>UFQX01000567.1:13561-238054 GCA_900497675.1 Arapaima gigas | reverse complement strand
GGAAAAAAAAAAAAAAAAAAAAAAAAAAAAAAAAAAAAAACTTAGGGGTCCCATTAAAAGCACACAAGTCAGTAAAAAAAAAACCTCACCATCAGACAAACAAATATGTTATTTGACAGAGGATATACTGCATAACTGAAAACTATGCTACTGAGCCATTGTTAGATCATTCCCACTAAACAACTCCTTTGTTCTTTCCGAGTGTGTTGTCAAAGCATCCCACACCCTTTTTTTACAATGTATATGAACAAGGCTACATTCGTCTAGAGTTGGTTTAATTGGACTTTTGGCAGCAAAGGGAAGCACATCCATGCTTCGTTTAAATATGTTGTTTATACAAAATAAACATTCATTTTTAAATTGGTTCCACCAAAACACACACCTGGTGAACTGGGTGAGCTGACGGTAATTTTCTGGCACATCGAAGGGTTTATACATGAAGTGCCGCAGGTCTGAGACCCCAACTTGGCTGGCGCTGTAGGGCTGGGCTTTAGCAATGGAGCGTAGTGCATTCTGAGCTCGCATGCCTTCGTCAATCTTCCTCTTGCACTCTGCAACTGCATAAAAGGCCTCCTTGTCTGTAGAGAGCAGGAGCAAGCAGACAGTGCATTCTGGGGGGTCCAGGTAGGAGATATAGGCATAGAAATAACAGTCAGGGTTGAAGAGGGGCAGGCAAATGGGGGTCCAGATCTCCCCAGCCTGGAAGGCAGAGGAAGCCCCTATGAGATTGAGCAGGAGGTGCAAATCAGCTGGCTCCAGCCGAGCATCATCGATAACTGTCTTCTCCTGAACTATAGTGAGTAGCTGATTCTTAGCTATGAGAATGGAAAAAACCAAGTTGGGTGTGATCGCCTTCTGGAGGATCTGGCTGAGCGAGTCTCTGAGAGAGGAAGCCAGCGGCAAACAGTGCACCGCTGACAGCAAAAAGCTAGGGTCAGTGTCCACCAGGTTGAGCAAGCCGTCCAAGATCTTCTCAGAGCCGGCCAGCAATCGGCGCAGGTCATAGTTCTTCTTGCGCTCAAAGATTCGGGCTATGCTGGCCTGCGTGAGCATGCTGATGATCTGGTAGTAAACATAGAGGAGCTCACTACGGAGCTGCTGTTCTGACTGCCGGGTCGAGGAGACACACACCAACACCAAGGGTCCCTGCTGCATGAACACCACAGTGTTCTGATCTGCAAAAACATGCAAAAGAACACCATATTTAATGGACCAAATCCTGAGGAAAAAGTCATTCAATATGCCCTTTAAAAGCAATGCAAATTTAATTAAAAACTAGACTGCAACACCTAAAAATGGCCCACATTCAATTTAATCTTAAATATGTAATACAATTGCAAATCAGCACAACAAATGACTAAGATAACAGTAAAGTAAAAAGTTATAAAAACAGATATTTTGTTTGCCTCCATTGTTTGTTGGTCATTTAAGAAGGCTTTATACAGAATGTTCACTTACATAACTTCCTATCTGTTCAAATGGTTCTTTCATCATATAGCATTATCAAGCCATGAGACCCTGATTAATGTCTTAGATGGGAATTAAATCCAATAAAACTTTGACCTACTTAAAAGAGTGTGGTTGTCTAAGATTTATGCGTTACTTTCCACATTTTTAATTTGCTCATTTAGGCATTGCAGGAAAGCGCACACAGCTGAAAACAAAGACGTCTTTTGACATGGGATTGTACCTCATCCTTGTGGGGCCAAGTTTGTTCTATGAGCAAATCAAGTATATAATCCCAAACTATGGTAAGAAATTGCCTCTGTTCATTGTAGGGTAAACTTACTTGGCTTTATTCAGAATCCTCATATTTAACTCTTATTTAAATATAATATATTGCAAATGTGCTTTTTCTATAACAAAAGTAAGGTGTATAATGTAAAGTGAAATGTTAAGGAAGCTAATTTCACTGTTTTTACTCCATGCTGGTAACATCAGAATAGACTGCATAATGTATTTCTACATTTATCTATCATTATTAAGCACTTGTCCAGTGCAGGATCATGGTAGTTCATAGCCTAAGGATCAAAGTAGTTTATGCCTGGATAGGAAAGCAGTCTATCAGAGGGCAATGACACACACACACGCACACAACAATTTAAAGTCAGTAATTCACCTGAAACACACACCTTTGTACTGTGGGGAGGGGGGGGGCACAACACATGGAGGACATTCATGCAAACATGGGATAACATGCAATCTCTACACAGACTGAACAAGATTCAAACCCACATCCAATCTCACAACGCAAAGTACGTGAGGCACCAACACTACCTGCTGCACCACTGGGCCACACATATTTCTGTCATATTTTCTAACATTTCAGCTGAAATAGGCAGTTTAAGGAGAATGGCCTTGATGTGGACTCACCTGAGTAAATTGAGCGAATAGTGTTGTCACCGCTTTGAACAAAGGAAACCAGTGCCATCATGACTCCCATGGTGGAGGACAATGCTTCTTCATTGCCGTAGCGAGAGTAGATGGGCTTCCCTGCCTCACTCAGAACAAAGACATGCTTCCGGTGCAATCGCCAGCTCTCCCCTGTCACATCTTCATCTCGATGGGACAGAGGAGGAGTCACTGCTAGAGAGCCAGCCTCAGGCTCAGCAACATCATCCTCCAATTTCCCCCTGCCCAGCACAGTCACCACAAATTCATTGGAGTCCTCCAGGGTGTTGTCAGTAGAAGCGGAATCCGAGACATTCTCTGGCTGGTCATCCTCATCATCTGTACCTTTTAATCTACACACTTGGTCTGATTCCTCACCATCAGCTACAGAAATTATTGATTTTACTTCTGAAAGATACCCTCCTTCTGTGTCTGGTGGCTCTGGCCCGGAAGGTCCATTTGAAGCACTGAGAGCAATACTGCTTCCTGTCCCGGTCCGTAGCTCTCCTTCTGCTCTGTCATCTTGCTCACCTTGTGTAAGATTATCTAAAAAAGCAACAGCAGTCACTTTAGACTGGTCTAGAACTCATAAAACAATTTTTTTCTTCAGTTAATACCCAACTACATAGCACAAGTTACTCCATACTGAATTGCAGAAATTTCAAGATTAAGGGTGACTAAACTTTGAGTTCCTCAGCTCCCATTAATCAAACCACCTCCACACTGAGAACAGGCTAAAGAATAATTATTTTGATATGGTCTGAAAACAGTTCAGATACTGTGGGCTTTCAAGACCAAGAAATTAGCTCAACAGTAAAATCACACAGCATTACCACAGTGAACACTATATTACAGCACTGTGACACCTGCACCATCCCACTGAAACCAACGTCAGGATAATAATTTAATTCTCTCCAGTGCTACATTTAAAAAAAAAGCTCTTTTATGCTCTTTAAGGATAATCTTATCAAAGTATGAATGGGGTATCAAAATGAATGGGGTTTTGATTGATCAGACTGTTGTATGAGCAAATATTTTGACACTGAGTATAAGGCTTTTTCTCTCCTTCACTGTGACTCCTCCACCGTCAGACCACCAGTTATCTATAGCTTGGAAAGGATTACTGGTTTTTAGACAGAGGAAAACTCTTCATGCTTTATGCTACATTAAATTGCACAGTTTTCACTGGTGTTTTCAAAATATTTGGATTTACATGCAGTGAGCTGGCACATTATTTGCCTGCACATCGTCACCCATGGTTAAACATCATACATTATGCAAATATAACTAGAGCATCAGAGTGCTGCAGAGCAGTGTATAACACTGATCACTGCGTTTTATTGGGGTGTCTCACCTGCCTGGTCAAGGTTACCTGCTGACTGTGCTTCTGAGCAGTTCAGGTTCTCTGGCTCCTTATTCTCAGGACGTTCACTCTCCATCTCAACATCCTAGACCCTGCAAACAAACACAGAAAAATAATAGCTCAACAACAGCGATACTAGAGATCTTCAGGAAAATATCCACTACACCCTAATTGTGCAGAGTTTTTGGTACAATGGTGAGCATCCTCAAAACATTACACACTACTGTACTGTTACACACAAAAATTCTATAATGGAATGTACTCACTTTATACAGCTTGGAAAATAAAAAATGCAAACACAAAATGATAAAAACAGCTTTTCTATATTTCTTAAGGTTATTTGGTATTAACATCTCTGCACTGTCATTCGAATGAGGTGACAGTAGTTTCTAGTTAATATACAACCAATTATGATGATAACAACTTCAATATAAGATATTAAACCATAATGCAGCAACAAATGTAACAGCACTAAGAGCTACACAATGAAATGTGATGGGTTACACTGAGCAGTCATAAAACTAGACTAGTTCAGTGATTTAGTATTCATTTAGTACCAATTAGTATCTAGGGCTGTTCCAGATATAATTTAGCTTTTTGGATTTGAATCCCACTCCAGGTGAGTGTATCAACCTTGAACTGATACATTAAGAATAGTGTCCTGTATGCCTGGGTACAGCAGTGCAATGCTGAATATCTAACAGAGTAAACTACCTGAGACACAGTTGTAACATGTATTATACTATCAGAAACCACTGTACCATTGCCTGTTATGTGGACTGCAGCGGGATCTATATAACATTACATAGATAGTTCACTTTAATATATCATTTTAAGTTTTACTCTGACTCAGCTAAAATAAGGCTGACTAACCAAGCAATGCAGACTCAGGTGACAGTTAAAGTATTACTAATCATCCGTTAATAACTTGTGGCACTAAATATGTGCCTTTAAGCGCGTGTTGTTGTTGAGGTCTTTTTCGCCGGGTGTCCTGACCACCAGCAGCTCGCCATCCCGTGTCCGTCCTGCAGGGTTAACAGTAACCAGCTCGGACAAACAAGGCTTTACTCCGTTTTTACTCTGTTGCCACGCATACACACGGCGGCACAACGTCGGTATAAACATCTCTTTGGGGAGACAACTTCCCACGAGTGAGGCCGCTGCTGTGAACCGCACGGGAGAAGCAGGACAAACCAGCGGGTTTAACTCAGCGAGATGGTCGTGAACCTGGTTATTTGGTGTGCAAGGAGCCTGCATAACACCTCAGCTCGGTTAGCTCGCCAAGCTAACAACGGCGTTCCTGCTCGTCCCTGCCGTGTGTCCACGCGAGCAAACAGGCTAGAAGGTTGTGTCCGAACCGCCGAGCTGCGGTGTCCCTTCCGTCCGATCCGGAAACAGAGCACCTGGCGGCGCTGCGGGTAGCGACTAGTGGCTACAAGCTAACAGCTAAGACGCGTTCTTGTGGAGCTTCACCCCTCGGCGAGGTCCTGTCTGCGGCTAGCTGCTGCTTAATGCCATTAGCTAGCTAACGTGACAGGGCTCCGCTAACTTTAATCTTAAGCTTTAGATTTTCAAAAGTACTGAAATAAATAAACAAACCAGCTGAAGAGTGCAAAGAGGTACTTCGAATTGAAAAGCAGTGAAAAATCTGACCTGTAAAGTCAACCATGCAAATGAAAATAAGGGGAATTTGAAAGCTGAGCGAAGCGGGGAGCTACATCCGGACCGGGGCTGTGAGCCGGCAGAGAGTGACATACGAACTCAGCCAACGCACAGCCGAGCGCCTTATTGTATCAGCCGTTCTAGGCCAATACCGGCAATGGGGATAAGTCAAAGAAACGGAAGGCGCCGCAGCGTGGACCAATCGGAAGGCTCGACATAGTTGTTTTAATCATCATGAGTTCCTCTGCGGAGCCAATTAAAAAACTGTTGCAAATCTTCGCATACAAAATTTATAAATAGTTTTAAGTTTGAGAAAATATTCATTTTATGCGTGGTTATGTGAAACGAGTACACCTCAAACAGTAAACTGCACTTATATTTTCAAATTACACCTACAGACCAATATTAGAGTTTCTGCTCTCCGAAATCCCGATATAATGAGCGGTATATATTCACATGCTGACTGATGTCTGAGTCTAGAAGTGCAGGCATAAGACGTGCTATCTGACCGAAGCTGAATCACATCAAATAAATATTAGAAATTAGCGACGGTACCGAGACGCTTGCCAGTATTGTGCCGAGCTCTCTCTCCCTCCCTCCTGTGGCCACTTTCCTGCGCACTTTCCTGATTTTATTCATTTCTGCTCAGTCTCTAAGTACCCCAGTAACAGCCCATTAGAGTAGGTAAATGTTAGGTTTTTTTAACCACATTTTATTATTAAATGCTCCTTTATTAGTATTACTACTAATAAGGAAAGAAACAATATATGGTGCTTAAAAAGAACTGAATATAAGCACAAACGCATATTAATATACTATACTACCATATTTTTATGCGTATGCATATTAATTTATTCATTAACTGTTTGATAACAAGGTAATTTATGTTTAAAGCGTTCTTTATCATGCTGAAATAGATACAGTAATTGGGGTTTTTGGGTAAACTGGAATCAGTCATAGACTCTTAGACACTTAGACTCGGATACCAGGGTATAGGTGTACTTTGGTTTTTGTTTGGTAGTTTAGCAGCATTGCCTGTTGCCTGTTTCTGTGTATACACTATAATAGTGTACACTATATAGTGTTTTTTCGCAAAATAAAATACTCATCCTTCTGCAAAGTTGTAGCAATTCGCACCAAAGGAGCAAGTTGTCCACGTTCTACTCCACCTGCATTCTGGAACCCGTCGTGCGCCTCCATTCACCCTTCAGAAGCCCACAGCCGGGATCGCAACATTATATCCATTGTTGTTGCGAATTCAAAGTCACGTATGAAGGAATTTTATGATGTCATACTGATATGATTATGAGAAACACTTTCAAATTTCTAATTTGTTTTTTAAATTAGACAGTAAATCAGTTTTAAAAATATTTTATGTTGTACAACAGCTGGGCAGCGCCGTGGCACAGCAAGTAGCGCTGCTGTCTTAGTGCCCGGACTGGTCGAGTGTGGAGTTTAGAAGTTTACTGTCTCTGGGCGGGCGCTCCGGTTGCGTGTGCGCGTGAGGCTCTCCTAGCCAATCATAATGAACCAACGATTTTCCCTCATGAAAATGACCAGCTATTTTCAGTGTACTATAACCCATGGTTAAGAGTAAACATCGCGTTTGGTGCTTATAGTTTGACCAGGAAGAAGGTGAAAACGTAAAGGCGGCTAATACACTTCATCTTATACACACCGCATAAGACACAGAGCGGGTTCAATCTGGTTTGCACAGCACCTGCAAAGTGTATCACCTCAGCAGGTGAAGACGGTTAGCAAGGCTACAAAAAATCAGAAACAAATAAGCCAAATATATATTATCTGAAACACTAATAAATAAATAAACGTTCGTATGTAGAAAAACTCGCGCGTCGAATGTTTGTACCAGTGGTGCCACGAATGGCCGCAAGAGGACGCAGCAGGAGCAAGAATTGTGCTAAGCACCGTCTACCAACCTGTCGTTTAGTGTGGATCGCTGTGTATAAATAAAACAGTTAATTTCTCTACTTCCAGTATGTAGCAGAAACTTATACATCGCATACAGCTTACCAGGCCAGTACAGTCCATATTTGATGCGAGCGCTCAGGGCCGCTCTCGTTCTACACTATTGGCGGACTCGAAAGTTGCCTAAAACTAATGTATTATGAGTACCAAAGAAGCGACACGAGGTATTTTATGTAAAACAACAAGTAAATAAATGCAAATAAAGTAGAAGTAAATTAAATCATAGAGGCAGCTTCCTTGTGCGCTGTTTTTTTTCCGGGGCTATAAGGAAATAATAGTGTACCTGTGAGCAGAAGCGCCTAGAGGGTTGCGTGTTCGTGTCTTTTAAAAATAGTGTGTGTGTGTGTGTGTGTGTATGCCGTGTGGTCGAGCGCAGCCCCTCGCTGCCCTTTTCGTGGGTGTCTGAAACAGAGGGCCGCTGGCCGGCATGGAGCAACACCTGCGGAGGTTCCTGGAGCTCGCGGGCACCGGAGCCGAGGCGCGCAGCCACTCCGAGTTCACGGTGAGAGCAGCCGGCGCGCGGCGGGAGCCGCTTTAACTGTGAAGTTTAAACAAACGGGCGCACTTGTTGGACAAACAGGAGGATGTGGTCATTTCGTTAGAGCTATTATGAAACGGTAATATGTTAAGCTAGAGTTGAAGCATGAATAGTTGTTTATATGGATTTATTTTTTCTGTTTCACTGTCATACTTTACGCATTATTAGTTGTTTGTGAGTGACTTACTGTGCGAATGTGTACTTAAGGCAGGTTAGCATACAAAGAGGTAACGGGGGTGCTGTGTCCTTACAGTGTCAAAAGAGCCATGATGTGTCCTGCTGCTAATGTGCTGTTGGTCTGTGAACAACGTTAGGCCTCCGTTAAAGCCCTATTTAATTCGCCTTGTCCGGCACGGTGGTTCAGGAGTACGTGCTGGTGCCGCACAGCTGAAGGTTGTGGCCCGTGGGTTCGAGTTGACTCGCTGTGTGTGGTTTGCATGTTCTTCCCACATTTTTGTGGCTTTCCCTGCAGCGCTCAGGTTTTCTCACAGTCCAACGACATGTGTTTCTAGTGGATTTGGGAATTTATACTGCCCTTAGTGTGTTGTTATGAATGTGTGTGTGTGTGAGTGAGAGAGAGAGAGAGAGAAGGAGAGAAATTCCCATGGGCTGCAGGCTGAAGCTGGACACTGTAAAACATGGACAGCAAGGTGTCTCTCATTCCTTTATTGTGTCCGACTTAAACACATTGTACAGTTTTATTTCAACACCACTTTCAGGAAGTTAATGGAGTTCACACACTGTAAGAGGAAAAAAAAGTGTCAGAACCTTAGTCTGTATTGATATCAATTTGGTGAAACCACAAGAAAAAAATGAACATTAATTATTCTGGAGATGCATCAGAGCACAGGGTAATGGTCATCCCCCATTGGGGAAGTATCTTAGGATGTCCACCGCCCTAGTAACTGTGTGGCTGATCTGCGTACTACTACTGAGTATTCTCTGAATACTGCAAGAGGGCGAGTAATACAGCACATAGTACAGCACGCAGCATAAAACATAATACAACACACAGCAACATGTTATACCCCATGTGTCAGCTTACAGTACAGAACACAACACAGCACACGCTGCAGCACACGGTATAAAACACACCACAGCATACACTGCAGCACACGATACAGCACACATGGCAGCACATGGTATGAAAAACACTATGGCACACGACACAGCACACACTGCACCACACGGTATAAAACACACTATGGCACATGACACAGCACACACTGCAGCACACAGTATAAAACACACTGCGGCACATGACACAGCACACACTGCAGCACACAGCATAAAATGCACTATAGCACACACTGCAGCACACAGTATAAAACACACTACACCACATGACACAGCCCACACTGCAGCACTCAACAGCAAACACTGCAGCACAGAGTACAGCAAATGCTTTAGCACGCACTATAAAACATAACACAGCACATGCTATAACACACAGTATAAAACATAACACAACACGTTACAGCACACAGTATAACACACAGATAAGACATACTACAGCACAAAGTATAACACACAGTACAAAACATACTACAGCCCATGCTACCAAGCACCCACATTGATCTTTTTTTGTTTTATTATTGTTTAGTTTGTGCTATCTTTGTTTAAAATTAATAAATACAGACACGTCCCAAGAATTTGGGCCAGTGGGGAGATGTGGGGAGTGTGTGGCAGAATCCTCAGCCTGACACAGAATAATGACATACAGTCCCATCACCTTTCCTTACACAAATGTATCGATTCCAGGGTACAATATTTCATTTTTTAGATAATTGTATCCAGTTTAGGTGGCAAATGGATAATAAGCTTGTTTTTCTTCAAAATGAATTTTCGTGTTTGGACATTTCTCAGCATTCATACTGTACGTACTGGACTAACAAGCTGCAGCAAACATTAGGAAAGGTCATGTCGAGAGCAAATAAGTACCTGGCTTTGCATAGATAGGTGACACTTGTCACATAATGTTAAACATATAATTGAAATGGGTTTGTCTGAGCAATAAGATAAAGGTATAGCTTAAAAAAAGCTGCAGTTGTACCTACAGTGTTATGTTAACCTGCATTTTCATGCATTTCATTTGTATAGTATGTAATAAATAATGATGCAGACTAAGCACAATTTAAAAAATAAATAAGGATTAAGAAAACAATTAAATAGTTAAGAAAAGAAAAATTTATATATAAAAATTTTATTTTTACTTTTTTATTGTTACTATATATGAAGAATTAGTTGTCTTTACTTTTTAAATTTTTGAAATCAACTTTGCTAGAAGATTTACTGTAAAATCAAGCATACAATTTGTTCCAGGCAACTGAAAGTTAATGTTAATACTTCTGAAAGTACTCTTGTAGTCAGAGTAAGGATCCTCGTTCCTGTTTTCAGTTCAGACATCAGCTTCTGAATTTTTTGTGTTATAAGAAATCATAACTTTAATGTTATCTTTTTGGAACCTGTTGGTGGCTCAGTATTAAATTGCCATTGCAACTAAAAGTGATGATTGAGGTGGCTTTATTTTTCATATTTGTTCATGTTTCCATTGCAAAACATTGCATTTTATGCACTATTGTTGTTTAGGTTGCACATTGCATGTAGTTTTTTTTTCTTCTTTTTTGCTTTTCAAATGTGATGCCATCAGGGGTCAAAGCCTGCAGTGATATTAGGAGAAACGGACAAGTCCTATTTGGATGCAGTTGTTATGCCTTGCATAATTATTAATGATACCAACATAAATTTGATATTCACACTTATTCTGTTCTTAGCCACAGCATTTACAGAATGCATTTATAACTTAGTTGGAAGATGCTATTTCAGCTTCTTAGTTTTATGGCAAAAAATTGACTAGAAGCTTAGTCTAGACAACTAAAAATCAAATTGTTTCCCCACAATGTAGCTTCTAAAGTGAGATAACATTATCACAGTACTATCTTCCTCTTTCAGTGAGGGAGTGAACTTCAGATAAAGCAACTATGATAACTTTCACCCAGAGTCTGAGTCCACATATTAAAATGAATCTGCTACTGATGATGCATTTTTTCCGCCTCACATTGAACTAGAGGCTGAAAATAGACACACTATGCGCCATTATTTGACAGGTTAATACACACTGAAACCAGGTCAAAACATTTGTGTATTATGTCCTTGCATGTTCAAACTTTAATTTATATCAATTGAAATATCCTGTTTTATTAAAAGTTGAAACCTTGAATGCCTGTAACTTTGGGTAAAGGCTATTTTTTTAAATGCAAAGCTCCAGAATAAATGGTTCCACAGTGAAGTGGTGGACGATTGTTTGCCCACTTTTGTCCTATCATTTCCTCTTTTTTTTTTGTTAGGCTCTCTTCTATCTTCTATCTGTTCTGTTGTGTGGATCACATGTACCTGTCTACCTTGCAGCTGTTTATATATATTTTGCAGCTTTTTTCCAGGATTACATTTTTTGTAGCAGTTAGCATTCAGAAATCTGTAGGATTCCTTTTACCCTTTTATTATAGAGACCCTTAATAACTGTGCTCTTAATAAGCGTGTACAGTGCGGTTTGCCTGTTATTCTCCTCCTTCTGCCTGCTAAAACAGGTATGACTCAGATTAATTATTAGCCTTCCTTCTGAGAGTACGTGCCAGCAAATAATAAGTGTCAAAGTTTGAACTCAATAAAACTCATCAAACAGAGCACATAGCAACCAACTTTGTACAAATAGCCCAAGCGTTTAAATGTTTGCCTTGTTCAAACTGAAAGTTTGTACATCAAGAGTTTGTCACTTTGATCCATTGTCATTTCTTACTGCTTTTTTCCAAGGTTGACATCATAGGTAGAAAAGTCTAGATAAGATTAAGGACACTCACAGGACTAGTGGAGTTAAGTTGTACATAAGCAGTTGTTTTCCTCCCCTTAACTCACTCATATGACGATACATATATAGTACTAGCGTGTGTATCTGTGTAAATATATATATTTATATATATATATATGTGTGCATCCGTAAGTACGCACAAGAGCTAAAAATAAATGGATGCTGAGAAATGTTCTGCACAATATACAAGATAAACTGTATGTTGTTAGCAGCTTAGATGGAAGTGTTTGTTGAAAAGGGTTTCTTAATATTTTACTAACTTGAGCCAGTCACTGTACATTGTGCACTTTTACAAACGAATGTACAGTAAAACCGAACAATTTGAATTTCCCTGTAGGGAAAGTCCTCTCTTATGCTAGCCTAAGAATAAAATAAGTAAGAACTGTTTACCTCTGAAGCTCAGAGTATGTAGTACAGGTATTGAAATAAATTTTTTTAAAAAATGTATACGATAGCATGGACTAAAAAGCGTCAACTATAATGAAACATTATGCACGAAAGCAAGAAAATAATAATGTTTAATAATAGTGTTTTTCTGTTTGCTGCTAAGCTGCAGTGCCTTTTTTACTGTGTCTTGGTTGTATGAAGCCCCCTGGTGGATTCTCAGAAGACTGCAGTGTGTCTGTGGCTCCATCTTGCTTGGTCTTTGTGCTCTTTTTCTCATATGTTCTTGGAGATCTGCTGAGTGTGTGAAGACTCAGAGGTTCCAACTCCACTCCGATTCAAAACTGAGAGCTTCCAGCTTGCGACTGAACAACCCTCAACATTACACAGCCCACTGCTTAAATATATTCCTAATTCTTGTGTTTCCCTTCCAGGCTGAATATATATTTATTAAGAGAGGCATACAGCAGTACAAAATTTTCATCTTTGTGAAGTTTGCATTATTTAACAGCTACAATAAACTGTCCATTTTCCTAGTATTTGTATTCTATGTTGTGGTCGTGACAACGTGGCTTTGTTTACAGACCATTCGTTCACAAACCTCAGTCATTCAGCAAAAAAATGGTCTCACGGTGGAGGCAGGAGCCCTGAAGGAAAACATAAAGAAAAATCGCTACAGGGACATTTTGCCATGTAAGTATGAAGTTTATGTTGTACTTTAGTAAATGATAAGCCATTCATAGTGAACCTGATCTGTGTAACCTTCTGTTAGCTTATCAGCATTAAATGCACTATGTAAGAAAATGCAGACTTTTTGCATTTAGGTGAAAGTAACAAAGTTGTATGACTAAATGAATTCTACTTGAAACATCTTCTCATTAAAATGGTTTGGTCTGAGTTCTGAGAATTCATGTTTTGGTTGTCCCCTTCTGCAGACGATCAGAGTCGAGTATGTCTCACCCTTTCGACAAAGGAGGGTGAATCAGACTACATCAATGCCAGCTTTGTCCGGGTAATGAGTTCCTACCTTTTAACAGGTTCCTGGAGGACATACATTTGGATTTTTTTTTTTTTTTACTGCTCTTTTCTGGTGCTCTGGTTTTCAGTATGAGCCTCGGTGGGCCAAAGATTACCTGGATCATTGTAAAGACGTAGATGAGGGATGTCTGGCATTTAAAAAAATACAACACATTGCTCTAGTGAGAGTGTAGGAGCTGAAAAAGTGATGGAGATCAAAAGGATGAGAATCATTGATCTTGTACATGCAGTCGTTTCTCTGTAGAAGTCGAACCCATGTAGGAAGGTGAATACATGTTCTTATTGTACCTTACATACAGGGTGCAACAGAGAACAAATTGTACATTGCAACACAAGGCCCTCTGGTGCATACTGTGGGAGACTTCTGGAGGATGCTTTGGCAGTATCAAGTGAAGGTGAGTGCTGTACTGACAAACTCTGATTGGATTTTTAATAGTAATACTTTTTTTTCTACTTCCTTTGTGACCTATTGATGTTATGCGATAAAGATACCGTTTGGAAAAAATATGCATAAAATAATGTGTAATCAGGGAAATGTTGAAAACTTTCGAGGGATGTGAATACTTTTGCAAGGTGCTGTATAGTTCATAGAAAAGCCATCCGTGTTAGTTAAAATAGCAGCTAACTACTAACCTATTTCTTTTCTAGGTCATAGTTATGGCTTGCAAAGAAATAGAGATGGGAAAGGTATTTTTTTTTCCTTGTTGATGTTATGTAATTTTAATATGTGTGTGATGCAGAGAAAAATTGTTTTTAAAAGTCAGCAATGGCTACATTTGTTGGGCTACCAGGGCTAAAATATTTACATCAGTGAAAATTACTTTATTGGACATTTCACCAGAGAATATTGCAGGTTCATTTCTGCCGGGCATTGTTCACATGTGCTATCATTGACAAGTCCAGTTGTCCTGAACATCTTTTTCCGTGTTGTAGAAAAAATGTGAGTGCTACTGGCCAGCCCCTACAGAGACAGCTGTCTTCGGCGCCTTCACTGTTTCAAATGTAAGCAGCATACTTGTCTGTTTCAAGCTCGTAAAACAAATAAACGCACAGTGTTTCCTTTATTTAATAGACTGTATAATTAATTAAGTTGTTTATAATTTTGGCAGCTGAATGAGTCTCGCCCAAATGAAGAAGTAGTTGTGCGCATTCTATCAGTGAAATACCAAGAAGTAAGTGTCCACTTATAGCTGATTTAATGTATAGTATGACATATTGTTCCAGTACAGATCAACATGGTTTCATCTTCCCAGTTATAGTGTGGTGCATCTGGCCAAAAAATACACTGTTCACTCATCACATTCTTTTGATGTATTTGCCGCACCCCTTGCATCTGCCTCAGCAGTCTAACCTCATTGCAAGTCTTTTTGTCAGCTATTTTTGCAATCATTATTTGTTTGTGTTGATGTCTAATGTGTTTGTTGTGCCCAGGAAACCAGAAATGTCTCCCAGTTTCAGTACACAGCATGGCCGGACCATGGTATCCCGTACACATCCGAGGGAATGCTGGAAACGATGGAAATGGCCCATAAAGCACAAGAAGATAGCACAGCTCCCATTGTCATCCACTGCAGGTTTGGCTCCTCCTGAAGTTCACACAGATGCTCTGGAAGCCCATGTTTTGTGTGGTGCTTTCAGGCTTTGTGTACTAGACAGATTGCCCATATGCTCATTACTATGTATTAGTGCATACTACTATCTATTTTGTTAGCACCAGGCTGCATGCAATAATTTGAACTCTGTGTCTGCAAATGCTGTCCAAACCAAGTGACATAAATGAAATATTCAGCACCTAGGGTGGCACCTAACTGCTCTCCCATCTCCAGACTTCCAGCTTTTGTGATGTAGTTTTTACATTATTAAAGACTCGGGTCGGATCCAGTCAATCATTAAATGCAATAGCACCAGAAATTTGATCTGCTTGGCACTTCGTTACAGCGCTGGATGTGGTAGGACGGGGGTCATCTGCACTGTCGACTATGTCAGTGATCTTCTGAAAATGAAGGTAATGCATTTTAATGGCAAACACCACCCATGCCTGTATACATCTAAACAACCTTACCAGCTCTCAGATACACCAGCATGGTTCAGTAAATTATGTATAACATGCTAACTTAACAGCATTATGTGCATGTAATGTATACACTCACTGGCCACTTTATTAGAAACACCATTCAAATACCCACCACCCTTTGAGTCAGAACAGCCTGAATTCTTTGTTGCATGGATTCAGCAAGGTGCTGGAGACATTCCTTTGAGATTCTGGTCCATGCTGACATGACTGTATCACATAATTGTTGCAGATTTGTCAGCTGCACATTCATGCTGCCAATCTGCCATTCTACCACATCCCAAAGGTGCTCTGCTGGGTTCAGATCTGGTGACTGGGGAGACAACTGAAGTACTGAACTCATTGTCATGTTCATGGAACCAGTCTGAGATGACTTGTGGTTTATGACATCACCCATTTTCATACTTTAAGTAGCCATTAGAAAATAATTGTGGCCAATTTGTCTGTGACATTCAAACAATCCTCAGTCGGCATTAGGGGGTCCGTTGTGTGCAAAGAAAGTATTCCCCACATGATTACACCACCACCACCAGCAGCCTGAACTGTTGATGAAAGGCAGGTTGGATGTGGCATTTTCCTGATCTTAAAATGTCCAGATTGATAGGAGTCCATAGCTGACAAGAATGGAACCCAATGTAGTCTTCTGTTGCTGTAGACCATCTGACTCAATTTTTCGATGTGTCCTGGGTTCAGATATGCTTTTCTGCCCACCACTGTCATAAAAAGTGGTTATTTGAGTTCCTGTAGCCATCCTGTCAACTCGAACAAATCTGGCCATTCTCATCTGACTGCTCTCATCAGGAAGGTGAACTGCTGTGCACTGGATGTTTTTTTGGTTATTTTTTTCGCACCATTCTGTGTAAACTCTAGGAGAGCAGCAGTTTCTATAATACTCAGACCTCCCCATCTGGTACCAACAACCATGTCAAAGTCACTTAGATAAAATTTTTCCCCATTCTGTACATCGTGAACATTCACTGAAGCTCATGGCCTGTGTCTGCGTGACCTATGTCTTTTATGCATAGCACTGCTGTCACATGATTCGTTGATTCAATAATTGCATGAATGAGTAGGTGTACAGGTGTTCCTATTAAAGTGGCCGGTGAGTGTATAGTCATCCCTCGATTTATGCAAACTTGACTCATGCATTTTTGCTAGGACATAATTTGGTTTTTAATACTGAACCACTTTTTTCAAAATGTACTGATTCGCTGAATACAACTCACTCCAGCCAAAAAAGTAAAAATTCCAACAGCACAACTTCTTCCAGAAGTGTAAAAATGTGTAAAAAAAAAAAAAAAAATCATAACTTACACTGTCGGTGTGTGTTCCCAGTGCAAGGCGGGTTCCCCGCCCATGTGTGTATGCCTGCTGCATGTGACACAAACCCAGCATCTGAGTGCTGTACAGCGGGACCACAGTGCATGTGTGTTGCGACAAATGTGATGAAGCGAATGGGGTGTGGCGTTAAGGAAGAAGTGTATGGTGCATTCAGTGGAGAGAAGGACAAACAGTGCACCGCTGGAGTCCTTACACTAAGGGTGCACAGCAGATTACTGTGTTATTTTGTCACCCTTCGGAAGAACGGATGAACTTTAATGTAGGATTTAGTTTAGAGCGATAACTCCAGCCTTGGATTTCCGACAACGCCTTTGTGCTGCGCTCTGCTTGCAACAAGGTGCTTTACAGTGTTTTAAGATTATATGGGAAAGTAGGTCTGGGGGTTTTTGGATGGGCTGGGAAGTATCATTATTTTTCCATAAGAAATAATGAATATAGCTGTGCATTTCCAATTTATGTAGCCTTTTCAGGAACTAATTAGATGCATAAATCGAAGGATGACTGTTTATGTGTGTGTGTGTGTGTGTGTGTGTGTGTGTGTGTGCGCGCGTGTGTACCGATAGTGACGATGGGTAGATATGGGTCATTATTTTGAGAATGTGCTGTCATGTTTGGAAATTCAGTAGTTAGTTAATTCATCTTTACTCTCATTAGAGGATCAGCCATGATTTTAATATCATGGATATTGTGCTGAAGATAAGAAGCCAAAGGCCGTCCGCTGTGCAGACAAAGGTACCACCGCAATATTTCCAGTCAACACTCCACTTCCAAATAAGTATAATTTCACAATGTGTGAAACTGTTTCATACTCTTCATGTGTGCAAATAGGGTCTTTGATGACACATTTTATAATTAAAGATTTATTCTTGATGCATAATATATTCATGGTATACAGACCTGTCAGTGGTATTGGAAAGCGTGTTAAGCAGTAAGGAATGCAGTAAGATATCTAACTGTGTTTATATATTTTTAGTTTTATGAAATCAAGAAAAATATGAATTGCATAAAATTTATGGCATTTGTAACTCTGTATTTTCAAAAGTCACGTTTAGAAAAAAAAGGCCAGGAACTGTGATCAGCTGTTGACATTTATCAATATGTGAATAAACAGTATTAAAATGCAAATTTAATATTGTTTTCAGGAACAGTATCAATTTGTGTACAACATCGTGGCGCAGATGTTTGAGAAGGCCCTGGTATCTTCAAGTGAAACCTACCAGAACCTGACTGTGGTATGTGTCTGTGGCCACACGTGATGGGAATGTGTACATTTATACATTTTATAAACTTCCCACAGCAAATTAAATGAAACAAAGATGGCTAATGTAGCGGCTCGTGCATATGTAATGGTAACATACATGTCGGAAATATAATTCGCTTTATATGCTTACGTTTTGTTTAAAATCTGTGACGTTTCCAGATGGACAATGAAAAGGGAGGCTTCTTCGTGACATGAGGTTATACCATCTCCTTAGTTTGCATTCAAAGCCATTTGAATTCTGTGGGTGTTGCCCCGTGGGTTAGCTGTTTAACTTCTGTTTGAGAGCAGCAGAGCAGTGTGCAAATGAAGTGAGAAATGTGACAAAAAAGAAACAGCCCGGAAATATACTGGCTTCCTCTATGCAAACTGTAAGAAGAGATGGAGTGATTGTTCAGCCTGTGGCATACAGGAATAAAGGTTCAGTATTGTGTATGAAGCTTTAAAGGCTCGTTGTTCAGGCCATGAGATCACCTGTTCCCGCTGTCTCTACTCCTGACAGACACGTCAGCCTTGGTACGATGATGTTGTGAAGAAACAAGATCGTCAAACTGCATCTTTCAAAGACACCCATTTGGAAGCAAGAAGGTATGTGGAAACAGATTTCCTGGCTGGCCAGCCAGTGTCGGTTTTTGAGGCATCCACAATCATATTCAGTGTTAATCTGCCATAAGATGCTTGCCCTGTGTGCTCTTTGGGCACACTCTGCTGCCAATGGTGTTTGCTATGGTTAACAGCTCCTTGCTGCAAGCAAATTATCTTACAGAGACACACACACCGCCCTTGTCACAGAAGTTCTTGTGAACCTGGATTGAAATTTTAGGCAGATGCTGGCTTGTGCAGCAAATTCAGCTTTTCCTCATCTTTTCGATGCTATTGCCGTTTTCAAACTATGCGGCATTGCATAGATACAACTGTAAACACCAAAATGCATCCAAATGCAAAAACGAACACCTTGCTTTATATATGATTCACTTTAAACGATCACATGTTCTTCTATGAACACGTGCTGCTGATAGGTGATTCATATAATCAGTCTTTTTGGGTGAAGAACGCTGTGATTATATAGTTCAGACAAATTAGTCGGGACGGCCTTATATTTCAGCTTAATTTCATGTTGGAACAGATAAAACAGCCTTGAGGAAAAATAAAATGAAACCCTAAAAAATATGAAGACGCCAGTCCTTTAAGGTTATATTGCACGTATGCATCGCACTATTACACCAGCAAGCTCAGGTGCACAGAATGAGTTACTGGATAGAAAAGGGGAACTTAGCTGAATTTAGCAGAACTGAGCTGAGGAAGAAGCTCATTGTTACTGGCTGTTTTAGAAAAGATGTTGCTCAATTTATCTCTTCCTTGTGTCCCAAGGAGGACTTTTTTCGACCACAGTTTTTGTGCATATCGCCAGTACTCCTGTGCCGTTTTCCCCTCCGCACACTCGCCGAGGTGTCACAGTCAGCAAGCTCACCCATATGCAGCCGCCCCTCCCCAGCGAGCAGGATGGCACTGTGTTCAACATCCCTTTCACTGCTGCAGAAAGAAGCAGGAAATCGCGTTCCACACAATCAGAAATGAGGGCTTGGCCTAGGAAGTGCACGTCACGTGGCGCAGCGTTTATGCTCTTTTTCGCTCGGTCGACAATCTTTAGCACAGCTCTTCTGTAGGGGTCACGGGGATGCTCCAGGGGTCTCTCTGCGTTGCTGTGGATGGAGCACATGAACCTGTCTGAATGTAAAGAGCAAGCGCCCTAAGCAGAGCATTTGAGCGTGGTGGCATGTGTAGGAGGCAGCTGAGTCCCAGTGTGAGTATTATAATTTGTTTGTTCAATATGACTGAAGGCCATTGTGCTGCAGGTGTCTCACATGACACAGGACGATATTTTCTCGTCCAGCTGTCAAAGGGGAAAAACAGTCTGTTGAACTAATGGTCTGTGAGGCAACAGCCTGCAATAAAATTAGGCTTAATGGAGAAAAGTTTATCATTTGGATCATATTTTACACTGAGATGTCACTGTGGCTGTGTGTGAGATTCAGTGTTTAGACATGTTATTTTTTTTGTGCCTGTAAGTTAGTTAAAATAATATCTTTGTTAAACTGTGGGGTTTGTTTTGGGAAGGATGGGCACATAATTAAAATTAAAAACCTTTTTTAAATGGCAGCTATTTGAGGGGGAGCATCATATTTAAACATAGATGATGTATCTAAGGACAAGTTCATGGACAGTGTAATTTTCCAATACTGGAGCAGAAACTGTGATCTGACAGGAATACATATGGGAAACACTTTTTATTAACGGAACCATGTCAAAAATTCTGTTTTCGTGTCATTCCTTCACTATAAATTGGGAAAGTATATCTTCCCTTTCATACAATTTTCATGTATTTATCTTCTGTAAACAAAACTTTTACTTTCCTTTCACTGCAGATAAAATCTTCCTTTTGAACAATTTTTAGATATTCCTTTAACTTTAATATGACATTACATAAAATTGACAAATTTTACTGTGTTTTTAAAGGTTTTTTCCAAGAGTCTTTATCTCACAATAAAACTGTACTTTGCTTGCTCCAGTGATTCAGAATAAATACTCATTTGAATAAATACACCTTTTTTTAATTCACAGTAAACCTGCTGCTCGGCCAAGATCATTCTGTCCCAGAGTTCAGAACATGAATGACACATACGCTGTTGTCAATAAGTCTCGACAGCAGCCGGTCTCCAGCTTGGCTGGGCACCATTATGATAATGCGACAGCAGGAGCTGGGGGAACTCCGGTCACAGCGCTCTACAGCACGGTAAAGCCCAAGAACCGGGTATCCAGCAGCATCCCACAGCTGGACGTGGCCTCCTTTGACAGAACAATAGCAGCAGCAGCAGCCACTGCTCCCAGTCACCAGAAAGACTCATTTTCATCAGCAGAAGACCAAGAGGACTATGAATTTGTCACTGGTACAAGTTTCTTTCGCATATTATAACTTAGGGATGGTGCAAAGGTATATTTTTTTTATTTCCACTTTGGAAATGTCAACACTCATCCATAGTGGTGCAACGGCAAAGCATCTTAGCATCTTCTGACCCAGATGCTGTGCGGATTGAATTTGTGGTGCAAAGGTAGAGTGTTAAGAACCAAGTTCTTATTCTGCTGCAAAACAGGACATCAGTATTGGTGCCCAAGAGACTTATTGCACTGTCAGTACAGTACAGATGGAACAATAAATGAAGTAGGGCTGCAAAGACACTTTTTTGAAAATACAGCATTGCTCTTGACTGGTAATATTGATCATTTATACCTGTTTTTTTGGCTGGATGAGTAAATGATGTTTTTAACATAAATACACTCCGCTTAGCTGTTTGCTTGTGTGTGTCAGGATGCCTCTGTACAACTACATTTAATTCATTCTGTTTTACAGGGGCTTTCAGGACTCAGACCAATACAAAGGTGATGTTTTTCTGTTGATATTTCACTCTTTGACACCTATTTTAAAGCAAGACTGACACTGAAACTCACATCAGTATAACTCACTTTTTCCTAATCTGTGGCTGCCACTTTCAGCTCTCAGTTCACTTGAAATTGGGATACTGTTTCTTTTAGGTTTCTTTATAGGTTTCTTTATAGTTTATATGATAGTGATATTGATATCACTTTGGGGAGAATGCTTTTTTACTGTGGATCCAGTGGGTCCACTTGGCAGAGTTTTGGCCATCATGTTTGAAGTGCTTTTCTCTCACTGTGGGGTGTCGTCTTCAGCAGCAAAATTCCTTGAACATTGAACTCTGAGATCTTCCACTTTTATCACAAATAACACAATGGAGAATAAACAGAAAGTTGACAAAAGCCAGCATGTAACAAAAACACGGCAGACACAAACCCACAATAAATTGTATTTTACTTGCATAACTATTTCCTTATGTTGCTTAGGATAAATTTTACCAAATGATACCCAGTGTATTTTTTGCCAGTGTAGACAGTGTGATGTCATACAGTTTAGTGATATGGTCCACAGCAGAACCCCGAAACTGGCTTTAATTGGCAAATTGCCATAAAGTCCGGATACTTCACAGATACTAAGGAAAATCTGTCAGAATTATGTTCATAATGCCCCAAGTGTCTGATGTTTTGAAAATTTTTGATGCAATTATAACAAAAATAATTCAATAATGGTACATTAAAAAAGCTGAAGCAGAGATGAAATGCTTGGTCTTCCTTATTCAGCAGTGGTATATTTACTTTTAGTTTTGCATTTGGCAAAGCAACCAATATTTCACTGTGAGTGCCCTGCAGTGGGTTTTCATAATGATTTCTTTGTACGGTTCCTGTCTTTCAGCCTGTGAATTCCCCAGGTAGAAAATCCTGTAAGTACATTTTTGTTTATATAAAAAATTGTACTTGGTCAAAATGTGATTTGCACCATTTTTATTTTCCACAAAATGCATGATCCTTTCTTCCCATTTCACCAAAAGGAAAAGATGGGTAATCTAATATTGCATTTCTGGCATTTGTATACAAATAAAAGTAACTCTCTTTAAGAAAAGGCAAAACAACTGATCTTTTCTGTTGCTTTGTTTCAATTCAGACATCTGTTTATATTTGACATTTCCTTCTGTTTTTATTATTTAAGTGTACTATCGGTGATGGTGTTGCATAACTTTTCTGCACGGGTGGTGGAGTGTTTAGGATTTTTGCTCTGCAGTCAGGTGATCTTTAGTTCAAACTCTCACTCCTGTTGTAGAATGCTTGAACAAGTCCTGCATTTTCCTGCATAGCTTTAAAGTACCCATTTTTGCAAATGGTTAAATCAACACGAGAAGTTTTGTGTACAAACCCGATCTTGCATTGACAAAGGTATCGCTAAATAAACAAACAGTAATAACATTAGTATCTGAATCTGTTTTTCTCTCTCTACAGCTGCCAGTCCTTCTGCAGCAGATGATGATTATGAATACGTTGCAGAACCTGTGAGAAGGATGGCCAGTCAGGAGGGTGCAATGGGTGGGTGGAATTTTGCCTACAGACTGAACCTGCCCTTGGGCCCAAAAGACGGGCAAAGAGGGTTGATGCTGCGTCAGTTACATGTCTCTCTCTAACTTGCCCTCACTGTCATCTCCCAATGTCCCCACAGGTTTCAACTGTCGAGTGAAGAAGCCCAAGGGACCGCGGGACCCCCCGCCTGAGTGGAGCCGAGCTGAGCGGTAGGGGGCTGTGGTGGGAGTAGTGTGAGTGAACAAGCCAGTTCTCACTGCATTTCCGCTTTTCATGACATCTCAGGTAAAATGGGCGTGCGTTTCTCCAGTTGCAAACCTGATGGAACAATGTATGCTGGTAGAAACATGACGGACTGCTGCAACTTTCTTTAAATATAGCTTTTTTTTTTTTTTTTTTTTTTTAATGAAAAAGTGTGTATTGTAACTGACACAATGTGTAAAGGCACTCCAGCTCCTCTTCCCTGCTGACTGATTTACAAACAGAAAATCTCAGTTACCATTTGTGAAACCACAGATGCTCAGCTCTGAAGTTAGCACAGGATTTTCTTTTTGTTTCATTTAGTGCAGAGCTATAAAATGCTGTGTTTTCTGACTTGAACTTAACATATGGGTAGAATGAAATATCAGAATCACATCTGTAACTATGGGAAATACATACTCATGTCACAGGGCCACCATATGCCTTCTAAGCTGGTTCTGTGCTTCCTGAAATGGTCTGTGTTGGGTGCTGGGGGGACAGGACTATTTTTCCCGGTGCAAAGCCTCCAGTTCTTTGTGGCATAAAAAAGGTAAAAATTCATTTTTGCGTATGAACTTAATATAAATGTGAAATAATGTTCTGATCTAACAACTCAGGAAGCCAGAGAAGGCATTTGACACCTTTCTGGTTTTTATGAAAGCCCTCAACATCTTGAGCAATATGCATAATGGCAAGGTCATGTTGGAGCACACATGCATTATGAGGAAACACCAGGGGCTCTAGGATGCACCTTGTCACATAAAATGGCTCCGTACTCTTTGCTGTTAAGTGACCAGTCGGAGTTCCCTTTGAAACTGGTGCCTCTGGGGGGTTTGGGGGGGGGGCTACTCTTACATTATAGCCACCATGTTTAACTGTGTGCAGACAGTGTTGGCCAAAAGCATCCTTTGTCTTTGTCCAAATATGTCTGTATGTAGGAATTAAAGGCCATATTACTTTTTTCCCACTGCTCAAGGCTGAAAAAGTGTTTTCTCATTATTTAAGTTTCTGTGTTTGTGCATTATTGGCGTTGGGTATAAGGGGTTTCCTACAGTAGTTCTGTGATGCTTGCAACATGCATTTATTGCTGAGATTCAGAATGTGTTTTTCTTCAAAATGTTTTTTTTTATTTATATGCACTGTAGACCCAGTATTACACAGCTAGATGTAACATGGAATTGGATATAATGTGGTCAGAGTTTAAACCCCAGTTCACCCTTTCTTTTTCATGTGCTTCAAATTTGACTTATTCACGATTTTTTCCTGGTTTCAGAGAATATATTTTAAATTGAATTTTTGTGCTATACCGAAATGTATATTTAAAGCGCCGAAAAAAATGTATTTGTTGTACTACTTCTGTATATTTTATTTTCACTCATTCACATGTAATGATCATTATTCAGGTTGTTGGTTTCTTTTTTATTAATTTTATTAGATTTATGAGTAGCATTACATCACCGAGGGTCTGAACATACTTATATAGAGCAGCGACTGAGGGTTAAATAGTTGCTGTATATTACAGGTACAATCATGTAGTACTAATGGTAAGTTACAGAAGGATGTCCATACATTCCAGAATTTTTTGAATTATCGTTGCAGATCAAATGATAATTTTTTTACCGGGAGAAAATTAAACATTTGAGGCATCCACATTTTTGCAGAATGAATTTCAGCTGCAGACCAAAGCATTCAAATGCATTTCATTCTTGATTATGTTAGCATAAACAGCCTATGCTCTGAGAATCTGGGTTGTGATTTAACAGGAAAATAAATGAGGGTAAATCACACTTTGTTAAAGGTCTCTTTAATGGTTGAGTGAACTCCATTCCATACAGCTTGTATCTTACTAGTTTTTTGCCGTAACTTGTATCAGAGTGCCTTGCCGAAAACATCCTGTGAAGACAAATGGAAAATTTTGTCTAAATTTTGTTCCTGGTCTAAAACTGGATTAAAATAATGTAGTCATAGATATTTATGTAAGTCTGTATTGGGTAAGCTAGATTTAATTCTTAGGTCTTGGAAACGTACCTTTTTTTGATATGAAAATAGATACGATACATCCAACAACCCTTTAGATAACCATTTCAGGAGCCTGATTCGACTAATGTTTGGGGGAAGATGTGTGTTGAGAGCAACAGGAGACCAAAGAAAGACCCCACAGGATCCCCAGGGATCTCTGAACATCTCCCCAGATTTTGAGTTTTGTAGATGAGAAAGTTCTTGGTTAGACCTGGAATCTTGTACAATTTTCAAATGATCAGCATAAACCTTTAGAGTCTTCACAGACATGAGGCTGACTAGCAATTCAGAGAGAGTCCAGACTGAATTGGAACCAGCTGGTGTCACTGTGTCATTCAATAATAAAATCTAATAAGGATAAGTAATAATAATCTACTAAACTAATAATAAAATCTGAAATTTGGGGCAGGGGCCTCACCGATCTCTTTTGGGTTTGCCAAGTTTTGAGAACCTGTTTCTGGGCCTTTCATTGTTCCAAATAATTTTCCAAATCAAAGTATGTTTTTTTTTTTTAAAGAATTCATTTCACACTTAATAGGGTACATTTTGGAACAGGTATAGTAAGCAGGATTAATTACACCAAATAGTGGAATGTGTAGACATCCATGTGTCAAGATCCTCTTTGAACTTTTCTAGTAAGCATAGAATACTTCTCACGTTCAGGTTGGTTGAAACCCTCGTAAGTTTACTATATGTAAACTCAATACAACATGGACTTGCAATACAGACCAAAATTTTGGATCCCATCACCTGCGTTATATTGGGTCTGCAGTATATTTTTTTATTTTTACCAACTATCCCAAGCTTCAGTCACAGCCTCTTTTGCAGTACAGCTTTTCTTTGTTTCACATGGCTGTGTTTAGCAATAGACTCACCATTACACTCTTGTGCTGTGTTTGTAATTACGATTTAGTTTATTTGTTTTCTATGTGGCGTCATTTTTTCATCCATCCCATGTCTGCATTTATATGTGTGCTAATAAAAAGCACAATTTAAAGCATATGTAAATGTGATATTTGCTTTTATAAGAATTTTATATTTTGGATGTACAAATGAAAAAGGAACAAGCATCAAAAATATGCAGATGAGATGTTAAAACTTAAAATATCGATTAAAAGTATTTTGATGCTACAGAGTTGTGTTTTATGGACAGCAAGTATTGGGATAATGAAGGACATGCACAAAAAAACAAGTTGAACTGTTTAAAGACCCCAACTTTATAAAGGCATTATAAGGCTGTCTAAACAGCATAAACAGTCAATATATTTGAAATTGCATTTGTTCAAAATTTGTTGATTTGGCATATAAACTATGTGCTTGTAAGTTACAGTGTTCTGATTTTATTTAAACAGTCTTTGAAAAACGTTTCTTCCCTGTTTTGTGGACATGGTGTGACATCCCCTCTGGATTGGCATTAAGGTGTCACCGTGAGGAGACATCATTAGCAGTGTGACACCAAGGTGATGAACTGACATTTGATGTGACCAGCTTTTTTGGAGGTGCAAGAAATCAATGACTTCATTCCTCGCTATGCTAGGAGTTCCACTAGAGGGTACTGTCGAAGCATCAAATCTGAGGAAACGGCTGAACATCTGATGAAATCGTTCTGTACCATGAAATTTACATTGAAAAGGTTGATTTTAAAGTGGGGAATTTTGGTGTAATGTTTTCCATAGACACGATTCATAATCGTGAGATCATGTCCCTTAAATTTTTTAATTTTTTATTTAAGTTTTGTTCTAAAGCTTGCCGTGAATCACATCTTTGACCACAGGTTGTTCCTCCATTACAAATCCTTCAAGAATTGCAGCACTGCACCCAGTGTCCAGGGGTACGACTGCAAGTCGTGAGGGTCAGGGTGCACTGCCTGACCTTTGAGCGTCCCTGTTTTATATTACAGACAGAGAAATCGATAGCGACTCAGCTTCACTTTCAGGCGGCAATGAGCATCTGTTTATGCACCAGATGGCCGGCTGTCTTGTAGCATTGACTGAGTGTTGCCACCACGCCTGTGTCACTAGCACTGTGCTCATGCTATCACTGACATACACAGCTTTTCTTGTAAATATTGTGAAACACAGTCCACTGCTCGACTTGTCCACTGAGGCGTCTGTCGGGTGTAATGCACCAGTGGAAGAAGAATAAACAGGTCAGTGAACCTCACTCCCTGTTCTGCTTATTGCTGTAACTACAGAAACAATACAGATATCAATGCAACGCATGTCTTTTTTTCTTTTTCTTTTCTTGCCTCACCCCATTCGTCCTATTTTGAGCTTTTTTTTTATATGTTCCATTTTCTGTCCCTCTTATCATGCACATGGAATGATATCACTATAAACATTGATGTGTAATTGGATGACTATCTAGTAAGCTGTAACAAAAATGAGATGGAGAACTCTGGCAACCAAAGGCCACTATTATACCAATTTGTGGGCAGGTCAGAGTTTTTATTTAGTATGTGGCATACTTTTTATTTTCTCTTTGGTGTTTCTGCTTTTCAGTTGGTCCCATTTAAATGTATTTAGAAGGATTTCTGACAGCGAAGACTGCCTGCTGCTAACCGCATTGGACTTGACAGTGGAGGTTGTGGCACAAGAGCACGTGTGAGGTGGGGGGGGGAACTAGGGGGTGTCAGTAATGACGTGTCCGTCTTCGTGGAGAGAGGGCCTGTGGGATGTCTGCGTGGAGGCTGTGTTTTGCCTCCCCTGGATGCCTAATCCCATTCAACAGATGCTAATGTGAAATGAGAAGCTAATGACCTTCTGCTGTGGCTTTTCAACCCCACTCCTAGGCAGTCTTATAGTTCCCCTTCTGTAGGATAAGTCCACCCCCACCCCCACACACATATGTACACCTACAACCATAAAGCCCAACCGTGAATATGCGTCTGTGCATACTGAGCCTTCAGATAAGTGCAGATAGATGTGAAAAAATTCGGCTGACTTGCTGCATACGGCAAAAATCAAAAACAGGTCTTTACTCATTTTTACATTTATAAATCATGTACTAATGCACCATGAAGTCATTATGAGCATAGCAGCAATAGTGTGAGTGAATGTTCACTTTTCTCTAACTGGCCATCATTCCCTTTTGACACCACATCTCAACAAAGCACTGACAAAACATTCTGATGGACAATTGT
Source organism: Arapaima gigas (assembly GCA_900497675.1). Classification (NCBI taxonomy): domain Eukaryota; kingdom Metazoa; phylum Chordata; class Actinopteri; order Osteoglossiformes; family Osteoglossidae; genus Arapaima; species Arapaima gigas. The sequence continues at coordinate 209,776 of UFQX01000567.1, read as the reverse complement.
GGGACAGGCTTCACACTGTAATTAGGCAATTAAAATATCTGGAAAAATGCATTTTATGCCCACACTGAAAAGTTTTGTGCTCTTTCTCTTGTTTGAATGCCTATTTTGAGCTTTTTCATAAACACAGTTACTTTGTGAAGTGAAGTGTGTGTTGGGAAAGGTGGGAGGGGGCATATTGAGCTGTAGAAATGCAGGATGCTATTCTGGCTGGAGAAAAGAGAGGAGGAGAGGAGTATTTTTTGGAAACCGGCAGGCAAGTTGAGCAGTAATAGCTGAGAGTTGAAAACTCTTCTGAGGGGTTAGAGCGAGGAGGTTTGGATAGATGACAGTAGCTGGTAGACAGAGAGTGAGATGGGGGATAAAGCCAGATTTCATTTAACTACTAGCTGCAGGAATGGCCCAGCAGTTTGACTTTTGTACTATGAAGCAAAACTTTAATATTTGTAATGAAATTTGACCTGATGTGTTTCTTCCATAAAGTGGCAGGGGGTTTAATATGCCATATCATAATTTATTCATCAGGCTAAAATCACAGAAATCTTAATGTAATACTTTGCATGTATTACGCATTCCATCTCTGGTTGCTGTGTTGTGTGAATTGGGACCATGTTGAGACTCCATAAAAGAATCACCCTTTTTTTTCAAGAATGTCAAGGACTAAGTAAAAATTGATTTTCTAATAAGCCTTTTGGTATTGTTCATATGCATTAAATTCACCAAGCGTATGCTGCCATGCAGGACTGTTGTGATGGAACCATCACACTACAGTGCTGTGAACACAGCCACATCACAAATGGTTCCCGTGTCTATAAATGTCTTCCACACTAGACAGCTTTCACTCCTTAATTATCCTCCCATCATCAAACTTCCTAAGCTCCAGTAGGTCCCACACAGCCTTCTCACATGCTTCCAACATAACTCAGCCCACAGCCTCCTTTGACAGCACTTTCTCTCCACTTAAATTCTCCACTCTGCAGAGTAGTGCCCCATGGCTCCAGTCAGGGTCCGTTCCTTTTCTCCTCTGTGCTGTAGAACCTCAAGGTTCCAGACAAGGTCCCTTCCAGTTCTCCTCTTCAGTGTAGTGCCACGTCTACTCCCCTCTGTTGTGAACTTTCCGTTTTGTAGCATTTGAAAGCTTCTCATGAAATCCCATCTCTCCTCTATGCAAGGGTCTATCCACTCTGCACTGCAAAGACCTTAAATTTCTCATGAAGGCCTTTCTGTCCTCTGTAACACAATCTTTCCTATGTCTATCATAAGGCACCGCAGATCAATGTTAAATGACATGACAATAAATATGATGTAAATGTACAAGCAGGATTCTTAACTACCGATGCACCAGAAGAAGACAAAGTTAACGTAGGTCTATGAAGGTTTATGAAGGATTTCTCAAAAGTGCTCTATTATTGGTTCTGTGCATTGCCCTTATCTTCAACCAGGAACACTTGGACATGTGTATAGGGACACAGCCCCTCTCTCCATCCTCAGTCCCTCACTCCATTCCTTCCCCCACTCTTCTCCCCAGCCAGAGTACAGCTCTCTCCACAGGAGTCAGCACAGTGACTAGTGCTGACTAACAAGGGACCAGAGGCCTTGCGTGGCAGTGGCTTCTCCTGCCTCAGCTCAAAGCCTGGGTGTTGGCTGCCAGTGCAGCAGGGAGACCACAGGCATGCAAGTAGCTCAGATGCGAGTGGAAAGTGCTGTCCGCTGGGTAAGGAACCGCTGCCAGGAGCGAGCTGCAGCTAAACTCATCTTATCCAGCTAATAGCACATGGCCCTGGAGAAAAACGATGCGGCACACTTTCATCTTTTCATCTAGCAGAAGGCTCTCCTTCCATGGGCCCTCCTGTGCAGAGATTGAAATCTTTGTAAAATCTTTCTCGAAGTCCAGATTGTCTTTTCGCAACAGACGTCACCTTTCATGAGTTTATAAATATGAAAACAAATTCTTTGTGGAAGGCTGGGGTGCACAAGCCTTCCAGAAACGTTGCCTCCGCTATAACTGGCGGTTTGTTTGGTACATCGATCTGCAAACCGTTTTGGGCTTCAGAAATATTCTAAAATTGCAGCACTCACTAAAATCAAACTTCCTGATGCGTCATTCAGTACTTTTCCACTTCGCTGTCACATTAGTTTCACAAACACAGCAACATCAGAGGGGTTCCTCTGTTTGAAAATGACGGCTTCTCGCTCCTGTCTTAATTATACACTCTTTTGTGTTCCTTGTCCTTGAAGCCTTGAATATCCTTTGCTTTTGAATGCTCCTTTCAAGTGTTTGTTACTGTCATCCATGTCACATCCATTATAAGTCATCCTTGACAAGGGCATCAGTAAAGCAATGTAATTATAAGGTTGACAAGGCTCAGGTTTATCCTGCCATTCGCCACTCGCCGCAGTTGTTCAGCACACAGCCATGTGAGGAGGTGCTGCCCACCAGCCCTGCTCAGCACTCCCATTGCAGCTCAATGAAGAGCCCCTGAGTAGCACCTTGTACCATTCCAGCCCCTGTATCTCCATGACCACTTCTCATGATCCCAATCACCATACGCTTATGAGGGTACTTCATATTCACAGCGCCACGGTCCTTGGTCAGAGTGTGCATTTATTTGCACTTTCGTTCAAAACATGTTATTATAATCAGAGCTGTCATTAAATAAAGCCACTTCAGACAAAGCGAATGCAAACTGTGCCTTGTGAGGCAACAATTGGTAGATCTCCTGAAGTGTATTATTTGTATTTGTTTTATTATTAAAAATCCACAATCTCTATTATCACATATGTGAGTAGTGCTTAGATCAGTGCTGTTGGGAGATTCAGGTTCTCAGTTGTTTTTGCCAAGACGTGACTTTGCGGAATTAGCTGAGCTGCAGGCTGCGCAGGGGTAGAGGCTTCGTGCCCATTAGCAAAGCCTGGAAACGGGCTCCGTGTGAATGACATGGAGGTACAACAGCACCAAACAGCTCTCCACCCCAGCATGCAGGGCTTCTCATATTTAAGCCTGGCCACATGGACGTGAGCTCAGTGGGAAATGGCTGCATATCATTGTCACAAACCTGTGGCTCAATGCCCAGACTTCATCATTTTCAACATGCTCACTTAATTCCTCTTTTTTTCCAGCAGAAGCATTTTTGGAGCAGAAAAGAAACACTGACTAGTACGGGTCGCCAATTGTATGCATACTGTGGACTGGGTTCTCTGGATAAGTTTGCTGCCTGCTCATTTTATGGTTTCTTAGACTTGAATCCCCTCCAGGGTGAATAATGCTGACGCTGAATTTGTGGCGAACTCTCAGTGAAACGGCTTTCCAAGCCGCTGCTCCTTGTGCTCCTTTAGCAGACAGATGCAGAGGGGCATTAGTGAGCAGCTCCATCACAGTGCGTTTTTTCCCACTTTTATTCACGTCGCTGTGATTTAAGCCACTATAACCAAGAGTGATTTGTCTTTGTCAGACCTCTTGACCTCTTCTGAAGCCTGTCTCCATCTCAGGTGGCGATCAGGCGTGACACATAAAGTTAAAAGCTTGAAAGCCACATTCTGCAAACAATTATTCAAACACTTGCTTGTAATAACAAACATTAAAGGGAAAACGTCAGTGTCGTCAATAACAATGTATAAGCTGTATTTATAGTCATACGCAGTCTTTGTCTCAAACTTGATAGTAAAGTGACATTAAAGATAAAATGTTGCTTATTCCAGCACAGCCTTTATATTTCACTGTCTCCTTCCATTGGCTAATCTCTAAGCCTCTTGTTCTAATAAGCATAATTATCAAGAGATTTAAAAGCCTCCTTAGGGGGGCTTAGTGATAGAATATGATGGATAATTCTGCTAAATTCATACATCTTTTAACAGATTTTAGATTTCCAGTGTACGGCAAAAATTCTAAGAAAATGATCTCTCGTTTTTATTGGAATTAATACAGGATCCAGGCCACAGTTGCTAGGTGACAGATAACGCTCAGCATGAGTGGCACTATGGAGGGGGGCTGAAAAACACACAGTCTAAATCATAGGCTAAAAGAATATTCCATTTTTACACTGAAATGAAATGCTTCCCTTGAAAGCTGCTCTCTTAGTCAGGTGATTACAGATGTAAGAGGCCATATCATGGTATCCATGGTAACAGAATGCTGCCGATTGTTCTCCCACATGTGCTGCAAACTACAACAGTCACTTCTAGCTCTTATTCTCTGTGCCATGGCTCTGTTTTTCTCATGGGCATTGAGTTAATCTTTGTCGTTCTGTTCCCTAAACATCTCACAAAGGTGCTATACCAACAGATGCTTTCAAATAACGAAATCTTAAATGCTTCACTATTTCAGGAAGATCACATGGCCTAAACGGGAATTGTAGTGAATGTCATTCAATGGTTAAAAAAATAACTTCACAACATTTTGTGGTCACAAAATTGGCTTTTCTCACTAGAATACCACTCTTCCAGAACAGAGAAAAAACTGTGGAGCAAATTATTGTTGCTTGGCAACAGGTGGAGTTCTAGCTTGAGCTTTTATGCATCTTTTTATTCAATAAGGTTTAAAAAGAACTGGATATTTAATAGATGTGTTGCTTTGCTGTTGCTTTTATCTAAACCAACTTACAGTGTTTTACTCATTTGAACAGCTGGATATTTTTACTGGAGCAATTTATGATAAGGATTTCTCTCAAGGGTACAGAGAAAGAAAAAGAACTTGAACAGACACCCTTCAGGCTAAATTCAGCACTGCACATAGATTTGTTTCAATGTGTCCTTACATTTCTGCAGGAATAGCAACTATAAAGTGCATAAATGTTCATTCTTTGATTCTTTGGTAAGTTTTTATGCCTAAAATTATTTTATGAAAACACAGAAAATATATGCTGTGTAATTCTGTTTTCTAATAATAGAAAATATGGACAAACAGTGAAACCACATTTGTATACGATAAAACTAGTAATTACCATTACTTTTCTTCAACTGAAGGGTTTTTCTTTAAAGTGATTGAGCTTGTAGGCCGGACAATAGAGCAGACCGTAGAACTACTGGCTTGGCTTAAACCAGAGGGCAAACAAGCTGCAGGCTTAAACAGGCCAGTGGCTACTTCTCCACCTCTGTGTGGTTTCTGGAAGGGGTGAGGGAACTTTTTTCCTGTGGTCACAGCCCTCCTCAGCACACATGGCTCCACTAACAGCTGGGGAGGCTTACAAGAGCCAGCTGTACAGATGGCCTAAGAGCACAGTGGCAGCGTGGCGTTTGAGGCCTCGGTCACGGGCCACGCCCAGTGAATGAGGTGCCGTCATGGATGCTGTAGGCCTGGCACAAATTAAATCCAAATCAGCATCATTTTTACATGGATCCCGGCGTCCGGGCGCCATCGCTGTGTTTAAAGCATTAGTGGAGTTTTTCAAACGTGTATGGAGACATTTTATTCACTTGATGTGCTCACATTTTTTTGAAATTCTTGATACAGCTACTTTTATACAGCCTGCTGAAGTATATCTCAGAGACACTTTTACTCCCCCCCCCCTTCAAAAACATGATTCTTGCAGCAAGTATGCATTTGTACTTTGCTGCTTTTGTTTTAGTTTGTCGCATAAAGAGACTTTATGCATTAAGATTACTATTAATGGTAAACAATGACTTACAGTGGATCTAATGCAATTGGTTGAACTAAATACACTGCTAGTACAATATTTACTAATGCAGCTAATGAAACCTTTCTAAACGTATGCATGTAAACAGTGAATGGTGGTGAAGGTGGGCCTGAGGAACACACCAAGGGACAGGGTTCTGCAGCAATTTACGTCCCCCAAGATTAAAAAAATCCATCCATTTTCAATGGCCACTTGTCCTAATGCAGGACCATGGTGGTTTGAAGCCCATTCTGGAAGTATAGGTTATGAGGGAAGGTAGAGGCAAGGGATGCTCTGGGTGAGATGCAGGGCACCCCCAAGCACACGCACACATTACAGGCAATTTAGAATCATCAAACCACTTCAAACACAGGTCTTTTGGGAGGAAACCAGAGCCTCAAAAAGAAACGTGTTAACGGAAGACTAGACAAAATCCACACACTGAGCTAAAATGTAACCCACATTTGAACCTACAACCCACCATCTGTGAGGCACCGGCACTACCCGCTGTGTTGTCCAGATTTAAACGTATGAAAACATATATGAAGCTGACTAGATCAGCACTGGTATAGCCTCCGCTTTGCGTAAGTGGGCTAGGCAGCTCAATACTGCTGCTTTTCAAAGTAAACTTTCCAAGATCCTTGCCTTTGAAATGTACTTAGTGACAATCAAAAGAGCAGAAAACTAATGTGAATAAACACATCTCTCCTCTCACCCCTAAATCTTTAACACCTTGACAGGTTAAAATATCGCAGTATGTGTTAGTAAAAGGAAATAGATTTTTTTTTGACCTTGCTCTAGTAAAAAGAGTCAGAAGTGCATTTTTTACAGTTCATAGAACACCTACCATAGGTATTAATATTTATGAGTGTATTTCTAGCTGCAAAACAGTAGCTCCGGGTTAAACATGTCATAGTTCACATCAGTGTGTTTCTGAAAGACAAGGAAGCGCTTGCAAAGCTTCAGGAACAAAAAAGAAATAAATTATCAAATTAATGGCATAACTGGTTTGTTTAATCAGGAGACCAGCAGTGAGATGGGTGTTTATATTACACTGACAAGGTATTTAGTGACACAAAAAGCTAGTAAATGTGCAGTTAGTGTAAAATTTTGGCCCATATTTTCAGTGTGGCAGTTTTGGGTCATCAGAGGTAATTCTTTTACAAACACCTCACACCAGAATGCATGTGAGAATTGCAAAACGAAAACCAGTTTGTCCCAATTTAGGAATTTGTATGTTATTCGCTGTAGGAAAACGTACTGTCTTTTGGTTGTGGTTGTGTGTGGCTGCAGAAAAGAATAAATGCATTTTATTGAAGAGCCTTTTCCACACGGAGTGAAAATAAAAGGAATTGTACAGCTTGTTCCATAAATGGCAGATTTGAAAAACAGAAAGATCAGGACTTAGAGGAGGTGGATTTATTTATTTATTTTATGAAAAGAGAAGAAAATGGCCCAACACTTCAGCGTTTCATCTAAGGGGACACGGATGAGTGTGGGTAGAAATAGCACAAACAAAATGATCTGAAGCACTAGGGCTAAAACATCAGTAAGCAGATTTAAGATTCGGAAGTGAATTTAAGCAGCAGCCGGGAGTCAGTGGAAAGAAATATTTATAGATATCGGAGGAAGCGAGGCAGTGAGAGGACTCTGTAAGAGGTCAAACCCAAAGCAGAATATAGAAACGTTAATGGAAAGAGAGAATAGTGTAACAAACTCTGAAATTAAAAGGTTCCCTACAAATTATAATAAATAATAGTAATAAAGACTCCCTATAGAATCTCGAAACGGTGCGAGAAAAGCAGACTAATAAATGAAAAGGGTATCTGAGAACAAGAGCAGGGAGAAGCCATCAACCGCTGCTGTTTATAAATGGCTGGATCAATAAATGAAGTGTTATTTCTCTGATTAAAATAATGTAATTTTAATACCCAGGAGCCGCAAACAGTAAGCCAAAATAATACTGAAAAAAACATGCGCAACTTTTTTTCATCAATAATTTTCTCCAGTATTTATGGACGGGCTTTGGAGACACGCTGAAGCGGAGCTACTCGCCCCATCATTTCACTAATGGAAATTAATGAGTGTGTTTCCTGATGTGGCCACTGAGAGGCAGCAGAGGCTGCGTGAGGCCACAGATCCACTTAGCCTAATTAACACGTCCGCTTTCTTATGAAGTCGTACAAACAACATAACTCAGGATTATTACAGTCAAAGCTATTTTAAAGATATATACTACAAACGTCTAAGACATGTATGGGTAATATGCATTAAATGCATTCTGTATGTATTTCCAAATCTATTTCATTACAGTGTAGTACCATTTCCCCTAAAATGCACGAAAAAGAGTGGAAATGTGAAACAGTAAAAAACTGGGGTTTTAACAGTTAACCATTTATAATAGCTCATGAGTCACAATGAAACTGGAGGTTTAAAAAAATTCTGTCATCTTGAATGCCTGGTGAAATAAGCTGAGCCAGTGCTGCCCCCACTTCGACAAAGTTTACGTTAACAACTATGCCTAACTGTACTTTGACATGGAGAAGCATAATCTCAATAAACAAATGATCAAATAGCCTGCCTCTTGCTGCAAGTGTGTGTTTGTGCCCCTCGCAGGAAGTCTGATGTGGAGCACGGCGGGCTGGCATTGGCCACGGTTCCCCTTTCAAAGGAACCCGCAGGCCCCCTTTCATCTGCTCTGGAGGTTTACTCCCCTGTGCTCCTCCCTATCCCTGCCTCTCCTCGCCTGCTCACCAGTGGGGGCAAAGCACCGTCCCGCTCATCCAAGATGTGGTTGAGGAGCCGGGAGGGAAAAGACCGTCTCCGTCAAGTGGCTTCAATTAGGGGAGGTGCACAATTACAGGGGCAGCGCTCGCCTGGCGGGTCCCTGCTGGATTATAGGGAGCGCTGGACAGCCACAACAGGCCTGCATCTGTGCACACACCCACCCCCTGCTACCACACTTTATTTTAGGAACATTCCCTGTGCTGTGTGTATCAAGCTTATTCCGCTTCCACGCACAATCTTCCCCTCGTTGCCCTTTAAACCCTTCTTTGAAAGGTCATTCAATGCTAAGGGCTCCGAAGGGCACCCTACTGGGAAAGGCAAAATATTTAAAAAAAAAATTAAAGCAGCTGAACGAAACGTTCATTAATAAAACTTTAAACACTTAACAGTGATGGCAGTGGAGTCAGCCTGTGGGGTTGAGTGACTCTGTGTTTTATATTCATGCATGAGACAACTAGGAAAGCAATCAGAGTTATTAACTGAACCCAGGGCAACGACTGCTAGTTAATGGTGATGCTTATCCTACCTCAGCTGGAAGTGTACGCATTTGGTGCAGACAGAGACTGCAAGTGTCATTTTTCCCAAACAGGCAATTACTGGTGACACAATTTGAATAAGTGGATTGCTTTGCTGCTCGCAAGTGGATTGCCTCAAACTTTATTACCACTGAATGACGGAAGGGTCCCATAATACATCCTGACTCCTTCGGATAAGACAAGGGCCTTTCAGATGAATAATATTTTTATTGCTTTTAATTCGGTTTTTTTCCCCACTGATGCCAGGATGGTGAATTTATAAAAAGAGATGGACTGTAGGAGTGAGTGAAAGATCTATATTTAAGGCATAATGTTTAATGCGTACACATTCCTTCTGCTCTGCAGCGCACTTACAGCAGTGTAGGTCAAGCTTTTCTTAACAATCTCAGGAATATTCTCCTGTGAGGACACACTGACGTAATTAGCCTTGAGATCATTGTGCTAAATATTAAACCTCTGCTGCAGTTTTTATTATTATTATTATTATTATTATTCCTCTCATGAACTGACATCCCAACCAGGGGCTATTTCCTATTCCTATTTCCTAGCCTAGGGCCCCCTGCTTCTAGGACAGGCTTCGGACAACCACAACCCTGCTCAAGATAAGCGTTAATGATAATAGATGGATTATTATTATTATTATTATTATTATATACATTTGCTCTTTGCTCTGGCCTGTTTCAGAAATCAGTCACACTTTGAAAAGTTTTGAGCATTTTACAAGGTATAAATATTGCAGAAGGTGTTCAGTAGAAACGTGTGCATTCCTCTTTCAGTGTTGACTGCTGTTTTTAATGGATTTTTGTAGTATTAAACGTCAGACTTCTTACTCCTAATCTTCATCCCCTTCAGAGACTATTACGCTCATCTCTCTGCAACATACTAGTGTCAGAAGCCCTCCTATGACCACATTTCCCGCAGCAGCTCCACGTCGTGTGCTGGTCGGAAAATAGACCTGCAAATGGTGAATGGACTCTGCCTCCTGGGAGAAGCTCATAAAATGTCCTGCATTCAGTGCTTTCAGCACCCTATTCTGTGTGCCCGATTATCTAGGGTTAGGTTGCTTCCTGCTCTATTACCCTAAGTCTCTTCAGTTTCCTTGTTGTGCCACATGTCCTTTTCATATAAACCAGAGCTTTCCATTTGATTTGTCCCCCTATTTACATCCCTTTTTCACAGCTCTCCACAGTGTTCCTTCCATTGACTCCCTGTTGCTTCACACAAAGCTTTCATAACTCCGTCTCTTCCTTACTGCTGTGTTAGTCATTATATTTTTCTGCATATTCTATTCCATCACTCTTGCTAAACTCCCTCTTGACCACAGTGATTATCTTTTTCAACATGTGGCCCAAACTTTCTCTTCTCCTGCTGGACAGCAGTAGAAGAAAGATGTTTGCAAAAAAACTTTGTAGACAGCATTTTGCAGCCCAGATTGCTGCATTCTAACATCACAGCACATTAAGAAGCATATTGACCCCCCCCCCACAGTCAGTCCACCTATGTTTTTCTTATTTTAAAGTGCTATAATTTCAAAGTACAGTATTTTAGGGTTAACATATTAAAGGTATCCTGTAGCTTGCTGCTACATACAACTGTTACTGTTATTGCCACCGCTGTAGCTGTTGGTAAGAATAGTGTTAAAGGTTTTGCCAGAAAAGCAAATGTGTGTAATTTACTTGCTGTGCTCAGCAAAAGTGTCTCTGTATTTAAATTTTAAATTTGTAAGCTTTTAATTAATTACAACTTGGGTTGATTAATGCCATGAGGGAGCTATTCCTGAGTCCACGCTTCAGTTGTCTGGCAGCCTAGTGAGGATGACTCCTGAACTTTGACTGACTGCGTGATCGATTGATCAGTTAGGCTAATTGATTACATGCTCCTTATCCTCAATACAGTAAGTCCTTTTAAGAAAATCTTCACAAATTAAAATAAACAAATGAAGAAAGCAAATTATTTTCCCTGTCCATATGCAAGCAACTGCTTTAGGCCAGTGCTACAGAGAAATATACCACACGTCATGTTTTTGTGTTCAAGCAAGTCCAATATATCCTGCCAATATTTGTTTTTAACTTCTCTTGTCCTATTGATAATATTTTTAGGGCTAAATACCTGACAAGCAATGGAACATTTTTTTTTGTAATTCTAAGATTTCAAATGAATCTGAGGTTGAGTACAGATTTTGGATGTTATGATGTATTTTACTGTATCTAATGATCTTTTCTACAAACTGCAGGGACTGTTACAGGAGAACATTTCTGCATAATTTATGAATTCACAAGAGTGTTCTATTTAAGTTAATGACCTATACACTTTACATTTAAATGTATTTTACATTGTTATTTACAGTTACAACAACCTATTGACAAGTGCGTGTGTGTAAATAAATAAATGTGTGTGTGCGCGCGCGCGCGCGTATTTTTTCCCCACCAGGAAGTCAAATTACACTTACATATTAGCCGTTGAGAGTAAATGTTTATTCTGTGAACTGTATTTAATACCTAAGCGGTACGCTGTTCCTCGTTGTATTTTAATTTTTCCAGTAGCCTTATAGGAATATTATAATTGAATCCTTTTGATAACGGCAGAAAAACTTGAATATTTTACAGACAGAAATGGTAAAGGTTAAACAGTATGCCGATGCTGACAAGTTCTCAACAAAGGGGCGTTAGTGACCCGGCCTGTCTGTGTAAAAACAGTCAACACCCTGTAAACACTGTAAATGATACGGTGGGGCGGACAGTTAATCCGAAGCTAATTCAGCTGCATTTCACACACCGCGGCTGCAACAAACAGAGCGCTTATCGCTGCGCTTACGGCGAAGAAAACACCGAGACAAAATGTGGTTTCGCGCGAATTAAGACTCGGCGACGTTATAACTATTAAACTCGTGGTTCTGTATATATTACCACGTGCACTGAAGCCGTGGCAGGAGCCCGCGGACACGGCACGCGCGCGCCCGCGCCCGCGCGCGCACACACACGCACGTTCCACACATTTATTTGGGTTTTTCCTAATTCGCTCACAGCGAAGACCGAGCGTATCAGGAAAAAAACAGCTCGGCGTATTCTCCCTTTTTTATCCGTTAATAAACACCACAACTAGCGAGACGTATCGCTCTTCGACCCGATTTCATAAAATAAAAAGGATAAAAACGTTTAAAATCGAGGTAACATCATCTGGCCCGAGACACAACCATTCCTCCAACATCTGGGGTTGGTCCAAAAATACTTGATTAACGACGGGCCGCTACTACTGACAGCAAAATAGGGGTACTTCACGCCATGAAAATCATGTTTATACATTAGAGCATTCTGAGACGAATTTGAACAAGTCTTACCTATATTAAAAATACGTAAAAGACATGATAAAACTGACGTTGAGCTTTTTTCATCTGTTAAACGCAACTCAGTGCAAATATGTTAACAGCGTCCCCCTTTGGAAAAAGTGGTACGCTCCACATTTAAAGCGACAGATCCTCCCAGAGTCGTTCCTGAAGAAAGCCAGATCGTGTCTTTAAGGGTTCGGCCACCACAACATAAATGCAGCGGTGAGGAGCGCCTGGTGGGTTTTCTTTTGAGGATTCTCAGTGGAGTCACAAATACAAAGGCTGGTTGCGGAAGGAAAAAAGGAAAAATCTTTCATTCGGTTCGGCGAATGTGGATGTAACTGTTGCACCTTAAACACAGGTAGGCGTGATGAACTGGATGTACCCACAACAAAGCTGCGCTGAGAAGGGTTTGCTCCTTGGCCGCCTGCTATACTGGCCTGGGGGTCGTCTGTACGGGCGGGCGTGTGTGTGCGTGTGTGTGTGTGTGTGTGTGCGCGCGCGCGCGGCGCTTGTAGCATGCTGGTCGCTGCGGGCTCTCTTCTGTGCGGGCGGCTGCGGGGTCAGGTTGATGTGGCCAGGCGGTTTGAAGCAGCGCTCCGCATCTCCGCCAGAACAAAGGGGGCGTTAAACGGCTGTACGAGCTCGGGGATGAAGGAACAGGTAGCGGCTGTACACAAATATACACATTTTATACCTCCCACTGAGGCAATATGTTTTTTTTTTTACTGTAAGATAGTTATACCCCGCTGCGGACAGATGGTCAGCTGTGCGTGCGCGTATTGCATTGTGCCTTCGGACATACTTCTTTTCCTCTTTTGTGAGTATCCCTTTGTTGACATGACCTCCTAGAAGGGGTTTGAGACGATGGGTCAGAAATCGTGGCCGGTTCTGCCGGGGAAATGTGCGATGTGTACGCTGTCAAATGGTGTCAAACGCATAGACGTGTTTGAGTGTTTTACTGAAGGAGCGGCGGTACAATGACACCCCCCCCCCCCAACACATACACACACACCACCCCAGTGCGGGACACGAAGGGTCGGCCCACACTTGCATCCGCGAGCCATGTCATTATTTACCTTTTTTCATTCATCACTCTTGTCGAAATCGTAAGATGTTGGAGCGTCAGGGCGCGCGCTGCCGTGTCACCTCGCAGAGTTCGGGTTAAAAAGGGTCACCTGAAATCCGGGCTGCGGGTTGCGTGATGTGCGGAAGTGGCGCACGTCCAATGTGGTGTACAGGTGTGACTTGTGATCTTTAACCCCCCACTTCTCACCACCGTCTGGCAGTGAGAACAAGCGGTGCGCACCAAGCCGAAACGTGGACGGTGTCCACGCGGCAACATCTGTTCAGACTAGAGTGGGATCAGTGAGTCGGACCACTCAGAAAGCCGTGTGTTCGATGTCCTGTTTATCTACTACATTGCTGTACATCTGTGTCGTGTACTGCTGGCTCCTCTTTCCAGATTTTGGCCATACGAGACTGTGAATGAAGGGGTGAATAAATCCCACAGCCAAGCGCAATCAGGCGACTGAATGTGGAAGAGGGCTGAAAATTATGTGCATAATGGTGGAGCTGGTGGTGCTGCTGCGGCTGGTGGTTTTGGTGTCGTTGCCCCATGACAGCTTCAGACAGGTACGGGTTGAGGTGAATCAGAAAGGGAGCCTTGTGGATCATGTGCTGGTGTTGAGGAAGATGGGAGCCCCTCAGCTGACATGTATTAATGGAATCCTAACTGTTTTCACCAGTGTGCTACGTGATTCACAGATGCTTGCAGGAGCTACTCCTCACCATACTGTTTGCAGGCTTTTCACATGACACAGGTTCCCTGTCATTGCTGTCATCAGTTCAACTATTTTAATTCATAGCCAGAACATGGGAGTGGTCATAAGCGGCATCACGGATTGATTATACCATTTTTAACTGTGTTGTTGTGCCATCAGCGGGCCGGGCTGATTTATCAACTCCATTTTCCACTTGAAAGAAGAGAATTACGTGTCTATTATGGATTATATCAATCAGTAGCAATTGGATACCATCTGCAAAATGAATGGAAACTTGAGAGCCACTGGAACATCAGCCAACTTTGGGAAAGGTAGATGGCTATTATTATTATTATTATTATTATTATCCTTTGTTTATCTAACAACTTTGACCAAAGTGTCCTATAAAGTCAGGCTTGTACGTAATGTATACAGCAGTGGGGGATTGGTTCTGTTAGTCTAGGCCTTGATCCAGAGTACTAAAGTAGGAGATGGTATTCAGATGAAGAACTGCTACCCTAACCACTATTCTACCTGCAGCCCTAAATATAGTTGCCCGTTAGAAGTTTGGTCATGTACAGAACACAGATGCTAATGTGTGACTTTCTATACAGACAACTCAGTTGAACTTTTAAAAAAAGATTGTGACATCTGTGGGTTCATTGGTATTAGCAGTCATTTTGGGTATATTATGTCACATGCTCATCAGATTCTGTCAAAGCTGGCTGCAGTCTGGCTGTGATATCTTCTTGTGCCAAGGATGGTTCATGTGAAAGATTTTGGACATTGCACCCAAACATTGTAACAAACACACCTGTGGTCAGAATTTAGCTTGATGGCATGTAGTTCTTTGATTTATATAACAAATACACAAAAGGTAAAGTATTTTAAGGTTATTAACAAAGCAATGCAACCACTTTGAAATGCTACAAGGGCAATTCTTATGTTTTTTGTCACAGATAAACAGGTGGAAGTAACAGTTATAACAATATTGCCTTGCCGTCAGAAGGGTCCCAGGTCAAATTCCACCTCAGCTCTATCTATCTCTATCTTTGATCAAGATACTTACTGTAAATTGATACACTAGGAATAGCCTGCAGGAAAAATGGGCAAATGTTTGTAATGTTATCTATATAATCTACCTTTGTGAATCTCCTTGGACAAGGGTGTAAGAAACTTTAATTGTATTAAAATTAGATCTTGACAGTGTTGTCAAAATACTTTTTCAGAATTCATGGTAGGCACCTTTGTATTTTGATAAGGTCTCTTTTCCCTAATTTAATTTGATTAAGGAATAATCAGTAAGTAAAGATAATACTAAATCTAACACCTCTGTATGAAGACTTTAAAGATGGGGAAAATAATCATTATGAATGATAAGCATATCTGTGCATCATTACTGTTAAAAGAACAAAAGCAGAAACAGGGACACACATTTTCACTGATACTGAATTCACTAGTGGCTCCAAAATTTTTCTACAGTGTTAATCACAATTATAATGTTTGCCTGTGAAATTAATTCATTAATCAATGTCAACAAAGGTAACAATGAGATGCTTTAATTAATTGAATCAAGCTGATTGAATTATTTGGGGACTTGATCGCTGTAGTTGTAATCTCTCCCCTTTATTTATTATGTGTTCATCCTATTATTTCGATAAGTGTGAAAGTAAAACTCAGAGGAACTTTGAAACCAGTGGCTCCAAGTTAAGTGTCAAGGTTTTCCAGAACTTGAAACATGTTGTGTGTTTGAGTGTCCCATTAAGATTTAGAGAAAACAACACAACCAGACTGCTAGGAGCAAAACGACAAATTAAACATCAGAAAGCAAAAGATGTACTTTCTTTTGTTTTTTTATATATATATATATATATAGATAGATAGATAGATAGATAGATCTTGGTTCCAAGACATCACAAAAAGAATGTCTGTGTTACAGCTGCTGGGCAGCAACTTGTGGGAAGAACAAATGTTCTCACAGTGTTTGGTGAAAACTGAACTGAAATGCCACCTCATTCTTTTTCCATGTATGCTGGTTACGTTTGCATGGCTATAATTCATTATAGTATGCATATTTTATATACAAAGTATATTTGTTTGTCATTTGAGTAGTTGGCAATTTTTTATATGTAATACTTTATTGATGATGTAAGGTATCATGTTTAGTTACAAAGATTCACAGAAAATAAAGATTAATACACGATTTTTTAAACACTTCTGATGACTCATTTAAATTTCAGTTGTATATGACATATATTTTTTGCCTCTTTATCTGAAGTATCTAAAATGGCTAGATACCAATTTATCAGTCAGTTAAACACTTTTATTGAGCCAGATAACAGGAATGTCTAGATGTACTTTAACAGTGCTGGCAGAATCAGTAATGACATTACTATTATTGGACAGATGCTATTATTTTACATTGTTTTGCATTGAAATATCAAAGCAGTTGTGATCTAGAGAATTTATTGGTTATGTGTTAATTTACTTGTATATGAGCAATGACCTTAGACAGCATCCAGTATCATGGTTCCTGCTGTCCTTTGCTGCAGCCTGACTGGGAAGACTTCTCAGATGGAGCAGTTTACTGTTATCCATAATGAGATCTTTGTTTTTGTTGGCCTCAACTTGTGGATTTTTCTTTTGTTGCAAAAGGTATGACCGGAAAGGTTTAATGGGCGCACCCTGTTGAAGCAATTTTAAATGATAGTCTTCAAACATGTTAGTTATGGTTTTTGTGTGTGTGCGCGTGTGTGTGCACGTGTGTGTGCCTGTGTACGTACACATACATGCATGTGCTCACCCATGTTTTTTTCACTTTTGGCCAGCAAGTCTGAACAAAGTGTGTACAGGGGACTTCTTTCTTTAAAACCATACGGCATGCAGAACATGGATGTATAACAAAGAGGAAGCAGTCAAATGACTCCAAGTCTGTTTTGTCTCACATGACACCCTGCCACTAGACAACAAGTGCTTTTTGTGAACTTTCAATGTTAATTTTTACCTATAGTCAGAGGAAAAAGAAACCACCAATATGCTTGAAACAACATGGAAGCAGGTTTGTGGAATATTTCCTCATTCATGTGTTTGTATACAGTGAAAGTAACATGCATTTCTGCCCTGAGGCTTTAGCTGGAATAAAATAGGAGTTTAGGACTGCCTTGCTTCAACTAGCTGTTCAGTGTGTGCAGTTTTCAGTGTTCTGCACATTTAAAGGATGAAAAAGTCAAAAGCTGGATTTTAGTAGGAGTTTGTGGGAACAGTGTATTTCTTTTGTTTTGGGCCTTTAATTTTAAGGTTACAGTCAATTTAATATAGCCTCATATGATTTTAAAGGACAAACTAAATAAATCAAGGATCACCAGTATTATTACTGGTGACTTATTTATTTTTGCAGAACCTAACTAGCAAATAAATGCTTAACAGTGATGCCCCTCAATTTATTTACTGTTACTTTGGATTTATAAACAAATTTGCAGTTTTATTCATAAGTTGAGGAGCCTCACTGTTAGCTATGGGATATGTTAACTACCTTAAGAATTTTGAACTTCACTAACACCCATTTTTTGGCAATACAAAGCAAAGAATTTTTTTTTAAAGTTTCAAAGGCCCTGAAGAGCACACAAAAAGTTGCTAAGTCATTAAGAGAAGAGAAGAGCCAGTATTTATGTACAAGTCCATTACTGGGTGAGGGGTTATAAAGAGACATTTGAGTTTTTAAAGGATACTTTTTGTATTTTATGTTTACATTACCTTTCATTAGAAGAGTATTCCAGCAAAAACAAATAGCTTTTTGAGGTTAATGGCCATTTTGAATTAACAGTAACATACAAGTGGGGTTTAGACTTGGGACAGGGGAGGGTTACTTTAAAAACAGTGGCTGCCATGTCTGTGTTTGGTCAAGTGTGGCTACATGAAACGTTATCGAGATGTAGCACAGAGAGCTGTTCTTTTTTCCCAATCAAGAGCTTTTGACCTTCATCAGAGGAATGGTGGAGAGAGGGCAGCACTTTCGAGGCTTTGAGCCAAAATTTTAATGGTGACAAATGTTTTTCGTTGGATGCAGTATGACATGACACCAACTGTCCATGGCTCTCTACCACGCACGCATGCATATGTCTTGGGTGAGGACAGGTTGAATGTGGAATTACCTTTCATCCCAGGCACATGCATGGTAGCCAGTTGTAGTTTGAAAGCACTGATGCAGAGATTCCCACCCTTCCCACCCCCTTATGTAATTAGATGTGCTTGTTTAGCATTGCTGCTAATGGCTGTTACAACAGGCAGGTGCAGACTGGATTCAGTAAAGAAAGATGGTTACACAGAGGTCTACTGTAACAGCACAGCAGCCTTACCATCCAATGAGGGTTTATACCATGAAGTCATTTGAAGTTCATGGGCCCTGTGTGTATCAGCTGGGCATCAGTCTGGCATCAGTCAGTTGCTATATGTACAGTTCTCAGCAAGCAGTGCATGAGGGGTCCCAGCAGAGCCTTTGTCAAAATAATGATGCTCTGCTATATTAAAAGATCTTGTGATGTCAAGCCTAGGAAAATACCGTGACTGTGAATACCGTGAATACCGTTATCCTTGTTTGGAGGAATGTCTTTTATGGTGGTGATCCGGCTGAAAATGAGGTTTTATGTGGTTGCTGTTATATGGTACTTATTCGCATTATCTAGGACCTGTGAATTAGTTGCTATTTATTTTTGTGTTTGCATGACAGAAAGTGAAGTAAATGTTGTTTAAAAAAGACATACATTTGCCGTTTTAACAAATCTGTTTAATTACAAAGTGAAAAGTTGCGTTTTTATATAATCCTAACTAGCAACGGTAAGATATAAAGCAACATAAACAAGTATACATCTACAGTTTAAAAAAATACAGAAAAACCTCAAAGAGGCCAGTTTGTAGTTATTCCTGCTGCTATGAATGGGGATTCCTGTTTGTATCAACTGTTTCTGTTTTTAATTATGGACATCATTTGAGATGTCCATCATGGAATGAAATCTTCTCTCTCAAATGAGTGGAGCCTCATCCATAAGTCCAGGTTTGAGGGCTGTGTTTTAGGCATTCTGCTTCCACTGGCAGGAGTTCCTATTCCACAGCTTGCTAATGAAATCATTGTGACTGCAGTTCAATAGTGTCTTCCACAAGTCAGGAGCCATATTACAATACAGCATTGTATTAAAATGGACAATTCATTTGCTTCTAGTACACAATGGAGAGACAGAAAACTGGCTTTCTCTTGGATTTCTTGTAACTGGTTTTCTGGTTACAAATTTAGATGCTCATTTTCTGCGATACAGGATTGCTGGGTCTCATAACAATTAATTTTAAAAATCCTGCAAATGTTAAGACTGTTAGATGGAATTCAATGCCATTTTATTTCTTTTTTGCTGTTGAAACAATTTTGGTATTATTGGTGACAATATTGCATCTTGGCATTGATGAAGTGCACAGTAATTAAATCCTGCATTTTCTTGACAATAAGTACCAATTTCAATGCAAAAATGCCCTTCAGTGTCTGCTAAAAACAAATCAGACAGCTCAGACAAAGCCATAAAACAATTTTATAGCACATCCTTTAAAAAAAAAAAAAAAAAACCAAAATGTACATGATTTCAAAAAATAGTTACTGAATTCCATTGTCTTTTTTTAAATAGAACTCCCCTGGGTGTGAATGTGTGAAATGATCTTAATACTTGTGGTTGTAATAGGGCAGTGTCTTAAGAGGTAAGACCACAAGTGCTTGTGAATACCTAATGTTTGCTGTGAGCATAAACTTGCAATTCTGTATTAGGTGGAGTCAGTGAGCAGAATGTGCTGAAATGCAAACTGCAGTTTCTGAATGAGGTGCATTTGAGTTTTAATGTGTTCATTACAGATAATTGCTAGATTATAATTTTATACAAATTTATTACAATGTTGTATGTAGAAAAGCCAGAAATTTAAAACTATACTTAATTCAACACTAGGCCTGGACCAGTAAAAGTATTTGGGGGGGGGGATCAATTTTAGGCTGTATCTTCCAAAACCCTTTTCCATTTTGTTCAACTTTCCATGCCTAGATGAAGATCTTTACTGTACTTACCATTGTTACAGCCAGGTCAATACGATGTCAGACTGAAAAATGGCAAGCACTGAACCAATTCATGACCTCATCATATTTTCTTTTTCTGAACTGGAGCCAACGAGTGAACTAAAGGAATGACAGTAATGACAGTAGGGAAGTAACAGATCTGCCAAATGTGCTGTGTTAAGATAGTTTCTTTTGTATACAAATGATGAAATACTAATCAGGCTACATTTTCAGTTGTTCTGCTTATCAGATAAATTCTTCTACAAAGTACATATTCTAGTGTCTCTCTCTGTACCCTTCCATGATATTTAGGGATATAATCTAATAGCATTGAGCAAAATAGTATAGAATCAGAAGTTTAAAAAAAAAAAAATATGGTGATGTTTAGCAACTGGCTGAGCATTTCTAATGCAGAAATGTACAGAAGTGATGTATCAAAGTTTTATGATAAATATGATTGTTTATCTGAATTTATTTTTTGACTAAAACATTCTTCTTGTGAATAGTTTGAGGAAAAACATTCTAATGTCACTGTCTTAAATCTGAGTAGTAATTAGAGGTTTATGAGTTTCATATCAAATATGATCACTGCTGTCAAAATTAAACTGACAGACTGCCCTCATGTGTTGCCTACAGGGTGTAGGGAATAGATGGGCATATGCCTACAGATTTGAAAGAAAAAGAAATGACCAGGCAACACAAACCTGATTTAAAATAATGGAATTGACTAAGCAAACATAAAAGGTACCCGATGTTCTGAAACACAATAGGTGGTTGACTTGACTGAATGTGTACAGACCGCAGTTCCTGGCTGATCACTCCAGCGGTGACCAGCTCAGAGACCTTCTATGAGGGCCGTAAGTTCCTCTTTTCATTGCTTCAGCTGTGCGCAACAGGAGCAGGCATTGCTGAGCTGTGCATTTGATCTGTTGAGCACTCACCCTATAAACCCCAAGGTACAAATAGCAGAGGCTCAAGAAACCGTCACTCTCACCATTCCCGCTTTGCGAAGTCCATGGTGACTGTCAGTTTCTCACGGCACTGCAGCCTAATTAACAAATGCACTTGGGATTAGTGTTAGTGGTGGCTATAAAGGTTTATTAGAGATCCATTGAATGAGGGGAGTCAGCGTGACAAGCCTTGGCACAGTCACCCCCTGCCTAATCAATATAGTGTCTGGTCCTTTCTCCCACCCTGGCTCCACCCTCCTGCCTGTATGTCCACCTACTTCCATCTCTGCCCCGCTCAACATGCTGTCTCATTAATGCTCTGCTTTTCTAACAGACTGCCGACAGGTGGAGATAATGGGGGATGTTTAGTAGGAGAAAGCACTAAAAATCAGGTGCAACATTTTTCTGCTGCGTGTTGAGGCGTTTGTAATTTAAGACTGCTGAGTTTTTTTTTTTTGTTTTGTTTTTTTTTAAAGAAGGGAAAAGTCTTTGTTGCCACCTGTACAGTTCTGTTCTTAATTATTATGTCTTTCCTTGTTTCAGAAATGGCCCACTGAAACTCAGAGGGAAGGAAATCATACAGTAAGCACTCAGGAGGAGCACTGTGTTACCCCCCCCCCCCACAAAGAGCATCTTTAATCATGACACCTCCATGGCTGGTACTCGTGTACACTATCCTGCAGACTGGTCGCAGTGAAGCCTTCCCCATGAGTTCCCCCGATGTGCCATCAGAGTCGGACAGCTTCCGGGTTACAGATACCAGCCTGACACACTTAACCGTGCACCGGAAAACTGGAGAGGTTTTCGTGGGTGCAGTGAACCATATCTACAAGCTGTCGGCCAACCTGACAGAGTTGCGGTCGCACATGACTGGCCCTGTAGAGGACAACTCCAAGTGCTACCCCCCACCGAGTGTGCGGGCCTGCGCCCACAAGCTGGAGTTATCTGACAATGTCAACAAGCTGCTGTTGGTGGACTATGTTGGGAACCGGCTGGTGGCCTGTGGGAGCATCTGGCAGGGTGTGTGTCAGTTCTTGCGGCTGGAGGACCTCTTCAAGCTGGGGGAACCCAACTACCGCAAGGAACACTACCTCTCTGGAGCTAAGGAGGCCGATGGCATGGCAGGAGTGGTAGTGGGAGAGGAAGATGCAATGGAGGCAGAGGGCAAGAAGAAAGAAGGAGGCAGCCGGCTATTCATAGGGGCTGCTATTGACGGCAAGTCTGAATACTTTCCCACCCTGTCCAGCCGTAAGCTGGTGGAGAATGAGGATAGTGGCAGCATGTTCAGCTTGGTTTACCAGGATGAGTTTGTGTCCTCCCAAATCAAAATTCCATCGGATACCTTGTCTCTGTACCCAGCATTTGACATATACTACGTGTATGGGTTCTCCAGTCGCTCCTACATCTACTTCTTGACATTGCAGTTAGACACACAGCTCACCCAAATGGATGCCACTGGGGAGAAGTTTTTCACCTCCAAGATTGTGCGTATGTGTGCTGACGACACAGAGTTCTACTCCTACGTGGAGTTCCCCTTGGGGTGCACAAAAGACGGCGTGGAGTACAGACTGATTCAGGCCGCATATAAGCACCGACCAGGAAAGCTGTTAGCTCAAGTCCTGGGGTTGTCAGAGGATGAGGATGTCCTCTTTGTGATCTTCTCTCAGGGCCAAAAGAACCGGGCCAACCCTCCCCGTGAGACGGTTCTTTGCCTCTTCACCTTGCACCAGGTCAACTTAGCCATGAGAGAGAGAATCAAGTCCTGCTACCGTGGTGAAGGCAAGCTGTCTCTGCCATGGCTGCTCAACAAAGAGCTGCCCTGCATCAACACTGTAAGTTGTATGCAGCTGGCCCATTATAATGCCAAGAGTCTCCAATGTTGGCTTTGAAATGTCCCCATTCTTCTGAATTTATACATTTTGCACATGCATCTTTCATTCATGCATTTATGTAAATATTTAAGAATCGCACTGAGCAGTGAATTAGCAATGAATAATACAATCCAGACTACAATGAATTATTTGGATAGCTATTTAGGTACTAGAAACCTGTCCATTATTTGAATAAATGACCTGTTGATATTTGTGTGAATAAGCTAAATGATAATTACTAATTGATCTGAAATTGTTATAGTAAATACGAATGCAGTTTGGTAAACTGTTTTTTTTTTTTTTGTCAGTTTTATTGAGCAGATATAATGGTGTCATTCTTGAATAGATTGAGTCAACTTTTTAATTTTATGTGGAAGAAAAAATGTGCGAGGAGTCTGCACAGAAACTCATTTACTCTAAAGATGTTCTAGTTATTGTGCATAATAGTAAAATGGGTTCATAAGAAAAAAAAAAAAATTAGTACAGCTGCCAAATCACTTTTGTGCAATACAAGAACCTGGATATTGATGTATTTTTAAAAAATCTAAGTTGTGCTCATTATCTTCTGAGCCTTGTTAAACTTGAAAGTGAGCTTAAAAAAGCTTTAAAGTGAAAATGTATTCAAAAATAAAGTGCAACTGCTTTCATATTTGAAACGCCTTTCAAGTCCACAAAGAACTGCTACTTGTGCAGCAGCATCTTATGAAGGATACTAGTTTAAAAGTTAGTGACTGATAACCTAATTTCTACATCAGTCAACTTCTTACTGTATAAGTTGATTTTTCTTTTAGGCCATACTCTTAATTTAGCATGTAAGAATGATCCATTAAATGCAAATAATGTCATTCATTCTGTTCATCTTACCTTGAAATGGTTACACACACAGAATTCTGCATAAATTTTGCAGTGTTACTGTTTGTCTTGTCTGAGACAAAGAGATTTCTCTTAACTGAACAAAGAAATAAATGTAATGAAGTGTGGGGTCAACAAAGTCTGGTTGGGGACAGCTCAAGTTACAAATACATGAGTGCCTGAAAGTTACTACAGCATCAAAGTATGTATATGATACAATTTCGTATACAAAGGTAAGAAGCTTTCCTGTGTTTAGTACTAAGATTAAGTACTAGTTTAACATGGCTTCATAGAGTAATTGTATATAATATCTGCTGTATCTTATCTAAGCTCTCGTCTTTTAATTTACAAATCTGTGGAGCAGTTCCAGGACATGCTGTACGTACAATAGCTGAGTTAGAAACAATACAGCTTCCAAGGAACTCTGCCTAGTTGTTTTGAAAGCTCTGTTGAAGGGTAGAAGAGGCAGTAGGAGCCACAGTGATGCCAAGGAAGGGAGGTGCCTGTGCTGGGAGAGCCCCATGTGGCTCCTTGTGGCAAATGCAAATGTGCACTTGACTTCTTCAGGCTCTTCTGACATTATTATCCGTTCCTTTGTGCACAGCAATAGCCCTTGACCACCTAATGAGACTGTACGTGCCAGACTGCAGCTCGCACATCGTCTAAAGCATTTATCCCTCATAAGCATTCCAAAACGAAGACCTTTCTTCCTCGGGTTTGTCCTCCTGAAGGTGGAGATCTCTGCTTAGACCAAAAAAAAAAAAAAAAAAATCTGAGACTCAGATGCAATTTTAAAAGAATGCATTGAGTTAACATTCTAGTGGCTAATGTTAATGTGCTTAGTGTCCATCTGTTTCAAAGAAAAGTGCAGTAACTGAATAAGTCTAAATTGTTCTCTTGCTCCATGTAGTGAAAAAAATGATGAATCACGAGAATGTTGGTGACGCGTATTTGTGGTAACCTTTTGTGCCATGTCAGGCTGTTTGCAGAAGACTAGGTCAATGCAGTTTTCCTCATGCTTCCTGTATTTTGCTTTACTTCAATTTATGAATCTTTTTTATCAACCACAACCACATGTTGAAAGAAATTCTTCAGTGCTAAATTATCTGCATAAGAGACTATAACAAGAATATAAATATACATTTACTTATGCTTGACAACAAATTAATGAGGGTAGCTTATTAGTCATCTCCATGTATCAACGATTACCCTCCGTTTTGAACGTGTTGTTGTGCATGTGCTTGTTTACAAGTAGACGGATTAGTGTCACTGATATTTCAATGCTAATCATATCTCAGAATAATCACAACAATGATGGTAACTGGATATTTACAAAGGGTCCTTCCTGCCTTCTTCTTTACAGCCAAAGCAAATAGGGGACGATTTCTGTGGGCTGGTGCTGAACCAGCCTCTAGGGGGCCTGCGGGTCATTGAAGGGACACCACTGTTTGACGAGCGTCTGGATGGCATGGCCTCGGTGGCGGCATACACCTACGGGGACTACTCGGTGGTATTTGTGGGGACTCGTAGTGGACATCTCAAAAAGGTAAGGCGAGCACTGCCAGATACCCTCCTCCTGTTTGTTATTTCTGGAGTATGTTGCCTGCTTACGTGTGTGTGGTGACTATGAAAGATTGCATGGTAATGGAATCCAATATCCCCCTCTAAAGAGTGATCTAAATCTGTGTGATGTAGCTCATAAAAAAGATGACTAGTAGATTTTTTGGTGGGTTTCAGCACTCCTAATGTATGCCCTTGTGCTGATGTTCACCACAAAAAAACAGTTTACCTCATGTTTTCATGTAGTGTAGTGAATAGTTTGAGGTCAAATGTTAGTGAGTTAAAACTGGATAGTGTTATTTTATTCTAAAGGAAAGCAATCAATGATATCCATTCTTCTCTTTTCATATTTGGTAAATACGAGCTCTTAAGTATGTTTTGCCACAACCTTTGCGACCTGTGTGGGCAGCCGATCCTCTGCCTCCATCATTAGGATTCAGTCAGAACTGTGGGGAGCTGACCCAATGCCACAATCACTGCTCAGACACTGAAATGGAGGAGAAACAGCACCGAATGAGTCACAGCAAGAGGCCAACTTGTCTTAGCATGGTGAATATGTTCACCTTCTGATGTTCTGTTTTTTCCTTTTCCTTCACGCTGATGGAGTTTTTTTTTTTTTTTTTTTTACAAAACATCTTGTGTGGAATGAGTTTTCAGTTCCTACACCCCCCAGAGTGTGGTTCCTTCAGCCGTGTGCGGAGGATCTTATGCGTGAGCTGCTCTTTGTTTCAGCTCGGCATCTAATCAACTGGCTTAGCTGTTGGAGGAATGCTGTTATTTGACAAATCTTGACACTGCCTAATTATGTATAAAAGATTTATGTATATTCACAGATTAAAAAAACAAAGATTTATTCATAAAAGGCCCCATACAAGTGATGATTGTGTTTAATCAAATACTTAATTAATTTTTGTTTCCATGACTTTTTATAAAAACTTTGAGTTAAGAACTTTAAAGTTTGTCTATAATTATCAAGATTATTACCAGTTTGGTTGAGTGACACAAATTAACAAAATCAAATTGAGAGGGTGTGTTTTTAGCATCCTTTTAAGCCCAGTATAATCACTTTATTTCATTTTTTTAAAAATGACTTTCTCAGCCTTTAATAGATGTGACATTTACATCAGAATTGTTGTAATAGCTCCATCACGCCTAATTGATTAAGAGGTTGGCTGCCAAAGCCAGCATTCCCAGTGGGTCTTCAGGACCAGGACTGAGAAACCATCAACTATGTCACATAAAATACATTTAACCATATCTGTTAGTTAAATGTCAGGTTTTTCCAGTTCTTCTCCCAGGACAATACAAAAGAAATTCGTAACATATCTCTGTTTGACACGCGGAAAACTTGTTTCATCACGTGATTTGGGACCAGAAAATTTAATACTGTTCCATCATGTTGCTGAGATTTTACAAATATATAATAACTGAGTTAAAGAGAAAATGAAATAACACAATTTGTTTGTTCAACATAAGAAAACGTACAAAGATGGCAGGATGACATGCACTAGTCTGGGTCTCCTGAGTATTTTCACTGTGAATTGCATGTGGGTCACTCCCTGTTATGTTTTTGTCTGCTTGTGAGCAATGTTGTCCACAAAACCATATGGCACTAATAAAGAGACTCTAGTAACGTCCTCAAATATTGTATCGGGGGGGGGGCACTCTTTATCTCCATTTTCCCCTTGTGACTACTGGTGTTTAGAGCAATAACAGACTTCTACCAGGCTAGTTTGTGAAAACAGCCAAGAGACAAAGCAAAGCATTCTTTTTGGATGTGTCTACTCAGTCATGCGTTTCCATGCTTAAGGCAACCCAAACCTCTCTCAAAATGGTGAGCCAATATATGAATGATGAACAGCCCTTTAATTAAAGCTTACTCTTTATCGAGTCATTAAGTGTAATACTTGTGTGTTTCTCCTTTTAAGACTAGTGTGTAACAATGGCTACTTCCATTCAAATATGTTCTAAAAGGTTTTCATAAGCAGATTATTTATATCTTATCTGGCTGAGATGCTTTGGGTCCATGAGAAAATGTTGAAATCGTTCAGCAGAAGTACTGTGACTTTTATCATCATCATCATTTTACTCTGTCATTCTTTTCAGGTTAGTCAGTGTAATATGTTCTTGGTTTTGCAAATGGAACAGAACTGGGTGCATTTTGGTTTACTTTAAAAAATTGTTTTCTAAAAAATATTTTAAATGAATAAGGTACTGATTCATGGATTCCAATTGTACAAATTTATATTTGTTGCTAAAATAAGGCAATGTTTCTCACCTTTTGAAAAGCAGCAGTTGATGCTGACATATTGTCATTGAGGTTGAATGAAGCATACTTTCATTGTGACTGACAGGAAAGATAAACACATCATTCAAAAAATGAATAATCAAATACATCTGCACTGAGAATCTGTTTTATATTCTACTACTTTAAAGCACAAGTAAAGAAGGCTGTACCTGTTTTCAAAGAACTCACCTACACAGTGCTATTATGAGTCAAATTTGACAGGGAATGCGGTGTATTGGCAGCAGGGTATGAAGTTGCACACTGCAGAAACACTGTTGGAAGCTGAGCTGAATACTCTGCCACATACAATGTAATTAAAATTAATTGGGTAAAAATAAAATATACTACAGTCCTGCACATTTGCTGTTTGCATCCAAGACAAAGCAATGAAAAAACATTACGTGCATTTGCTTTCTAGGCATGGGTTAACTTGGAAAGCAAACAGTGGCATAAATTCTGCATAGTGTATGTTGTTATCAGGGACCAACTTATCTGGGCTTACAACTTTAACCATACACAGGGATGAATACATACTGAAGCAGTGCGGGGTAAGTGCCTACACTTACAGATGCAACAGTGAAGCCTTGTCCCACGTTCAATCAGTTGTAACAACAATTTCCTCCTTGTGTGTTCGACTTGCCTCATATCGTATGAGGAACGGAAAGCGGCGTTTTGTGAAGAATAAGTAACAAACCAGGAGCCATAATTTCATGGTGATACAAAAGATTGAACTTGTAAGCAGCTGACTCTTATTGGAGGAGCCACTGCCTTGATATTGAGCATTTTCTGTCACTTTTGTTCCTCCATTCTCTGGTCCAGATGACATCTGACTTTATTGGCCTAGTATCGATTAGTCCCTACTTTAAAATGCACTGTTAAGGCAAACATATTACTGTTGAGGGTATTGTATTATATTCGTGGTCTTTTACGAGAAATGCTAAGGATTGTCCAGGGACTGCTGATATATGTGTGCTGGTAAACTAAATTCTGGTGCTTGTAACTCTTTCAGCATTGTATAATTGTTGCACACCTTACAGTAATTTCAGTCAAGCTTTCCTGTGTTATCAGCTAAATGAAATAATTTTATTATTTTTGGAGCATGTGCTATGGAGGAGAGAGATTCCCTGCTGGAACAGGGAAGGGAAAAAAGGAGCCCAGGCCAAACAGGGTTCTTTAAAGTGCCCCATATCTCCTCCTTTATCGGCTTGTTTGTTTTGGCAAGAGAAGAGAACTCAAGTGCTGGCTTTTTAGCTCAGTACGGAAATCACCCACAAACCCTTGCACTTCCTGTCTCAGGTTGCCAGCAATTCAAATTACTATGGCATTTGCAGGAGGGAGGATCCATGCCCCCCATTTTCAGCTATAGCTCTGCTGATCCTTTATTGTTGTTTGATACACACACTTCTTCTAAACTTGCCTGAAAGGCAACTGTGAAGTTGCTGATGAAAATCAGGGTGCAAATTGAGAGCTGGAGTTAGTTTTATGATTAGGCATTTGTGCATAATGAGGTCTGCCATTTGTAGTGGTATGCAGATGTATTCCAGAGGTCAGTGCTGTCTGTAGAAGGCAGATACATGCAGAAAGGGTAGAGTCTGTTGCAGAACTGGGAAAATGTGGTCATTTTGACCTATGAACTAGAGTGTAATAAGACTGTGTAGAAAAGGGCTGTGCCTCTGCTCATCTTGCATGTGTATGTGGGCATGGCAATTGTATCAAGCTGGGCTTTGTCAGACACAAACATGGGTCTTTGTGGGCCACGTGGAAGAGGTTCAATCCTCATGAATCATGACAAATTGAGCTTTAGGTTGTGAAATTGTGGTAGAATGGATCATTAAACAAACGAGGAAGATGATTCATACGTCCAGAGTGATGTCCATCTCTGGAGAGTTAAAGGAGCCATCGCAGGCAGACCTGCTGTCATGAGTGTGGCGGTAGTGTGTGGTCAGACACCAAGCCCTGGGAGATTTAGTCTCCCCTCTGCTTGCTGTGACATCATCTGATGGCTGCTCACACTCAAGACCTGCATGACATCATCCCAGCTTGAGGAAAGCTGGCAAAAGAGCAATCAGTGCCATAATGTCATGTTGTTTAAGTCCACGTAGGTGAGGCAGAGTAGGGAAAGAGCATGGAACGAAGAGGAGTTTACGTCTTTTCTCTCCCAGCATCTTTTCTCGTGGAACACTCCCCTGTCATTTAATTCACAATTTGTACTTGCTGAGGTGATGGCCCTATTCAGGGAAGCCTAACTCACAATTATTGGTTTATACAAAAACTATTTACTGAAGTGATTCAGGCTAAATACTGTGTTGTTCAGCAGGACAATGCAGGCAGCTTTTCTCAGGGAAATCTGAACCTGCTAAATTCCAGTCCCAGTTTGTAATATCATTACTGTAAGCCCTGCCCTCTTTATGAACTTGTCACATGGAATATATTTTTGAGAACCTTATGGCTGTAGCTGACCTCGCGAGAACAGTTTCCTTATACATATACTGCATTACTAGCCGGTATCTTGTTGTGGCATTGGGAGTGTAAGATTATAGTAGTAGCTCTGTTAAGGTAGAAAATTGCAAGGCAAACACATAATGTATAAGCCACAATTCTCACCTACTGCTGCAGAGACTTGGGCCCTGAATTACATTACAGCTGCAAAAGGAGAATGCCATTCTGTGCCACAGAGTGCAGTGAGTCAGCAACAGGCTGTATAAAGCTAATCTCACATTTGGGAAATGAACCCGGGGTTGTCGGGTTTTTTGATGGAGTGTGCTGCACCAGAAACAAGGCTCAAGCTGGAGAAGACTGGCCTCGCTCCCTTTTTCCATCCAGCAGTACTGTGTCACAATGTGCAAACGCGCTGAACCTGCAAGACATCATTAATCTAAATTCCTGTTTTTCTAGCAGCGAACCATATCTCATATTCTTATTTTGACCTCAAACTGAACTGTTCATTTGTTTCTTTTTGCATATCCTGTAGCACTGCAGAAGAAATGAGTGTGTTGTTCTAGAGCGCACCAGAAATCCCACTGGAGCAACTGATGTGCTCACTTTTTTCACAGTTTGGAGTCTGGTATTTTTAAGCTCTATTAGCAATTGGTTTTTGTGTGGTAATGTTTGTAACCAGTTATGCATAGCAGTCTAGGTAATAAAGTTTTAAAAATCACCAGCTCCAAAGATAAGTTAATGTTTCTTTGTGTGGTTGCTTTAATATGTTATTAGATCTATTACAGTATTGATACTTAATACAAAAGCAGCATTGAAAATGATTTAAGAAAAACAAAGATAAGCCTTTTGAGCATTGTCATGCATACTTAAACATATCCCAGGGGCACTATTTGACACCTGAGAGTGCATGCCAGTCAGTACCACAACAGCAGAAGTAAGAAATTGGAGGATGTAGCATATTTCTGTTACAATTACCTCAGGATGAGAATATGAATCAATGCACTTTGTCCACTGCTTTTTCTTTAAAGGCAGATAAGTCAAAGTATGAGTAACTGCTTAGCCATCACTTGGTTCATACTTTAACCAGGACAGCTAATCCTGTAAGGGACAAATAATTTTATGTGCTTTGGTATCTCATGGCTTGTAGTCATTGTTCAACAAATGGATGCTGAAAGGACACTGTTAATAGGAATTCTGCCAGGCATGTAGTGAGGACATTTTATTTTAAGTTAAATGGACACAGCAGAAACCAGACCTGGGGGGAGGGAGGTCAGGTGCAGTCTCCTTTGGGCGTGCCTGCGTCTGTGTTTGATATTATGACTATGACATTTTGGATTGAATGGGACTCAAATTGAAACTGGAGCTAATTCAGTGGTATAAATCAATGCATGGAGACAGGGACTGATTTACAGCCCAGGCCAGCCCACTGCACGTTTGATCATAGTGAAATCTGTTTGTCATAAATTCCCTGCCTGTGAACAAGGCTGTGGCCTGCTGCATCTGGAGAGCTCTCCCCACACTTGCAGGACTCATTCTGTTATTTTCTTACTTTACATTTGGCTGGTCCTTTCCCAAAAAGTTTGCTTTGCCTTATAGATTCAATTTGTTACAGTGTATTTGTACATTAACAAAGTGCTGTGATGGATATAATAAATATCACTGCTTACAAAATTGAATTGGTAACTTTATGCATTTCACTGAGTATAACTTAATGGTGAGAGAATCTAGCTCCAAATGTACGGTGATGGAAACTAATGGGGCTCCCCCTGCCTGAGCCCTTTTTGCTGCATGGTGCAGCCCCACAGAACCCAGCACAACTCAAACACCTCTCTGGAATCTGAGCTTCTGTCCCATTTTACAGTGGAAGGGGCACGAGTGCGTTACTTCACCGAGGTCCAGCAGTGTGATTGGACATTGCCCTACACAGAAGGGAAGGAGACAAAACTTGTAGGGCGGAATTGGTTCCAGATGCGCACCCCTCTTGCTCGTTCTGGACGTTAACACCACATGTGCTGACAGCTTCTGTGATTAAGACGTGCTGCTGCCAATGTTTTTAGAAGGTATGGATGAAGCTCCTTTAATCAGCTGCGAAGTGGTACCAGACCATAATATGGCAAGCAAAAGAGATGTCAGCAGAAGCATGCGGCTTGTTTACAAATGTGTTTCTGTCTTGAAACTATGAGGATTCTATTTCCTCCCCCGTACCTGATGATATTAGTGTATGTGAAAGCCAAGCTGTGGATACCTCTGAGGTAGGTTATTGCTGGCTGTCTGGCCACCTCTGGCAAATGGAATTGTTTTTCTCCTCAGTTAGATCTCAGCATCAAAACTAATGTCTTTACCTTGCCAGCCTTGCTGTCGCGCAGGTACAAGCTAATGAACACAAGCGGTTATGTGTGTTTTCAAGGTTGTGCTGTAGAATTAAGGCTTGTTGCTCTGACAGCCCCTGCCTCCAACCCACTGCCCCCCAGCCTCTTGGGGCTGCTTTCCTGCAAGTGTTTCCTTTCATAATTTAATGGTAGCCTGCATAACTTCATTTAAAGTCGGGGTGGCTGCAATCGTAAATGCACTTAAACACCTGTCCCCGATCTCTGCCGGAGAGGCCTGGGGCACAGTGGATGCAGAAGCTAGGCCTTGGAACTGGGATACATGTCTTTTTTTTTTTTTTTTTTTTTTTTTTTTTTTGTTGGGGGTTTTTTTTTTTGTATTTTTCGACCAAGAGAGATTTTGATGTATTTCACTTGTTAATNCCGGATACGGTTTTTTTTTTTTTTTTTTTTTTTTTTTTTAGTATGACACAAGTGTTCAAGTCTGTGCCTTTCCACAGGTTCTTCTTTTTTAAAATTTTGACAATGTTGTGCTTCTCTTGTTTGATGTGGCTGTCAGCCCTGCGAAGGAGAGAAATTTGTAAGACACATTTTATTATTCAGCAGCAATCTCTTACCACCTCTCAATTTTTGCAGACGTTAACCTCTGTGCTGGGGCTAACCTTCAGAGGCTGCATGGGAAATGAGCTATCCATTTTACCTTTTCTCCGTTTTCTTAAATCGGTCCACAAAAAAACTCCCCCTTTATGTGTGTCCTTATCGTGCCCAAGAATCACCATGGGTCTCATATGGAAAGGCATTTAAATAGGATAATTAAATACAAAACTGGAACAGGGCTTAGTCCAAAGGCTGAAACCAACCTTCTACATGTTCTTTTCAAAGTAGCTTGCAGTGTCTGAAAACTAGAGCTGCAAAATTTGTAATTTTACAAATTTAATACAATTTAATAGTTTTTACTTTAGCAGGTACCTGTCCAACTTGATGTACAGGTGAAATGCTGTAAGGTCATTTGTTGTTGTGCTACGCATAATGATATTTGCGGCAGGCTGGCCAAAACCAGACCATCTTTTATGAAAAGTTTAGCACAATTTCTGTTCCATTTTGAGTCTTGAAATACAAAAAAAAAAAATGCGTTCGCATGTGACCTCAGGTGTGCCAGTGCCGTTGCTACTGCTAACTAAACATAATGAACAGCAGTTAAAAATAAAAGTGTTCCAACCGGGAACCAGAGGGCTGTGCATTCCGAACTCCCCTTAACCTTTCTTTCTTGCACTATGGAGGCTGATCGTTATAACTGTAATTTTCGGTGTTCATGCACTCGAGAACCATATTCACATTCAAATGATAATGTTCACCCCTGGTCACCATTTACTTTCCCTATCTGAAGAATTAGAGTGATGTAAGGGCTCTTAAATTCTGACTTTGCACCACTTTTGTCATTAAGGTTTGCATAGGGAGGTTGGGGCCCCATGGAGCCAAGAGGTTGGTGCGACTGTTTAGGGACTGGATTTAATGGAACAGCCGCTGTTTCATTAGATTGTACCTCATCCATTTTTTAAAAAATGCACAATGAAATATTCAGCTGGATTTCTGTGTTAAAGTGCCCATTAAAAAGGACTCCATGATTCTCAATGAGGCTCCTGTGATCACACATTAAACCGCATAACGAAATGTTAATTTCAGAAGGAAGACGTGTGCTGTAGTAGCCCTAGTTTTCCTCTTAAATCTCCCTCATTGGCTAAAGTATATGGCTCTGAATTACATATTTTTAATCACTGCAGTTACCTTTGCATGTAAGTTTTCATATTTACTAGCTTAAAATCATCACCAAGACACTCAAATCTACCTCTCTTGTGGCGACGATAGCCTATATCCTACTTAATTTAGGCAGAGATTATATTAACATTATTACATAACCCAAGTAAAAAGATAAACTCAATGAAATCGACTGTTTACCAGTTAGTTTTTCTGAATTTGTTCACAACCTATGAAATGGCCTAAATACTTCACTTTGCATTTTTGATAAATCCCCTCACTTCAAAGTAGGCTTGCTTTGTCTGAGAAGACTTGCAGAAAATCAGAAGATGGCAAATCAAAATGTCACACAAAGCAGAAAACATAGATATAGACTGTCAGTGTGGTGAATAAGACTAAGTTACATTTAGTAAAAAGCATGGATATTTTGCCTGTAAGACAATGTGTGCCACTGTGTGTCACTGGTAGATGTGGTGTGTAAGTCGGGGCATATGTAGCCAAGGTCTGGGTGTACAAGTGCTCTTAGTGGCAAATGGTGGAAGGGTGCTGGTGCTGGTGCTGGTCAGAGGGCAGTGGGCTCTATCTTAGCTGCAGGGTGTATGCTGTCCAGAGCAGTCTTACATGGAAAGACAAGCCTCTGCTAGGATCAGAGCTTTGGATGTCCTACAGCATGCCTCATCTGCTTCTGGACTGAGAAAATTGGACACTTTCTGCAGCAGTCATGCCTATTCACACCAAAATATTTGCAGATAACAAATTTTGGTTTATTTCCGTATAAATTTTTGCACAAACGTATTTGAATAACCTTCATGATTGAGTGGATGCTTCATATGGACTGCAATCTTATGCATCTAAAAAAGGCAAAATTACTGCTTGAAGTGCACTTACCAAATTCAAATTTTGTTGTATATTGTAGCATTTACAATTCATAGTATTTGTTTCGTATATACTGTACCTTTGTTTTGAAATTCTGTGCATGTGGTTGTATGCCATTATGTTTGTCCCTTTACATCCCACAATGTTGCCACTTTACAATCTTGCTAAAACTGTGCTTAGTCTAAATGAAATGGCTGAATTCTTTTGCCGTTACCCATAGGTTTTATTCTAAATAATAAGGCATAAAAAACATAAAATCAAGTTTAATAAAACAGTCAAATGTTCCATTTGTCATGTTGAACAAGATATTGTCTTATTTTGGAGAATGACTTCTTGGATTACATATGTGTGAAAAGGAGACAAATAGAAGTAAATTAAGAGCTTTCAATGATGGGTCTTGTCTGAGTCATTTGGGAAATTGAGGGGTCTGCAGCTGAAATTCCCCTGCAAATGTGGCCCCTGTCACATGGTCTGATAAGAGATTAATTATTTAATAAAAGGGGACATCTTAACAATGAGGATTTCTTTCTCTGTGACCTGTGCATGTTCTCTGCAGATGTTCTTTGCCTGCATAGCTGGCATTCTTCAGACAAAGACTTTGCAAAGTAAAGGAGGCTTTATTGCTGTTTTGACTGGATTGACTTAAGCTAAAACTGCGCACATTTCCTCATTATATATTTGCATCCAAGCCTCTCTCGGGAAAATCCTATAGGCTTCTTTTTTCACAAGCTCTGAGAGATCAAACAGAATGCTGTGTGCAGTCCTGTCATTATTTAAGGATGGTGTATTATGCTGATGTGCTGTAGACAGAACAGCCTCACGCAACCGAGTTTCTTTTTATTTAACTGTTTAATATGCTATTGTCTGAAGTGTATGTCCCTAGGGATGTATTCATTTTTTAAATAAAAATTTTTACATATATGCGCTCATCATCAAGTAAGTGCATGGATCAGAAAACCCTCAGTTCATTTAACAGAACTGTTACAAAGACTCCTTTCGATGAAAGGTAGTATTGTATAAGACCTTATCCAGCTGCAAACAAATCATTTGAAAAGGTTTTGTAAATGACACCTTTCCATTATATCCGTTTCTGCTCCTAATCAGGGGTTATGAGTTGTAATATATAATTGTGACGTGGTAACATAAGAAAGATGGTGATGTGCATTATGAGTTTCCAAATCACAACTGGTTTTATGGGCAAGGCCAAGACTGTAACTGGATTATTAATCATTTTTTTTACTGTATACTAATTGGATGTTTTGTTGGCCTTTGAGGAGAGCCTATTTTAATGGCCAGTCTCTCATACCAACAATAGGAGAAAATGTGCAGTGAGTATTTATAGCTGGATATGGCTTGTCAAAGGTAATTTACTCTGGTTAACTCAGGGGACCAAGTGGAACTGTAGTGAAACACCAGAGGAGACAGATGGTGGAGAGGCCTGTCACTTGACCAGAGCATAGCTCTCAAACACCCGTCTCACACTGCAGTGCTAAATAACCATACAGCCACTTCCATTTGAACATTAATTAAAGTTTTGATGCATGCTTTAAAAGGATGCTGGAAAGGTCTGGATACGTTCAAACAATCACTTTCATATGTCAGTCAAATTTTTTTGGGTCTTGCGTGTCAGTCGAATGTCTCTTCACAAGCATGTGATCAAAATATTTTTATCTTTCTTGATGTGATATAATATCACATAAGTCTTAAAGCTGGAACAGTTACCCTATATGGGGACATTAGAGCAAAAAAGAATCTTGCCTCTCCTTTTGGTGAGTTATTGCTATGAAAGCAGTTGCCTACATCTATTCAATTAATTATTGCTGGTAAAATGTGGTTTGAGCACAAATCATTTCTGAAAGAAGAAAGAGTAAGTGTTCCATGAACGTGACTGATCTTCTAGTTGGTGTGTGATCCTTTCACTGCCCACCTCCATTTTGCTCATGAATCACTGATCCCCAGGTCAGTCCAGACTCAAGCATGTCCTGTGTGGTGTCCTGTCTAGTGCCTCTACCTTTTCTTAGTATAATGTCACATAAAGAGAATTTTGGTTTGCATTTTATGCAATAATCTGTAGTGAGGGAGAGAGAATTTTATTTTATAATTTTATACTGCGAGACGGGTACCTGGAAGTAGGTCATTTTTTTTTAAAGAGAGATGAAGAAAGGGGGATGTAAGAGGGAGGAGGGGGTCTTTATCCAGACTCAATTTGCCCAGTGAAGCAGAATTAAAATGGCTCTCAAAATTTCTGTGTGGTTTGCCCAGAAATGGCTTATAATTTGATTTATTAATGCAGTGTCCTGAGGCTAGCTTTGCAAACATGAATGGCCCTCAAAAATGCTTGTTTCATTCAATTTTATTTATACTGTCTATGTCAGGTCCAGGTGTTAACGATACTGCCACAAATTAAATGAACTAAATGTTGCATGCAAAAAAGGAAACTAATCCTTTTAGTCTTTCAGTTGAGGTTTTGAAAGAGTGATTTTGGGTATTTGGCTAAATTGTAAGAAAGGAATGTTTGTAAGGATTGTACATGCATGCTGAGTTTGGTTTCAGAAACCCATCTTTTTACAGTGTTACTTATTTTTAAGTGATGGGGTAATGTGTCACCTCAACAAAGACAACCAGAACAAAATTATTTCTGTAGAAATAGCATGTCTGGCAGTCATGAAGACAGAAATCACTGCTCCTTTATCCTCACTTGTGCTGTGCACACACTCGCGCACGTTCTCGCACACACAGATAATAACGATTAAGGAACGAAACTCAAGCTGTGAATTTGCAGCAGAAATCTGTGCTTCCAACAAACTGTCATCCATATGAAAGGGCGAGGGTGAGAAATCTCTGCCTGTCAAGCGATGCCACTGTGATTGCTTTTAGAAAAAGGCCTTTGATATGTTCACTTCCCCCAATGTGGCTAATTCAACTATTACTCGGCATTGTGCTTGAAGTCACTTGAGAAGTGAGCGGCAGGAAGGACTATTCAAAGGAGAACAAAACAGCAGAAAGACAGATGAAACAAAGGGCGGTGATGGCACTGTAAACTCGCATGCTCTTTGTGGTGCTTCTGCAGTAGTCGCACACACACAGTCCCATGCCAGTGCAGCCTTATTCACCATAGCATGCGTACCCCGATTGGGCTCGGCCTGGATTCAGTTGACTACTTCAACACCCACTGGAGCCTGAAGCATGACTTCACTGGATGTCTGGTAAAACTGCACAATCATAATTTGTGCATGCGTTGCACACAATTTGCTATTTCAAGGTAATATGGAAGACAAATAATTGTCATAATTCAAAATTACCTAGTTTTTCCAGCCAGTCGGGCCCACACTACAATATATTGAAGACCAGGGTTAATGGAATTCCATTCATATAGCTGCAGTGTCGTACGACACTTGGAAATAAATTGTTATATTTGCTGATGGACAATTATTTCCTTTTCCCAGGAGATAATGGATTACTCTAACACCCCCCCCCCCCCCCACACACACATATACACGTACACATGAACGCACACAAGTTCCATTCAGAGTTATGTTTAGTATGCTGAGCAACAGCATGAGACGGGTGCCGTCCCTATTGTTTCTCCAGATTGATTTGCAAATGAATCATGAGGTTTTGAATAGAGTTCCTTAATTGCAGTTTATGCAGTAGATTAGAGGCTCCCGAGTATCCTGCTTCTCAGTTAAAAACTAGAAGTTTACTCTGCCTCCACTGTAGAACTTGATGGTAATGACGATCACTGCCAAATTTCATGTTTGGAGTAATGAAATGAATTGGTGGTGTTCAGCATTATCTTTTCCCTTTTCTAACTCCCAGGTCACGCTCTTCCAGTAAACTCTGGGCCTGCTTTTCCACAGCTGTCATCTTCTGATGCAGTTTTTGTAGCCCATTAATTACTTTCTCAAGCATTATTTTCCTTATTTTTTTTCTAGGTCAACCTGACTCAAGTTTGTTGTGCTAATTAACACAATAAAGAGACAGAAAAAGGCTGCTGGCTGCATGGGGCATCCAACAGAAGGACCCTGACCTTATGTCTGCCGGACGGCTTCTGGCGCCGGCTCCGTTCCGCCTTTTGCGGTAGTGTTTATCTCCGCTGACCAGACCGACTGTTTGCCTCTGCTGTGGGGGAAAGTGCAGGCTCATCTGCCAGTGAGCTGGTGCCATGGGCCTTGAACTGCCAGTGGCATTGGCCTGTGCTGCATTTGCACAGCTCTAATTGTCTGTTTGCCCACGTTTATTGTGTGTGTGGCACCACTTCAAAACTGCAGCATCCAGTTCCATAACCAGCTTATTCTGACCTTGGGCTTTAAGTGCTGGTTAAGTTCCACCATTGCTATTATCAGAGCTGAAAAGAGGCCTTTTCTCATGCCGAGAACGTGTGGAGTGAGCAATCGCCGATTCATACTGTACCTTCTTTTCAACTGGCATGTCTGAACCTCATGGATTTTCCGGTGTCTGTTCTACAAGTAGAACGAATGGCATGGGGCAACTTCTTCACAAAAGAAGGCACCCATCACAGCAACCCAAGGACAGGCTGTTGAACTCAAGAGAAAATTCAAAAAGAAAATGAAAACTAGCCTTTCATGATTCAAACCTCCAGACCCACCATGTCAGTAGTACATCCACCTGTCAACAGCTGCAAAGCACGGAGAGGGTGATCTCAAGGGTTCACGTTTACTGGCAAGTCGTAAGAGAACACACACAGTCTGAGCCTTTCTGACAGGTGACAACATATGGCAGTTTTTTTTTTTTTTTTTTTTTCCTTTCAGAAATGATGAATGATTGTAAGCTTCCATTGTTACAAGATTTAATCAACCGTAGGCTGTGGGAAAAGCGAAGACAGTCCCAGCTTTTTGTGTCAGTTGTGCCACATTGGTTGTTTCCCTAAACCTCTGTTGAGCTTTTCACTGCCAACAATTCTCACTTATTCCTACTTATTCCTCACTGGCCTACTGTTTTAAAGTACTTGATGTGTGGGAAGGAGACCCTACTCTGACCTTGAATATTGTATGCACCCAGTGGCACTGATGTCAAAACTTCTGCTCTTCTGCTGCTGTGATACTATCAGACATGGGGTCATTGACTGGTTCTTAAATGTTTCCCTATCAATTGTCATCATGGTTTTCTTACTGGTGGAGTTACTGTTTTTCTGTACTTTTTTTTGTTTTTTTTTTTTTTTTTTTTTTAAGAGTTGTGAACAACTCTGTATGTATGCAGTTTATATACCTACTTAGGAACTTAATAAGTACTCTAAATGTTCACTAGTTGAATGCAATATGGAGAGGAGAAGAGGCTTGTCATCAATTCTATATGCAGCTACTTGGTNTTTTTTTTTTCCCCCAAACAGCTGACGCTAATGCTGGTGAAGCTGTATTATACACACATTGTTAATGACATTTTCAGGGTTGAGAGTGACACCATGGTTTGAAAAATTGGCCAAAAGTCCCCAGTAGCATGTGTGGCATTTACAAATAGCAGGCTAAAAATGAAATATGTTGTGTCATCCTTCTTACCTTTTTGCCATTAGGCAGACATGGCAATTTCAGCATTATGTTACTGTTGTTTGGCTCATTTGGGCTGATTGGCATGTAGCTGTTCCTCTTTTTGGCCTCCATGATGGCAAGAAAACAGCCTAAAATGGCACCAAAAGTAGGCTCCGTGAACAGGGAGCAGATGCTTTTTAGCAAAAAAAAAGGAAATAATATGGTTGTTTTTATTTCTTTTTTCTTTTTTGTGCTACTAGTGCACATTACTATTTGACGGTGCAAACAAATTCTTCCCCGACACTGGCTGCCTCATCAAAGCCTTTTGCTGTTGCCAAAAAGCAGAGCAGTCTGGGCTTCCATACTGTATGTCCTGCACTGATGGCCTGTTGCAAACCTCTCTGGCTCTCCGTCTCTCTTATTTTTCCTTTCTTTTACTTTCAGCTTAACCCCTTCTTCACTGAATTATTCTCTTCATTTACTGAACAGTACTATTGCTGTTCTTGATGTTGTTTTCTAGTTTTGAAGTACATCAAGCCCTCATCTCTATAATTAAAGGAGCAAAAATGGTTGTCAAACAGAAGAGTATAGGTGTACATAAATCAATATCATAAAGTGATGGCCATTACATAAGTGTTACACTGGTTAAATCCCAAAAGAAGACAACTGCCAACAGTGGTAAATTTGTCATTGTTAGTTAAGTTGGGAATAATTAGATGTTTCCCCATGGGGAACAGAGAGAAGAGCAGTTTGATGTGAATTGCTGCTGCTTTTATTGACTTGCTGAGTCTATTTTCCACGCTCCACTCTCAATTTCACAGGCAGGTATTTGGGGTAGATGTGTTTATGTTGTTGCCAGCATTTTGAAATGTTTACATTATGTAACCTGAAATATGTGTTTTGCACTCACTGAAGACACTCCAGTAGTAAGTGGTTCTCTTGTGAGTCCTCCCCATCACGCCAGGGTCTGTGCCTCAGTCCCTGAGCAGACAACACGAGCAGGCAGCATGTTACTATGAGGCCGGCTCAGCACTAGCTGTGACTGTGACCTTGTGACTTCACTGGAGTGCATTCAAGCCTTTCACAACATAAAGACAGAGACCTGTCTTCACATTACATTTTATTTATATTACCCATGATGGTCAAAACAAACCAAATACAAACTCTAAACTCTTTATGTGAAATAAAAACTATTTTTCAAATGAGTAAAAGAAGGTAAGATGTTCCTGTAGGACTATGCTTAGTTGCAAGGTAGAATTATAGTACATACTTTCCAGGTGTTGAATTTAACTCTTTAATGCTCTGAGGTCAGGAATAACTAATTGTGATGTATTGTGAGATGGAATGTTTGATTCATATTGGGTGTTTAGTGTAAGAATGTTCTGTTGTATAGTAATATGCAGTAATTTATGAATAGCAAGTGATTTATCACTTTTTGTATCTTACTGATACCCTTTATAAGTCATTATATTAGATAGCACATCACTTTAGAAGATATCAATAATTCAAAACAGTGGGAAAAATTTGTTTTTCTCTGCAAATTGCAATTATTCAAAAGTACAGCATATTCTAATTATTTTTGTTTCTGTTTTGTCAGTACAGTGACACTTTGGTGCTACCTTCTATAGCTTTGTTTCAAATTACCACTCTTATTTTAGTCCTTTGAGTAATTTATCAAAATTTAGCACGTCTAAAAATTGTAAAAAAAATATTTTTAAACCCATAAAAAATTATATATGCTATCCATAAAATAGACTGTGTTTTACTTTATTAAAAGTATAATGTGTCTTGTATTGTGTTATGCATGCAGAACTTTAAAGTTCCATTTATGCAATATTCTGTAGTAATAATTTTACATGGCAGACTGTGTATATATAGTGTCCTTATATAGTACTCGTACGGGAGACCTTATACAGAGCGCTATTTTATTTAGTGCTCCTTTTTTTCCACCAAGTCATCTAGTGAACTAAAGGAGGTACTACTATATTAGTATTAGGGCATCAAGGGCAGAGGACAACAGTTTAAAAAGTCTCAGGGAGGTGCAAATATAAAACAGATTTACTGTAGATTGGTAATGGATTTACCAGTTATTATTGGTGGTACACACTGAAAATCTAGAATATGTGCAGCACCCTTGAAATGTCAAATTTTTATTGCTATTTCAGAACGTAAAGCATCTGTAAAGAAGTACAACTAGTACTGTTGGCTGTCAAATATCCTGGAGTAGTGTGGTTGGACTTCATATTTATTCACTGGGAAATTGATTTTGTCTTTGGTTTAGTAATATTACTTTTTATTATTTGAAGAATTAGAGTACATTTCAAAAACATTTTATTAAAGGATGCCATATATCTCCTCATAGAAAGAGAAAAGGGAATGACAGAGCCCAGGATCTGGCTAGGTTTATTTAATAAAGAATTTCATAAATTAAGCATGGGAGGGTGCTTCCACATGGCATAAAAATAATCATCTATAAAGTGGACATTGCAGTAAGTGCACATTCTGGGTCTGATCCAAGATGAGATCTGGAAATGTAATGTGCAAGTGACTCTCAAAAGTTAAATATGTCGGATTGCTTTATAAAAAGCCAGTAGTAAAATTCCATTACTTCTAGACATTTTAAAAAGATGTATATTTGCCTGTTCTGATCTAGTACATTTCCC
The DNA here is from genome assembly GCA_900497675.1 of Arapaima gigas. Taxonomy (NCBI): domain Eukaryota; kingdom Metazoa; phylum Chordata; class Actinopteri; order Osteoglossiformes; family Osteoglossidae; genus Arapaima; species Arapaima gigas. The sequence continues at coordinate 166,608 of UFQX01000567.1, read as the reverse complement.
AATGTCTAAATGAGAAAACAGAATAAATTTGAAGTTCTTCTTTGATACATTATACCCCATAAGCTTAATGTTTACAACCGGTGCTTCCCAGTATGCTTTAGTTGCAGCGACCACCTCTCCATACACCTTTCCCTGACGCTGACTTCCCCCAAGCTGACTACCTCATGCGGGAGACATTTACGGGCTCATAGGGGCTTTGTTCTCCCACCCTGATACTGCTGCTTTGCCTTGATGGAGTGATGGAGGGAGAGAATTAAAGTCTGGAACTCAGTGACCCCAAGAAAAATGTCGGGTACCTGCATAAAGATAAAAAAAAAAAAAAAAAAAAAGACTAACGAAAACAAGACTGAAATGTCAGAGCAGAAGTATTGAACACGTGACCAGAGCATGAGAAAAGAAGGGGAACTGGGTAAACTACAAATACACAGCAATGGGAAATCCCATCTCATGCTGGTTCTGTGACCCCTGTCAAGTTGGGTCACTTCCTGCTTATGGCCAACATTTGTTTAAGTAAGAAAACATTTCTGGCCCAGGCTGATGGTGATCCACTGCAGGTAAAGCAAAGAGCAAGGGTCATTGGTAGTCAAGTGACTCTGAAACTGCTAATCAAAAAGCCATTAATAACTTTGCCGTCCTCCCGTTGAAGCTACTAAGAGCTTTTTTTTTTCTCCTATTTTTAAATGTTTATAATCGAGCTGGAATACAAACAAGCCAATGACAAACCAAAAAGACAACTACTGCAGAGTATTTTAATATGAAATACCAAGCATTTGGAACAAGTTAGAACATACGCTCTGTCAAACCTGTAGTTTATCTCTGGGTACATAACTAACTGAAAAACTGGGTGAACGAAGTTCCAGTGAGGTTCTGGAAACTGTGCTCTGTCCTTTAATGGCCTTCACTGTTTGTGACCTCAGAAGAGCATAGAATGCCCTGTGTCATCCTCACAAATGACTTGACTCCTTAACTAAACCGTAATGTCAAGACCACAATGAAGAAGCTGAAAAAACTGAAATGGTGCTCATTTCAAGAATACAAAGCAATGCGCAATTTGTAGTTTACTAAGATTATAGTGTATATAAGAAAATTAAGTGCAGAAGGCATTAGACCTCATATTTCACAGTAGTTTTCCTTAATTTTGCTGGTCATCTTTACTTGGTCTTTATCTATCACTGTGAGATAGTGTGTCCTTAGCCAATTTGAAAACACAGGCTTGAAAACATCTTAATGTATCGATTGCTCAGACTTTCATATCTGTTTTTGGTAGTGGAAAAACGATCTTTCTTCATCGCAGGGCAGACACCCGAAGGAACACAACCGTGTGGCTGGTACTGTTGGTGCTTTGCGCCGTGATGCATAGTGCAGCTTAGTCTGCAATAAGCATGGGGCCCTCAGTTCATGGCCACAGGGAAGGAGAACAACAGAAAGTTGTTTCAAATATAGCACAATATTTGGCAGGGGAGGGAATCGGATATGAGATGCCATACAGAGATGTGAATCAATTATCATTTGGTTCCCAAGGATACAGAGAAGTACGCAAATCTGCTATTTCCCTGCTGAGTCTTTCATTTTTCTTTTCTTCTCTCTGTCCCCATCTCCCTCTCTCTTTTCCTCTCAAGATGTGATTAAAACTTTTGTGTTAGTGTCTCACAGAAACCACTGCGAACACTTGAGAATGCTCTTTGGCACACTGTTGGGGATTAGGCCGTGAAGCCTGGGAGTGCCCTGGGGTTTGCTGCTTGGTTGGAGCAAACCTGACCGGGCTTAACCTTGGGAGCATTCTCTTGAGTATTTTGAATGAAACTGTGTTTGGAAGTAGAGCCCTGTGGAATAAATGTGTTCAGAATTCTTAACTTTTTTTTTTTTTTTTTTTTTTAAGTAAGAGAGAATTCTGAAATGATATGTATATTTCAGTGTTGCATTTACTTTAGCCACGAATTGAAATCATGAAATCTCTTGAACGATGAGGAGTTTGTATGTTGTTCATTTGCCTGAAATGAGAAGAAGATTGGGTGGCGCATTATGCAATAAGAATGTGTCCACAAATGCTTGCATTTGTGTTTGCATCTTTCCCCCAAATTCCAGTGAATAGCTTGTTGTAATTGATTTGACTTTCCTTACCTAACACAGCTAAACAGCTTTTTCTTAGCTTTCCTTACGATGTTGATTATGCAACTGATTCTGAGTTATGATTCCAATGAAAAATATTGTGTTCAAAAATAAGTTAGAATGAATTAGGGCTGTTTTAAGGTTCTCCCATCCCTCGTACATTTTCCAAATAGACTGTTAGTCTCACTCATGAATCAATATTTCTCTCGAATATACATAGTAACAACAAAAAAATTCCTTCTTGCTTAAAAAAAGTGAAATATTTTTTAAGGCCAGGTGATCCTTTTTATGATTTTAATCTAGATAGTCTAGCTTCCTATGATTCTTGGATAGGCTCTGGAACACCAAAGCCCTCCTCAGAGGTAATCCTTTAATCATAATGGATGAACAGTTACAGTTATGGGTGTTAACTATCAGCAACTGGTGATTAAAAGTGCTTTTATATAGCTGCTTGTGGATGGCTGGACTTTAAAAGTGGTGGTATTCTGACACATCCTCTGTCTTCATGTCCCCTGTAGTCCTTACTGCTCCCCTGTTTCTGCCTTTATCAGTTTGGCACAATGAATGGCACTGCTAGGTGGACCTGGGGGATGTCCAGACACATCATGTCCCTGGGAGGGGAAGGAAGAGCAATGGGGGTGGAATATGGTAAAATGATGACTTCTACACCCTCGGGGCTGCCTGTGAAAACCGTTCTGCTTGGTGGTCCTGGTGGGCCTCAGCATGGGTGGGGGTGGGGCATCAGTCAGAAACAATTAGTGAGCTTAAACCTGTTCCCCCCTGCAACCCCCACCATTTTCTCCTCTAGTTTCTCCTGGTGGGTTAATGGCTCAGTACATTTCATAATGTTCAAAGGTTTCAGACAGCCATTGCCTACGGAAGGATGGGAGAACAAGAAGTGTAAATAGGGTGCTTTTCATTGGTTCGCTTTGCTTGGCCCAGTCATTTGCTTCTCATGAACATTTGTCATATAACTTAAAAGTTCAACTAATGTCAAATTCTACAGATAAGATAAAGAGAGGACTCATTAATCACTAGAAGGGTAGCCTGCTTGCTGCGCTTCTTAATGTATTAGTTTGAAAACGTCCCTGTCAACATTTACAGAAGGTTAACTTTAAAGCAAGCCTAATTCTTTTATAAATATAGCTTTCTGTGTTCAGTAAAGATGTCAGTTGTATTATGTTAAAGGGCACTTAGCAGTGTGCTCTGAGAAATAATAACCATGGGAATGTGGTTAGACATACCAAACATTTACATGTTGGCTTCAGTGGGCTGGTTTACTTGGCGTTTAGTTGGTGTGTGCAGTCATGCAATTTCGGGAAGTACATTTTCAAATGCATAGGCTGTTCCCTCTTGGAAACATAATAATATCCAAGACAGAACAGAGCCCGAATTACTTTTGTGTGGTACGAGATGAGGCCACATAGAGCACTGAAACATTTCCACAGAAGGATTTGCATGGGATCATTCAAAATATGCTGGGTAGGGGTTGTAGCTTGTGGAGCAGCCTATCGTGGTCTCCCAGGGATCCTGCAGCTGTCACATCCTCACACGTGTCTCTCCTCTGTGGCACCCCTCCCAGGGTGTGGCAGGCCTCTTAGAGCTCATTTAGTGCACACCCACAGTGGTGAGTTAAATGCTTCTCTACAGTACCATGTGGCCGTTGGTTTGACGTGTGATTCACCAGCAGGAATCTTAGTGTTCTGTTTAAGGTGCGGGGGGGATAAAAGAAAGAAGAAGGAAGAGAAAAATAGGTTAACTTATCTCTAATCAGTTTAAAAACTTGATCAGAGAGATATCCAATATTTATCAGCTTAATGGCTTTTGCAATGTACTGACATTTGTCATGGGCTCTTTGCAGTTTAATATTGCTTCTAAATTGTGTTTATGCAATTCTTTTTTTAGACAAAACACCTTTTTTGATGTATTTCTCAAGGATTGTCCAAAAACAAGGTGCCACATTTCACATAGAGAAATGCCTTTGTATTCTTGCAGTAGATGGAACAGGAGTAGATCATTCAATAGTGGTGGAAAGAAGCTGTATGTTCATCACAAAGGAGCCTACTTTGTGACACTTTTGTATACAGACAGATAACATCCAGATAAAACGATCTAGATGTTAGTGACTTGTTCAAATTTTTCCATGAGGTTTGTTTTACATTTTCTGGGTGTGTATTAAAGGTCATCGGAATTTATGCGTTGTAGTGCCATATCTGTCACTTGGGTAAAAAAAAATATTGTTAAAAATTTTTTTTTTTTTTTTTTTTTAAACAAAACTATCCAATTTTAAGAACTTGTCCTCATTAATATTAATCCTTATTTATCTGTAAAGACGATGGAAAATGTTTTTAAACAATCTTCTTGGAAGCCTCTTCTTTATTTTTGCACCTCTGAAGAAAAACAAATTATGGATATTAGTAATAGGTAGCATCTGGGTGGGGGATTTTGTCACAGCAGGGAAGTGCTGTTGAGACAAACCTGAGGGCGTAGATCAGTGTTTTAAATAGATCACCATGATGGGAAGCACCTGTTCGCTGTGGAAACATGAGTAGGGCACAAAAGGGTACCACCAGATGCAACACGCCATCCGCTGAAACGGTAGACATTCCAGAATGAGGCCATTCCAGTTTGTTGTAATCTTGCCAGTCGCTGCAAGAGCTTCCAGCACTAAGGGTCTTTAAACTAAACTATGTAAATAAGCAATGGCTGTACTATCAGACATCGACCTACATGAGGTCATCGCTTTGTGTGAGAGGCAAAGGATAGCAGGCGAGACATCATCATTAATGACTGTGGGGGCTAATCCACCCCCCAGGCTGCTATCTGCATGTGTGCGTCTGTCAGGTTGCTCTCCCCTCTGCTGACTCCAGACTCACTAGAGAAAGGAGGGCCAATTTGGGCTTGGGGGGGGGGTGGGGTTCAGGAAGAGAGCAGAAGAATCCATATGCTGCCTTGGTGCAGGGGATAGCTTGTAAATCAACCACACCTGACTATTTGTGTGGCAGAGGTGGAGGGCAAGGTTCTGGGGTGGTGCTCATAGTGGAGCTTCGGGGCTACAGACATGTGCTAACATGAGATATTGACACATTCAGAAATTCAGACTAAGTAAAGCAAAAAAAAAAAAAACCACACAAAGACTTCTCTGGTCTGACCCTGCAGTGAAGTTTAGAAGTACCATCAAAATGCTTAACTCATATAGGTGAAACAAAACGTGGGGATTTAACAGATTTGTGTGCCTCTGTTTTCCTAGAGTTACGACTGCAGTTGCACTAGATTTTGAGCCATTGTGTTGACAAGTGGTTTCAAATGTTTAAATGAGAGATGGAACATGTACTGAGAGGTGTAATCACTCTGGCAGGTGCTCTGATGTGTCAGATGGTAACTTTTCAATAGTGTGTTTTCAGTAGAATAATGACTTTTTTTGCAGACCTTATGTGGTGGCAAAAGCTAATTGTGTAACTGAGAACAGGGCAGTCGGCAGAAACGGGCACTACTGGAGGTGTTAGAGGAAAAGCGCACGTACAGCCTGAGGGAGCTTAGAGAGCCATTATCACCTCCTCTTACTGCTTCACAGCAAACTAGAACCAGGAGGTAAAGGGCCTGGGTGCACATGGTGGGTAGTCTTTGTGGTGGGGATGGGGAATGGGGGAGGGTGTGGGGCCAAGCTCTTCTCCTCCTTGTCTTATGGCCCAGGTGCTCCCTTTGTTAAAGGTTTTTTTTTTCTGTAGGCTAAATGTGGTTGCCAACAATGAAAAGCAATTGTTGCCTAAATGCAACACAGATTGGAACGATGGTGTGTCAGATTCTGATGTTAGCATTTCCCAACAGATGGGGCTTCCAAAGTGATAAATGTTTTGTTTCTTTTGGTTCGCAAATATCAAAGTGAAATATGCAAAATGTTGGGCTGGGGGCCACCTCTGAGTCTCATTGTTTCTGAACTGATATATTAAGTTAAGAGTTCACCTCTTTTAGTGCCTGTCTCCTCCATACACACAGCCGCTTGCATGATCTCATTTCCCACATGCTCACCAACAGATGCAACCGCACTCTGTGGAAGTTTGACAAGAGGCTTTTGGTAAGCAGTCTTGCTGATACAGACCCTGAAGGATAAGACCAGTCTGCTACACTCTACATTGTGATCTGATAGACACTCTCATCACTGTTAACTTTGAAATGGCAATTTTTTTTTTTTTTTTTTTTTTTGCTCCCTGTCCTCCCCTCAGCCACAAAGGCAGAGTGTAGAGTGGAAACGCTATAAACTGCGGCCAGTCCTTTGGAGAAGGACGGAATTAGATCACAAGCCCTCCAGATGGCTTAAATTTAATTATTTAGTGCACAGAAACCAATTCGGGTCAGCCGCAAATATATAGGATGGGTCGAAATTGCTTATATAGTGGGTGTGTTTTTATTGCAATGCTAAGGTCATAAATCCCAGTTGGGAACATGTTGTTAAAGGTCATCTGGCCACCTAGGGCCTTCTGTGCTACTTTCTGGGAATCTGTCATCTGAACAATATGGCCTCCATCTTCATTTTACCTTCAGCTGCTCAAAACATAATTCCAGATGCTGTGAAATTGTGCACAGGAACACATGCTTCTGTACTTTGTCTGTACACCATTTAATCCATGCATTGTGGAAAGTCTAGATATCATGGCCTGTTGTAGAGTTTGTGGACAAATGTTCTTAAACAGTGCTGCTTTCACATTAAAACACAGATGGAGGTTGAGTCTCCAGTTCAGGCTTCAGCAGGAGCTGTGAGGCAAGAGGGAGGAGACAGTGCTATGTGTCAGAGCTGTAAGCACTGGTTCCCATCCTGGACAGTGGTTAGAGACCCTGCTGCACCTCCCATAGCTCCCTGGTACAGGCACTGATGTGAGTAATAAGGTGTTTGACCTCCTCAGAAACTGGAGGCTGGTGGACTAGCTGACCCTCAGATTGAGCAAGACACTAGGGGATTCGTCCTGGTCTGGACCACAGAGCCGAACCCAGCGGAATTCCTTTTTAGTAAATGCATTCCTCCCAGTTTGGCAGGAAGAGGGAAGTGAAAGATAGTGAGAGTGCTTGACTAGGGCACCTGCATTCCTTCAGCATGGGGCAGATGGTTTATTTAAAGTTTTGCATTTTTGAGTATGTTGAACTCCAAAACAAAACCAGTAATACCACAAAGCTACTGTAAATGTGAATTTTTAGAATTTTAGTTTTGAGACTCGTTTTGCCTGGGATTATTTTTGTTAGTAGTTGTCGGATTTACCTGCTTTTGTAACGCCTGTGAAGATGCGATGCTTTATCAACTGAACAAGTGAACTTTGAAAGTGATGGACAGGAAGTTGAGAAGAAAAGAAAAAATTTTTAGTACATCTGAAAATGAATGATCTCAGTGACTAGACCTGACAGCATCACGAGATATTTAACATTCAGGCTCGTTTATAACTCATTTCCAGACACCAGTAGAAAATAACTTGCTGTAATGGGAAGCCAAAAGGGCCATTAAAATTATTAGTGTCAAAACGTAATCTCGCTCTCTAAATACTTTTTCCTTAAAGGCATGAACTTAAGGGCTGCACTTTTGAGAAAAAGCTTATTCTGTACTGGCAGCTTGGCAAAATACTGTGTGCATGTCAAGGCAAAAAATGCAAGTCTTAAAAGATTACATACAGGCTACAGCATTGATGGTGGTCAATCCCAACAATGTTGGAATATTGCATATTATGTTTTTGGTGTATTAAGGGTGTCTGTTAGGTTTGGACATGTTTCTCCTCTTAAAACCGTAACGTATTCAAAGATGTAACACAGTGGCTGTGTTTGACAGTTTCTGTCGAGAGCGATCCTCAGGAGGATTGATGTCTAGATAGTATGATTGAGTCGAATTTAACTCACGGTGACCAGCTGAGGGTACGAAAGCAGTTTACCATTTACCTTCTTTTCTCAGATCTTTGGATTGCAAACTTTGAGAGAACATGCAAATTCCACACAACCTGAACCAGATTCAAATCTGCTTCCAAACACACAGCTTAGGCTCTGCGAGGCACTAGTGCTAGCCACTGCGCCACCCTGAACCTACATTACAGGTACATAGAGATCAATTTTAAAATGTATTTCAATGTCTACAATAAACATTAGGTGCTGAAATAAGCATCTTGTTGACAGTGTTATCATATCAGTTTATGAATCTAATGCACCACTTCATTTACAAATTGCTGAATTTTGAAGTGTTGTGTGCAACAGGTTAGCTTTCATTTCAATTGATAATGAAGTTGCACTAATGAACCATCGGGATAATTTTAAATAGTGCCAAACAATTTGTTTCTCCAAATGAAAAAATAAATAAACAAACACCATGGTCAGGTTTTAAAAAAACAATCCAACTGAACGTGTAGAAAACTGCCAATAAAACCATCCAACGCGGAATGCATTTTAAAAAGCATCAGTAAAAGGTTCTTGTGGTCGGACAAAACAACTGAAGGTGATTAATTTATTTCTCATTTTAACCATGGGTATGAGACTAATATTTCCCATGCTTTCTTTTACTAATAGCCATTTTTCCCCAGTGTATTAGTGGAATCTAACAGTTTTTCAAGCAATTAGCTTTTTGTCAATACTATATATGACAGAACAATATCAAACCTCACACATACACTATAGGACTTTACCTTGGTACTCACAAGCGACACAATATTGAGAGGATGAAACGACACACCATCTACAGTGTAGTTGCCAATTTTCTGTTATCAATATCAGTATATCAACATTTTTACATTAGCAAAATGGCATCTGCAGTAACATAGGATTTAATGTCATAGTTTTCATTTTTAAAGCTTGATATTGTTTTGTTTTTTTTCCAAATGAATTTACTAGTTAGACACCTGCTTGTCCTGTTGAAATACTTTGTACTCTGCTCTGATTTTAATACAATGTTTAAAAAAACTGCAAGTAACCAAAAGAGAGTGCACATTTTGCCTTTTCATGTCACAAGGTAATAAGCTGTCCTACCACATGGAGATAGATAGATAGATATATTCTCAGTTTATATTTGCTCTTCTGATTAACTGCTAACCAACTTGTGGAACTCAGTTCTACGGCACTCGGGTTTGAATTTTGAGAGGTCAGGGTCCGTTGTGGATGGAACTCTTATTTGTTTGCTATGTTGGTGGTTATACTCAATGCTTAATCAAGAAGTGTTAAAGAAATATTTAAAAATGAAACATTTTCATTCTGCTGAATCTTACTTGAGTTATATTTAAAATAGTTTTTGAAGGTTGAATCAAACACTTGTGGAATGCATTTAAAGTAATTTCTTTGTATTAGTTTTGCCAGTTAGTACTGTATAGTCGGTGCATTCAGACATTCTAATACACTGGTTTCTGATGGTGGCATAGGGAAAATAATAATAATTACACAGAAAAAATATATATGATTTTTAGCCAGCATGAAAGCACTGAATAACTAAATAGATACAAATTTTAATTTGGTGGAAAGCCTATTGACATTTTGATAAAATCTGATTTCTTCTCACACTGATCATAAAGTGCAGAAAAGTGGACCCGATTCAGTGTTTAAAGATTTGAGAGAAATGCAAAAGAGAATGTTGCAAAAGACAGTATCCCTTCTTGCACAGTCGACATTAGGTCGGTAAAAACACTCTTTAAAGTGCTCAGTGTTTTAAGGGTGTAATATGATTTTATTTTGTTTATATTGCAGGTGACTATCCCAGTATGCCACATACAGTTTAGCATTTTTTTTTTTTTGGTCTTTGCACTGTACCCTGATTCTATGCAGAAGTTGATAGTGGATTTAGTACTGCGATTAACACCTTCACAAATTCTGCATTCTTTTTGCTCTGAGAGTCAACAGAGGACTACTGAAGGAACGGTATATCCTTCAACGCTGGCAACCAGCAAATCACAGTTGCCTGACAGATTGATTAAGGCCACGTGCAGTGAGCACCCGAGGGGTGGATCCCTGCCGATTTATCTCCTCCCTCCTCAGCGGAACAAAGCCAATCTGTTCCGCTGTTAGGTCTCCCAGTCAGTTGCTGAGTGACACAGCCCAAATTCAAACTGTGATTCGAGTTCTGTGGCTCAGTCAGTATTTGCTTAACACACTGTAGTCAACGAAGCCAATCTGCAGCCAAAAGGTGTAGTTGCAGTGCTTCAGTGCACTGTCCCGCTTAATAAATTTCCTGATTGAGTGTGTGTTGGACTGTACTATGCATGTGGTCAACCTTTGGGGATTGTGGGTTGATTGGCTGCAGGAAGACCTGAAGGTTTCCCACAGGAGACATTGTCAAAGTTCAGCTCTTTTTACTGGAATCGGAACAGAAGGTTTCCTGAAGAGGCCCGAGAGTACGGCAACAGTCCCTTGGCTTCTGACGAGTACCTTAGCAGTGAGGGTTCTTCAGGCTGCTGTGATCAACAGAGCCTGACTAGCCTCTGCTTCCTGGCAGGAGTTCTTCACAGGGAGCTTCCCACCTTTTACATCTGTCAGGTTTGATTGGCTCCAAAAGAATGCTTTATCTAAATTTGTATTCCAGGCTCCATCCATTTGTTGTAGGGAGCCATGTGAGTGTCTCCCACCCCACCCCTTTCTGGATTGCTTAAGCAGATCCACACTTTGTAAACTCAGTGGCAATGCTGTAGTTAGTTACAGCCATTTCAAAATTTCTTATTTGGGCAGCTTTGGAATCTTTTATATTTGCATACTGCATTGAAAATGGTATTTTTCTCAGCTGTAGCAGTACTCAACAGTTACACTGGCAAGGTGCACACTTTTCCACACTAGCTGCCAAAGAAGCCTTGTGTTCGACTGCTGCAAGCAAGGAAGATTGCAGTCAACTGGAAGGAAGGACTGCAGAGAGATCCAGGAGATATTCTGTAAGGGTGTCGTGTTGGGGCATACAGTTCTGACTCCTGTGGTCAGGGAAGAACAGGAGACAAGAGGATTGAATCTTGGGGAAATGCTTTTGAATCTTAAGCAGCAAGTAGTGCATTACAGACATCAGCTGAAATTGAAGTGGGGCTGTATGGAGGGTCAAGAGTATGAAAGTAGGGGTAGTAGCCTAACTCAGGACCCTAAGATTTAATTCATACTGTACCTGAATGAATCCAAAGAGTCCACAAATATTCAGAATTGGCAAATAACCCTTTTGTTGGTCAGTAGCATAAAGAATTAGCCACATTTATGCTGCTGCTAACTAGGCTGAAGTGGACTCTGGTTGCCATGAAACACCAGTCACCAAGTAAAGGTAACTATCTATGAAGCATGGGCTGTGATTGTTCATCGTTGCCTTGCTAAAAAATGCCAAATCCCAAATGATCAGCCTCACACCTAGTACACAATGCTCAGTAAAGGTTTTGAGGCATGTTTTTCCAGCCTAAGGCAAGCTCAACCCAGCTGTTTTCACATTGCACCTTTTGCCTCCCAGGCAAGTGTTTCAAAGCAGGGTGTGATTTCTCAAACCTGGTCCCTTGCACAGGTGAGGCTGCCCTGGGTTGAAAGCTTTGCCCCAGGATTCGAAGTCTGAACACGGTTGCTTTTTCACCCCCAGGCTGCCCTGCAATGAAAGCCCTACCGTAAAAGCGGTCTGCAGCAGTAAAAGGTTGCCCTGCGTTCCACTATATGCATCTGACTAGAAATAAACTTGCTCTACAATATTGCAGTATAAACTTTACAATTGATCTATGTCTAGGACAAGATGAAAACAAATTTTAAAAAAATGGATTAAACAAGGAACCAAAACATTCACTTTACCAGTAAGAAGTTTTTTTAATTAGCTAGTTGAGTGGAGTGACTCACACATGCTGATTTAAACTAACTCAATGAGCAAAGTGCTCTTTAGCTCAGTATTGGACAATTTACAGTTTTCAAAATGGTTTCACACGCATTGGTATTTCATTGTCCAAGCTCATTGGTGGTGTGAATGCAGCAGAAAATGCATGAAAGTCTTCAACTTGACAGATCATTCCCTGACATCCTTAATGACTAAGTGGATTTTAGAACACAGTACTCAGTACCTGCTGTGACATTAACTACTGTAGATGGATGGTCAGTAAACTGAAAAGTCCTCAATAAATACTGGAGTGTGTTCATAAAATCAACTTATGTATAATCAGTTCAGAATGATGATTATTAGGGACTAAAAATGCTTTAGAATCTGAAACGGGGTGAGGTTTGACGTTTCTGGTTAGAAATTGTTCAGGACATTATAATGGGACACTTCACTAATGTACAGCTCTCTGACAATGTCATTAGATTAAGAAGTATTTATATTAGTGTAGCTGGGACCACTATACTTCTTCCTAACCTTTTGCCAGTGTCATTTAAAAAAAAAAAAAAAAAAACTGCAAAGAGAATCTTAGATGATTTGTACGGTATACTTGCCTTGGAGTTCAGTTAATTTATTGCTTGGTTGAAGGTTGATTCTAACACAGAAGCTCCCCTTTCATATGGTGATTTGTAAATATAAATTTAATCATTTAGGGCATTTGAAACAGTGTTTTCAGGCATGCCATCAGCTGGCAAGTTTGCATTTGGTATTATTAGGGTTGGTGGTGAGGCTCGGTTTGTAAATGCCCAGAAAGATGCGAAACCAGGAGTGGTGATGGGAGCGTCCATCTGAAGCACTTGTGCTGGGACTTCAGCAGAGTCGCCATAGAGCTGGAACAAAGCAGCCGTTAATGCTGAAAAGCCCACCTCTCCATTCGCCTGGCTCACTAATGCTTTTAGGCTGATCCTGGAGAAACAGGATAAGGAGCCTAATTGAATTATTGGCCCCTTTGTTCTGTCCCTGAGATGTGGGGCTGTGGCTTCTCCGTTCTCTTAAGAGGATAATCTCGCGGTTCGTGGATTTTGACCTCATTTTATAGACCCTGAGCTTTCGAGTTTAATGTAGAATACATTCTCCTCAACAGTAAAGAATAGAATAGCCATTTGCATCCTCGCACAAAATGTATACTTCACAATTGAATATTATTAATGAAATATTCCTACCAGATTTGGGGCGTTTAAAGAAATGTAAATATTTCCTTTAAGATTGGCTATAGTCATAATTGCGAAAAATCGAGAATATTACACACGATCCTTTTTTAGGTTATGCTGTGTAATAAGAATTAATGTGCAAGGCAGAAAATGCAATGTAAAGCAGTTAAGAATTAAGTATATTGAACTGTTGAGTATATTAAGGATCTGATTTGCCAGAGCAGCTTTTGTATAAGGTGCTTTTATTTTTGTTGTCTGACAGAAAAATCCCAATAAAATCTTTCAGGTGTCTTCAAAGTCACTTCTTTATGAGAAAGAATGGATGGGTATACAAAACAAACTTTGGATATTTTACTCCTTCATTCTTGCTTTAATAAATATTTGACATTAACTGAAACAGAATAAGGATTTACATTGCGTGAGCATATTAGGTGTTTTTCCAGTATATTGCTTTTTACAGTATAGACAAACTATTCAACAGAATGATTGAGAATATGTCTTAATGACACCACATATGTCTTTTTGGTGGAATGTAGTATTAGATGACATTCAGGTTGTATTTTCATACCACAGATACATATTAACTGGAAGTGGTTTTTTTTTTTTTGCATAAAAAGGTAAATTTGAAGATTAATGACAATTGTTGATTTATTGACTTATAAAGATTTCATTAAATCAGCTTGGTATCAGTTAGTGATATTTTAAAGAATAACTTGGTTATGCTGGCTGTATGCCAGACGATAATGGGTATTATTGGCTGGACAGAACTGATAACCACCGGTTCCTGCTCCTCAAGCCCTCAGGGCAGTGGGCCCCCCAGCCCCCATACAGAAGACGGACTTGACCTTTTCAGTGTGGCTGATTCAAGGGGGAAAGGGAGGGGATATTTCCATCCTCCTGAAGCATTTATAGAGTTATCTTATTTTTAAATAGCATGAGTGATGATGCTCCCCCCCTGCCTGTTTTTCTCTGTCCCTCACTTTCTGCCTGTCTCACTTTCACCCTTCTTTTTCCCCCTCTCCTTCACATAGTGATGAATGAGGCTGCTTGCCTGGAGCCAGATAATCCATCGCTGCGATTGGCAGTAAAGTCAACAGCACAGGCCTCGCCCCTGATTTAATGTACCTTGTACTCTCCCTTCCCTTTTATTAATTTGTTTATTTGTTTATTTGTTTACTATGTTTGAGTTTGCTGACATTGACGTCTACGGTGTCTGAAGGCTTTGCAAACAAAGCTAGAGCCAGAATTACAAAAACAGTCACTCATCTGGACTCTTCTAGCAAGCCTGTGTGTGTGTGTGTGTGTGTGTGTGTGTGTGTGTGTGTGTGTGTGTAGGCACATGCAATGTCTACAGATACAACACTTTTTTTTTTTTTTGGTGGAGGACAAATGTACAATATGTCTAACTTAATGTGCTGAAATTTTAAATCATGTTAACACTGTTGGGTTAAGTTGTATTCATCCATCACTGGTAACTGCTTAATCATGGTCTAGGTCACAGCAGTATAGAGCCTTTCCTAGAATTACTGGATGTTGGGCTATGGATGATGGCTGCTAGTACATTGCAGGGTGGCCACACACACACACACACACACACTGTTGGAAATTTAGAGAGACCAATTAAACATGTCTCTGGACAGTGGAAGAAAAGCCACAAAGTCAAGGGTAGAAAGTGCAAACTGAGTCGGATTTGAACTCATGCCCGAGCAGCCCAAGCACTAAGATAGCAGGGCTATAGACTGTATAGCCATACTGCCCTTGAGTTGTACATAGTTCTGATTCAAGTCATTAGTTTTTACAGGAAAAACTATTTTGGTTGACATTATTTAAACCATTACATTTTAGCTATATTATGTATATCTCCTGAAAAAAAGTGCACAGTGAAACAACTTTAGTCTTGTACACTCATTTGTTTGATGCAGAGCATTACTGGATAAAATAGAAGCAAACAAAAAGAATATCTGGAAATAGTATAAAAATTTTAAAGTTGTCATGATACAATGCTTGGTAAACTTTTGAAAAATTCTAATCTGTTTGATTAGAAGACCTAGATTCTCATTGTACATTCACAATGTCATTAAGAACGTTGCTGCTCATGTAACTGTTAAGACCCTACCAGGGCGTGATGAGACGTGGAAGACTGATGAAAGAAGTCTTCAAAAGTTGGTGTTGAACTGCTGAAAAAACACCACATAAACCATCCAAAGAGCTTAAAGCTGATCTAGAGTGATGATTTCATCCTGTACCATACACTGCACACTAAACCTAGAAAGGCTTTATGGGAGAAGGCCAAGGAGGACCCCATTGTTAAAAGGCAAACACAAAAAGGCACAACTGATTTTTGCCCAAACCTTGAGAATCCAACAAACATGGAAAATGTTCTGTGGACTGATGAAACCAAAACAGAACTCCTTGACAACGCAAAACAGCAATTTGTTCAGGGGCGACAAAATTAAGCTTACAAGGAAAAGAACTCCATCCTACAGTTAAATGTGGTGGAGGTTCCATGATGTTGTTGGGCTGCTTTGCTGCTTCTGGTGCTGGAGCTCTTGAATGTATCAAGGGAATCATGAAATCAGAGGATTACCAAGGCATTTTAGAGCTAAATGTGCTACCCACTCTCAGAAAACAAGGTATGAGTTGAAAATCATGGGTCCTTCAGCAAGACAATGCAAAAACACACATCTGAAAACATGAAAAAGTGGTAAAAAAGGGGAAAAATGGACTGTTAAACTGGCCAGCAGTGAGTCTTCAACTCAATCCAATTGAAAACATTTGAAAAGAACTAAAATATGCTATTAGTAAAAGGAATCCTCCAAGTATTTGAGACCTAGAACGTATTGCAAATGAAAAAAGGGAGAAACTACCAGAATAAAAGGGCCAAAAGCTTATAGATGGGAACAAGAAATGTTTTGTGGGGCCATTGTCAAGGGTTGTGCAACCAAGTATTAGGGAAGGACATCTTTAACACTGTGCACGTCATATTTTCTTTTTCCTCTGTGGGGGGGAAAAAACTACATGTAAATTGAAAAAATGTATTTTTTCTTTAACTTTGGACATCCTGCTAAAATATTCTGACCAAAAGCTGGTAAATTTTCAATTATTTCTGAAGATATATAATGTACCTACAATGCAAAGATGCCAGTATTGTTGACCAGAACTATATTTTAATTTGCACAATGCATTTTAGTTTTGGTGTATTCATGTCTCCATTCAATTTCTACTAATGCTGTGGAATGTTGAATATTACCTTTGAGTGTTCTGAGTATGATCAGTGCTGAATGATGCTTGGGAGGTTGGAGGTTTCACAACATTTTGGAATTAGTTTGCTCTTACAGGGTCTCACTCTGTCCTTTGCAAAAACAGGTGACACGAGGCATTGTTTCTTGTTTCTAACTGCATCTTCATAGTTACTAATGCTCCCTTCTGTATGGCAAATGATTTTTCTGGAACTTTAAGTGCTTTGAGGCAACCTGTAGGGAAGGACACTATACAAAAACCAGAAGCAATCTAATCGAATCCTTAGGAGGATGGTAACACACAGGATGAGCACAGTAACTGCCCGCAATATCATTGGAGGTGTGCGTTCTGTATGGTAGAGATGAACAAGAAGCTGTAATGTTCTGTCTGTCAAAAGACAAGACTCAGTTTAAAACTGCAGAAAATGAGGGACCCACAGTGTTGCTGAAAGCCTTTTTCTTTTACCTTTTTATGGCCTTTTTCAAACAGAACACTATTACAATAGCTCTTATTATTTGTGCCTTTGACAAAAGAATTGTAAATTTTAAAGTTGTTGAAAAGAGCTCAAATTATTTCTTATGCTACTGTGATTATAATATAAGTGACCATCTGGTGCTGCTGTGCTTAACCAGTGGAAGGGGAGACCCTGATATTGTAATTGTTTGGTGGTGGTTCAAATAACATGGTGTGTGTGATCACAAACCATAACAAATTTCAAAGAAAATCATCCATTGTTCAGCTATGCAGAGAAATTGGCCCGACCTCATTCAGTTCAATTTAAGTGTATATTAGGTTCATCTAAATATACCGGGACCAAATTTACCGCAATTAATGTGGAGAAATATTTATTTATATTGTAATTGGACTATCTGATGCATTTCTTTAATTTATTTTATCATTTTAATCGTAAATGCACGCTCATAACAACTCATACATTTTCCTGGTTTTGAGCTAAGCTTGCCGTTTCAACCATTTTAGACACGAACATTTGCATTTATAGCAAGAGAGTTGGTGGTCTGTTGTGTGCATTAAAAGGGTTACAGAAATTCAGCATGGTTATGCAAATTACTGTGAATTACCACAAAAGGCCAAGTGAATTAACACTTTTATTTAAAGCCTTATTTTAAAATATGACATCTGGTAAGTAAAAGATGTGTGCCTTTCAGTAGAAGATAACTGGCAGAATTTCGAAATGGAAATGTTCCCATGGAAAAAGTACAGTTCTTTCCAATGTCTTGGTTAATCAAATGGAAAGCTGTCAAATCAGGGTCTTGCTCAAAGCATATGTATTAAGTTGTTCACAGTGCATAGCTAACACATTCATTTTCTACATTCTGTGCTTCATAAATATGTGCGAAAGAATCATTGGCATGATCAAATGCCTCAGGTACTTGGCTTAATATTTGTATTTGAAACTAATGCCCAATTGACTAATGGTTGTGAATGAGAACTGCAATTTATGAGTCACTGCTCAGAAAATGGGTATTATCTATAAAGTCAAAGCAGGCATGTGAAAAATGTCTGCAGTTTTGATTTATTTTAACTTTTGCTATATATGTATTGGCAATTATCACTTGAAATTATAATTCTTTTTGAAATTATTGCCCAACCTGCCTCTTTAAGAAATTTTTATTATTTTGACAACTGTAAATATTAAAATTAAATCTATCTGTTCAAGTTTAAATTAACGTTTCACTCGTGATGATAGTATCATTCCACATTGAGCACAGTTCCCACTAAAGGTTTCAGGTTGGTTTTGTTTGCACAGACCATTAGGACTAGGGTAAAATTATCGTAAGTGTCAGGCTCAGAGGAGGACTGCTTTGGACTGTAAAGAAGGGACAAATTAAGTTGACTTCTCTTCAGAAGATCTTTCACATGGGTTGCTTTAAGCAGAAACCTGATGGGAGAATTTAATCAATAAGCTACAACCAATCGAACACACAGAATTGGCTTTCTGCCTTCCTCTCATTTGTGTTCGTTCATAAGTTCTAATTTTGTACTTCTGATCGATAGCAAAGATCAAAAACTGGGTTACGATCAAAACAACTACCTTCTTAGATTCCCCAGGCTGTGCTGCTGTGACCAGCAGGTTAATTAATGGATAGATCAGATCTCAGTGCCACCTTGGCACTGTTTGAGCCATCGAAGGACGGAAGTGAAGGTAATATTTATCTTAATTCCAATTACCTTCATCTCGGCTGTTTGATGTTGCCAGGAGGTCAGCTCTCAGCAGGGCCAGAGAGTGCTGTGCATTTCAAATGCTCCCATTCGTCACGATACTCCCAGTCAGAAAGATGAACAAAACCTTTTTTCATGTTTTTTTTTTTTTTTTTTTTTTTTTTTTTTTTTTTTCCCCCCCCCCCCNTTTTTTTTTTTTTTTTTTTTTTTTTTTTTTTTTTGTCTCGCCCCCCCCTCTCCTCACTAAGAGCTGACCTCAGAGCTTCATTAGTGCTTTGAAGAATCTGGTTGGCAAAATTGCTTAACCTTTTCACTAGTTGAACCAGAGGGCAAAGGGTAAGTTGGACCAAAAGCTTCATTTCCTAGTGTAGTGCAAAACGTGTAGTCTGCTGAAATGTCTTGGTAGTGTTTTCAAGAGCGCTCCCCGTCATTGTTCACAAAGAGCAAGTCCCTACCGTATATCTCTACATTGCCCTGTTTACATACTTGACTGGAATTAAGCTGGAACCATAAAGGTCCTGCCTCTGGATCTGTCTCTGGTTTTATGACAGTCTGCCCAGCTGCTGGATTTCGTCAAGCTTGTCATGTTGTTCTGTGCAAGTGCATTCCTCCCCTGAGTGTGTGCCTTGTTAAATCTAACATTGCTCTACACAATAATTAAATGGGTTTTTCATCTCATTCCTCGCCATATGCGCTGACTGAAGAATGGAGAATAAAGAGCATTGAAAAGTGATGCAAGATTCTTTTGTACAAGTTTCAAAAATGATGTTCAGCATTCATTTAAAGAACAATAAAAGTTAAGGTAGAAAATGGCATGCGCGCACACACAAATTGTACTGATATTCACTGTAGATAAAACATGCATTTCAGTTGCAGCGGGGGTTATATTCGTCACTGTTCACCACTTCGCAGCACGTGGATTTGTATTCTCCACAACGGTGCCCCGGATTGGCAAAATGTGGACGAGCGCTGAGGGTTTGCTGCCGGGACCCAGACTGGCTAAAACGCTGGCAACGACAGCCAGGCTGACTCTGACCGTCACGGTCGCATCGCTGCCATACCCCTTCTCAGGGGCCAGCGCTCCCTGCCTCGGCCAAGCGACTTGTGACACCCAATATGGCAGCCTCGGACTAATTGATGCCACCTTGTCAACACTAATTACTCAGACTGCTGCAACGAGGAGGCGGCTAATTAACAGACTAACAATGTTTGTCACTTCAGGGCGACCCAGATATTTAGGGAAAACCATACTTGTCACCCTCACATCTGGTCTATAATTTTTTCTTCTTCCTGTTTTTACATTTGTATTCACTGTTCTTTCAAAATGAATTATTTTCTGTCTTTTCCGCATTAATTCCGCCTGTGCGTGTGTGTCTAATATATATATAATTTTTTTTTTTTTTTTTTTTTTTTTTTTTTCCATGGCCTCACCCTCATTGCATTTACTTCAAAATTGATTAGGACAGCAGTGAACGCTGCACCCGTTCTCTGTAAAAGAAAGACGGGAAGTAGGTGAGCTTTGCAGCTGTGACTCTGCTTGTCAGTCGCTCACATTATTTATGTGGAATCACATCAAAGACTATTTTCATTTTACATTTTTAGAAACTGTTTTCCCAACCAAGCTCAGTGCTCTACTTCTCGGTGTAAGGAAAAAGCAAGGAGGCGTTAATGATGCATGAGTTTTTTGTGTGTGTGTGTGTGTGTGTGTGTGTGTGTGTGGCCTTGTGCTGTTGCATGTTCTTTTGCCTTTTTTTTTTTTTTTTTTTTTTTTTTTTTTTTTGTCTTTCGATGACAGGAATCATCTAAGTCACCTTTGAGTAGCTTCTACAGAGTCCCTCTCAACAATCCCTTGCCTGTTTCCTCACCACAGCTCGCTTCTGCTGGCTANTTTTTTTTTTTTTTTTTTTTTTTTTTTAATGACCGGGTATCACAACTATTTAATCTCCTTTCTTGTTTCAGATCCGAGTGGATGGCATTCCACCACCATCCCAGAATGCATTGCTCTATGAGACTGTGTCTGTTGTTGAGGGCAGCCCCATACTGCGGGACATGGTCTTTAGCCCAGATTATAAGTACATCTACCTTCTGAGTGACAAGCAGGTGAGTCCTACTGAGTGCATATTTGGCACATGGTACAAGTCTGGCGATGGACACATGGGTGAAAATACACAGGTTTGTTTTACAATTAACATTAAAGCAGCTCAGCTTCCAGTTCAGTGAAATGTCTCATGTAGCTTTTCTTTTATTTGATAAATAAGGAAAGTTTGAATGTTAGTCTTTCATTTGCAATATTGTTATGACTTTAGGGGTCTGTGAAACATTTATAATGCGCAATAAAAAAGGGACGCTTACATCGCTTAAAGCTGAAGTCATATTCCACAGTGGTTTGATCAAGTTTGTGGGCTTTTTTTTTTTTTGGCGATATACTGGTTAACTGCTGTAACTTTTGTTTTTAATTAAGCCAGGGAGCACGTTAGAATAAGGGTGGTTTGACAAGAAGCATTACTACTGCTGTTTTATGCACTGAATGAATCTTCAGGATCAGTGATCATGACAGCTAATATACAAATGAATACACTGTTTGTGAAGGCCTCAGAGTGAAGAGTGTCAGAGCAAAAGAATATATAACTCAACCACAAACAGCTGAAGTTGATTATAAGCCCAGCTATAATGAGGATGAAAACCATTTGTTCTGCACTGTGTCGGACCATCTTGGAAGAATAAGGATACATTTGTCAGAAGAAATTGAACGAGACCCAGCGCTGTCGAGTGCCTTGTTTTTAAACCCAAACGGAACCTCAGATGCTCCAATTTAACATCTGTACAACAGGAAGACTGGAGCACATGTTAATGTCTCTGAATTCCCCCCAGCTGGTCCCCTAATAGGGAAGCTCAAGGAAACGTCTCCATCGAGATTGTTGTAGGATAACACATTCTGTGGCGCTGCATTGTGGAGTTGGTGAATTCGAACCCCCCTTCCCATAAGCAGCTGGTTCAGAGGGGATGACATACAGGTGCAGCAAAGAATGATGCCTGAAAGACCCATGATGCATCTTTCACTAGCACTTTTTTTGCTGTACAAGTGGAAGATTAATTGAAAAGAACTATGAATTGGATTCATTGTACAATTCTTAGAGAGGTATTATATTTAGACTTGCTCTATTAAGACCATTAAGAAAGAGCAAGGCTAAATATGGTATAATTTATTTGAAAGTACCTTGCTCTGTAAGGGTTGAGAGGACTTTGTATCTTTTAATGTAGAACAATTGTGCCTGGGAGTATGAAGCAGGTACAGTTTTAGAGTGCTGCATGGCAAAGAGAATGCACCATAGAAGGTGTCCAAATGGCAGTCACTGAGATAATATGGTTGAATTTCTATTCATACACTCAAAAATTCATGCTTTTTGTAGTCTATGGGGTTTTCCTTTGAGAATTCAGGCAGGCTTAAAGAAAATCATGGTTTTGTTTGAAAAACAGAGCAGTCACACTCAAGAAAAACCACTCCGAAAATAGACGGTGAAAGCACAGAGATAAAGTACAAAGCATCCGGTTCTTATTTGACTCCAGTGCAGCCTTGTATACCTGTTCAGCAGACAAAGAACCTAGGTCGGATACCGTCAAACTCGAAGGCATGTTCCAAATGCCTTATTAAAAAAGAGCAGTGTTTGAAATAAGTGAAGTAAGATCAAAAGAAGAGAAGACTTAGAAAAATATTGGGGGTGGGGTTGGAGGAGGTGCCAAATGTGTACTGCAATCCATTTCCAAGGAGAAACACACCCCCAGTGGAATAACACTGCACTGCCAGCCATATAGTGCAGAAAAAGGAAGGCAGAGGTTTTATACCACCTCGCTCATCCAGTGTTCTCATTTACCGTGATAACCACAGTACATCAGTACTGAAGAACAGCACTCGCACTAATCTGTTCCAGATATTGATATTTCCTTCAAAATCATTAAAAGGGATGCACTGTGTGTTTAACTGTGTGTATTGCTGTAGTAAATTGATTGTTAAAGGATCTGTTTATCTGGAAATTATCAAATAAATTGGGGCATGTTGGATATTTTTTCTGGGAGGGACCTGGGAGGGCAGAATATGTGAACTTGTACACATGGAACTGTTCAGCAACTGTTGACTCTGTTCTCAGGCCTCACATAGTATTTGCTCTCCAACCCA
Source organism: Arapaima gigas (assembly GCA_900497675.1). Taxonomy (NCBI): domain Eukaryota; kingdom Metazoa; phylum Chordata; class Actinopteri; order Osteoglossiformes; family Osteoglossidae; genus Arapaima; species Arapaima gigas. The sequence goes on along the minus strand of UFQX01000567.1, from coordinate 143,930 downwards.
AGCTTGTGTTCTGGCCTGTGGATCTGTTCATACTTAGTGACAAAGACATAAATCATTTATGTCCATCTGGGTTGAGGGGTTGTGGTTTTACATTAGATGCAGGTGTGGAGATGGAGAGATGGGCGACACATTTGCACATAATGGCTCCCTCATTTCAAGGTCAAAGAACTGTAAATTGGTTTCCCCTGAGCTCAAGTCCACCTCTTGTTTGAATTCTAGCATGTGGAAAGTCACTGATTCCTCATGAGTGACTTTATCAGATTTTACACATTAGTTGTATTGAGTCTATGGAAATATTCACACCAAGTGTTACAGTGAGTTTACCAAATATCCCCGTAAAACCTTCCTGTGGTACATCAGTGCATACACACCTCACGTGTAGTTGTTAGCTCCTGCAAGGCATGTTGTGTCTTCATCTGATTCATTCTGCAACACGATTGGACGGGGGCTGCAATGGGAATGAGTAGCATCTGGGAAGATGGTAGCTGGAGGCAGTGGATTTCACACGCAGTGCTTTAGCAGAATAAATTAATGTAGTAGTTGATCCACACCCGCCCACCAGTGAGCACTCTTACACCCAGGGCCAAGCAAAGCTCCTCCAGGTCTGTAGACCTGCAACACACCTTAACATGTTCTTGCCTGGCTTCCAGGAAGGAATATGCAACTGAAAGTGCTGTGTTCGGTTGTTTTGCTTTGTTCAGCAGCGGTGAGCGTTGCCATCTGCAACATCAGTTTGAACTTTGATTTTCTTTTGAGCCTGTGTGGTGTGTTGAGTAGTGAACAAAACTGTGAACCGAAATCTTGGTGCTAGTTGCAAAGAATAACAAAGAATTTTAGATGAAATAACAAAATAATAAACGGGAGAATGGTAATTGGCATAGTGATTAGAGCAGTCACCTAGCAATCGAAAAGCCCAGGTTAAACTCCCACCTCCTGTTGTAAAACCTTTGTGCAAAAAATATACCCTGAATTATTCTTGTACAAATTATTTACCTCTGAATATGAGCAAAAATTGTAAGTAGCCTATAATAAAAATCTCAGTCACTTTACTACAGAAAAACATCAGTTAAATTAAATAATTATAATTATATACTTTGCAAAAGTGGTTGTGGAGCATGAGTGTAGTTAATAAAATCCACAATTCTCTTTAAGTGGCAATGGCAATACAGTTATGTGTATTATGGTGTCTAAGGAGAGAAGAATTATGCGCTTGTTTCTTCATGTGGTAGTGTCACACGAGGTGCTTACTGCTGTTAACTGTATTTCACCCACTACAAACATGAGACAGCAAGCAGTCTTTGTGTGTTAACAGTAGACCTTCTATTGTCATGGTTCTAGGTCTGAAGGAGGACAGACACCAGAATTTAACAAAACAATTCAGTGTAGGAATGCACCTCTGGTCTTGCTCTCCTTAAAGATGTTTTTTTTTTTTTTTTTTTTTTTTGCTTCAGTGATTTGCTCTCAAGTCTGAGAGTTACAATCCTGTCAGAGAAACTTGAGCAAGATGGCTGTGATTTTCTGACTATAGTGTTTAGTATACAAGAGCACTCCTGTAAACTTTATTCAGCAACTGAACAGCTTCAGCCTCAACAGTTGTTTGGTCAGTGACAAATGAGCCGCTGCACCCAAAAACAGAGGTTTGGAAGATTAGATGAAATTAACTTCAAATAAGTTTAAGGTCATCCTTGAAATCTCTTTTGAGTGCTTAACACTGTAGTTAAGCTTGCTCAGAACACTCTGTGGGTCTTTGTTGCCAAAACCAATACTCCCTGTAGATGTCACTTTCAGATTTGGGTCATTTAAATAGTATCTTTATATAAACCATTTAACTAACGAACCATTTTAAATGTTATTTTAAGTGCCTCCATAGAATCAGAGCTTTTGGATCTGAAGTTTGGGGCATTATTTCTGACAATTTCACTTTCATATAAAGAAACCCACCTTAAGTGAGAAAATCCATTTTTCCATGACAACCACTCCAAAATGCTTTCTTTCCAGAATAGGATTTGGTGGTTTGTGCCTATAATATTAGGTACTGAATATATAATGTTGTGCAGTAAAAGCTCAATTCCTATCTGAATGGGTTCTGTCACATACAATTTGACTGAAGTTCCACTCTTAATAACAATGAGTTATTAAAGGCAGATATTCTTCTATGTGCGTTGCCATTACTTACACTGTCATCTGTTAGAAATAGGCAGCACTTGCACAAAAATACCATGTATTATGTGCTCATACAATAGTCTGCTCTTGCATTTAGGTGCTCCGTTATATATTTTAGTTCTGCAAACAAAAGTTGTGTGTGTGTGTGTGTGTGAGAGAGAGAGCGAGCGAGAGACCCTATATATGCCACTCTATGTATGATGCCTTTTCATGTATTCATTTAGCAGATGCTTTTCTTCAAAGTAACTAGTATCTAGTTGTAACTAGTAGTTGTAACTAGTATGTAGCTGACACTTTTAGCCATGTGTAAACCAATTTTATACTGGACAAATTGAAAAATGTTGCCCAAGTCATGAGTATGTGTACATGTTTTTCTGACCCAGTGTGTATCCGTTTGTGCATTGAAGGTGAGCAGAGTGCCAGTGGAAAGCTGTGGACAGTACAATACCTGCAGGGCCTGCCTTGGCTCTGGGGACCCCCACTGCGGCTGGTGTGTTCTCCACAACAAGTGAGTGACAGCATAGCCCATCATTTCAGGTCCCCACACACCACACTTAATGCTGGGCCAATATTGCTCATCTGAGGCCAGTGCCTGTGTTGCATTCTAGTTAGGCTTTTCTATTGCTATACATTACTTCATACTGTGAACTCTTAAGGCCAATATTGCTCATCTGAGGCCAGTGCCTGTGTTGCATTCTAGTTAGGCTTTTCTATTGCTATACATTACTTCATACTGTGAACTCTTAATGAGTCTTTGTATTATGTTATGTTTTGTCAGCAAGCACATTTATCATCCGTTTTTGGTTTCTGTAAATAAGTTCAGCTTGGGAATTGCATCACACTTTGAGACTTGTTGGTTCAAATATAGCCCTATTTATGTCTGTTTATATGCTCACACTGTTTGTGTGGGTTTTCTCTAGGTGTTTGATTTCTTGTGCAATTTAAAAAATGGTACTCAAGTGTATGCTAGTTTTAAACTGACATTAGTGTGTGACAGGGAATTTCAGTATAGGTGTGTCTTGGCCCAGTGCCTGGCAATGGTTTAGTCTCTGCCTAAGCATTTCCTGCTCTGCAGTTTCTATCATGACTCTCCCTATGGATTGAGGGATTGAGTGATAGAGTTCATATTCTGACGTGAGAAGAAAACAGACCACATTATTTTATAAGGGTAATATGTGCAGTGTTGACCTGCTTTCACTCGAAGTCTGAAGTTAAGTCAGCCGAACAGGAAGCTGCCCTGGGGTCACTCATTTTCACCTTGCCTGCACAGGAAGTAGCAGGTGACAAATTCCCCAGATTTACTTTTCCTGAGGGCCCTGTGGGTAACAGCTGGTCAGGCAGAGAACAAATGAAGCAGCTGGATTTAGTGGGCTGATAGCTGCCACCTCCCTCCCAAACCGTTCATCGGGCTTCTTTGGTTCCAGATGTGGCAAAATTGACTGGGATACCTTATGAAAATGCCCTGTGTTCCATTTCCACGCATAGTAAAGGTTGTTGAAGGTGAAACACGTGTGATCACAGACCAGACTGCTTCATAACAGTACAATGATGGAAGAGCCTTTGTTTTAGTTCAACTAAAGTAAACTATTGTGACAAACAGTAGGCAAATTTTTATTCATAATACAGTAACAAAGAGACCTGTCTTAACTAAATTCACCTAAAGCATGGCAGAGGGAAACTGCAAATTTAGCATTAGTAATATGTATTATTAACTGTATTAGCATTTAAGATTTTTTAAAACTAAATCTTAAGGTTATCATATCTGTGTCCATTATCATATTGCATTACTTTACACCAGAAATGTACACTTATTGGGATCAAGAATTGGTTCTTTATTCAAAGATTGTTATTCAGATGTTACACAGACCCACTTCAAGGCCTTGTGTTCAATTCTGTGTGTGGCTAGTGGTTTACTGTGTCCTGGCAAGCACAGTAGTATTGGACTAAGGCGCTGTATTTTTGAGAATTTCTTTTTTGTATCTTTGGTGAAAAGCACTTTTGTTTATATAGAGTTGCTTTGGAGAGAAAAATGAATACATGTAACTGTTACATTTTTTAAATCTCTGTCTATTCTCCTTCTGTTTGCCTCTCCCACTAAGCAACTCACAGTTGGCAGACAGCCCCTCCCTGTCTGAGTCATGACCTTGTGCATGCGCCTGTGTCTTCTAAGTTCTCCAACACAAGTGTTTATGACACCTTATAAAAACAAACCCTAATAAAGAGCAACACCACAGTGTTTTTGCTCACCTGTGGTTTTTATGCCACCTATCTCATGAAATTCAGTAATGTCAAAGACAAGCATAATAATAAAAAATGAAAACATAATTATGAGAAATCAAAAAGACAATTGTTTGTTGTATAATATTTACTTCAAAGTGAAGGCGGCTCTACATTGGCTCTAAACTAGAGGTTTTACATGGAGGCGCAGGATGACAGTGAGGAGGTAATGGGTACCTGGTAGTTATAGTAGGTGTAGGATAATCTATAACTGTGAACAAGTCTCCCTGCTTCCTTTCCTCGCTGAGTGCTCATGATTCCTGTCTGCCTCATCAGGTGACACTTTGGTGCGCAGCCTGACTTGGTATGCCAATATGATGATTGACGCAGATATTTCTATTCCGAAAAAAGATATTAAAGTTATCAAAACTAGTTTGCACAGGCCAAAAATTCATTACTTGAAAGTTTGTAAATTGGTAAGGTGATGCTGTTGTTGTGGGATGGTCAAAAGGAAACAGCTGTTCTGTGCTTCGGTCCTTGAGGAGAAAGCCACAGCAGAGTTTTTTGAAAGACTTTTCTCTCCATTTGTTTTTCTTTAATTCTTCCATACCTTAATCAGGATGGAGATCTTTAATTAAGATGCAAATCTTGGATTGATGGAATAATTAGAATAGACTTTGCAGCTCTAGTATGAAAATGACATTTCTTTGCATATTAATGCTGTATTCCCAGAATTTACACGACCTTGTGACAACCACTGCACACTGCAATTAGTGTGAGATCAGGGAAAATGATGGGAATAGATTCAGTGGCTGAATTGTCCTCATTCACACATTTCACCTCCCTTTTCTGCAAAATATCCCCAAGTGTGGGGCTAAATCCTGCCATTTAAATGGAGCACCCTCAATAAGCCGGCTGTCTACATCTCTTAAGTTAGCAGGTTCTCAAGTTGTCAGCCTGTTATTTAGCTATGAATGCCCATATGTTAAAGTAGGGACAATGAGAATAGTTGAGTAAAATTAAGAAATGTGACAGCCACATCGATCTCTGACACAACAGTGCTGTCCCCAGCTCTGTGGAGTGCATTTTTTCACAGTTGGATCTCTGTAGGCCTAAGAAAGGCATCCATTGTTCATCGCCACAGCCTGGAGGGAGGGTCAAACAGACTGGGAGGCAGAATCACTTCAGAGCTCCAGACGGCAGACTGTAGGGACCATCATTGTTGTTCGCACAACCTTAGGGCCATTGTATAATGGGGTCACCTACTTTAATTAATGACAACTAATAGTGGTGCTGTATTCATTGTTAAAATGGCACATGAGGTTACTTTTAGGTATGCAGTATACATAATTTTGCATTGGGAATTGGCATGGTAGCTGGATATTATCAAATGCCTAATCCTGTTTCCATTCAGGCTTTAAGCTGGTGAAACGTATGGGGACCGTGGCATTATATATGGAATGGAAAATTTAAATATGTTTATTTTTGGCAAAGCTGCTGCTCAGTCTGGAGAGTTGATTCATCAGTTCTCTTTTGTACATCATCAGATCTATGATTAAGAGTTTTCGCCACAGTTTATGTCTGTCATTAAGGATTCATGTTATTTTTGTAAGGACAGATTTATTTCGATCTTATAATTTCATTTGTTGAATCATGCTTGTAAACACAGTCACATATGCCACTATGTTTCCAAGCCCGTTTACCCTCCCTGGGGAGGCTACGTTGGAGGGTTGCTAAAGAGATTGCTTTTCAAAAACATCCCCAGCCCTCCCACCCTGCATCTCTACTCTACTCTCCTCTTCTCAGACTCTTGCACATTGTGGATCTGCTGGCTATTCCCTGAAGGCTTTTTAGCCTCTAGCCATCACGTTAGCCTAGCCAGAGAAGGAGGGGGGAATATCAAGGTGCACCCTGGGAAATTGTCTGTGACCATGGCAACAATAGGAAACTAGAAGATGGATTTACAGTGTGATTCGAACCAGCCGTGCTCAGTGATTTCCCCCGCCCCCCCATTCTTGTTGTATTTGTTGAAAGGCAGTGGCAAACGGGTTTCTGTAGGCCTTTTATATCCAGGTACTGGTTTTGTGTACAAGGTGCAGAAGTGTCTCGGTTATATATCAACCCTTCAGGAACATACATTCACTTAAATCCTGCCAATAGCTCCATTTGTTTGGTTTCTTTTTGATCGACTGGTACAATCAAAGCATTTGGCATATGTTACTACTGAAAGCAGTTAAATTGCTCCACGTTTCCACAGCATGTTAGTTTGCCTTCTTTTTGTCTGAGTGGAAATTGTTTTAAGTAAATCAAGATTCATTTAATTTAATAAAATTTTTAGTAATTCTGTTCTGTTAGTTCTTCATTTAACAAAGCATAATGGTACAATATAACTTATAGCAACATCGCTTCTACAGTCTTCACATAAGAGTAAAATATCATTATTAAGGTAAAATACAAGTGGAAAATGTGTTCTGTAACAACTGTAGAAATGATAAGAAAAAGGTATGTACATGCAAATGTAACTGCATTTTATTGATTGCAGTTTTTAAAAGCCTTTTTGATTTTTCATTTGGGAAACATGGAATATTTTACTTATGAGGTGAAAATGTAGATTTAATGTGATTCTTATGTTGGAGTGTAGTGTAGTTCCATATGAACTTCTGTGATGTTTATCCTCATTTCAGCAGCAACAAAGCCCACCAGCTGCCTTGTGGAAGCTGTGCACTTGTATGGATAAGGTTATGCCGTTATCATAGGATGTCGGTTGCTTCATTAACATACATGCAGCTGAAGGTGATAAGCGATTTAAAGAGGAGCACAGAGAACAGAGGGACATAATAAAGTGGCAGTGCTGTTAATATTGTTTCATGTTTGTAGTGAGGCCTCTGTGTCCTCTTTCATTTCTCAGTAATGAAAGTGAAGTGAATGATTAGCCCAGACATTGTGTGGCAGTGATTCCACCTTGCTTTTGTCAATTAATGTGCTGGATTGAACCCCTCTCTGCCCCACCCTGTTAACCCTTCGTTCCATGAACAAGCTTAGTCCTCAGTACCTGTACACTAGGCTGGAAAGGGAGCCCTTTCGATGTAGAGTAATTGATTGGAAGAGAATGTTTGTTTGTTTTTCAAGATATACTCCTCTCTCTAATGTCTGAATGGAAAGTCTAATATTGCCAAATGGGGAAAAGATGAAAAATGAGTTTATAGTAAATTCTGCCACCAGCTTCAGGATTATTCTGTGGATATGGACAGAATAAAAGAGTTTGCAACAGATACTAATATGGGTGGCATTAACTAATCTGTATTAAAAATAGGTGTATGACTTCAGAAAAGACAGGGCCTGCTTGTTCAAGAAATGTCTTACTTTGTAGTAAAGCAGTTAGCAAAGCAATTTGACCTCATTTTGTGTAGTAAAAGGGGTGCACTCGTGCTAAAATGAAGTGCTCCATTCAGTGTGTGCCTTCCGGTAAAGGTTAATGCAGGACCCCAGCTGTCCCCCACTCCCTGGCGCCCCAGTGCCTTTAACGCTTCGGTACATTCTCCCCAACAGTCACTCAACATTTTATACCCCTGTTTGACCTTGTCATATCTTTTGCAGACAGTTTGCGTTGGCTAATTGAAGCTGTGTTTAGTTTTCCCTGCCCCGTTCGGAGCACTGAAAGGGCAAATGGAGGAAATGCAGGTCCGAGGCCTGAAGTGGGTGGGTCCTGCAGAAAAAGGACACTTGTCATACATTCTGGCCCTGTGTCCTTTTCCTGGATTCAGCAAGGATCTCATTGGGAGAAAGCAAAAACAGTACTGATTTAGACAACTTAAATGTGCTTCAAGAACAAGCAGACTGTACAGTTTCCTCACGCAGATTCTTTTCTAGTCTTTTGCCATATTTAACTTTTTTTAGGGATAAATAAATACATGTTAAATTGGTAATATTGCAACTTAGCTTGGCTATATGACAGAGTATTGGTTGATCATATGACCATAACTGCTTTTATTCTCCATTCCATCCCTCTGTTTACTCAATAGAAATCAATATAGTCCATTGGGGAAATGTATGAATTAATGAGATGACATATCTTTTTTTTTCTTTTTTTTTTTTTTTTTACCTGAGAAACATCAAGGATGGGTCTGCTTTTACTCTCCCTCAGATATAGCAAAACTTACAAGCTATGAGTCTGGCTGTTGCCCTTCCCGTATTCAGGTTTTATGTGTCTTGTCCAGAATGGACATTTCACATCCCTTAAAATGTTGTACAGAGTAGCCATTACGACTTGCTCATCTGCCTTCATCTAAAGAATGAACACGTCCAGAGTAAGAATTTTAATGAAGAGCCATGAAGGGCACTCTTCACTATGGAATCTTTTCAGTCTCTGTTCAGCCCATCTCACAGCAGGAGGGTGATTCACTGTTCCCGTGGTCGAGAAACTGAGACCAGTGCCCTGTAAGGTCGAGCCCTATATATGTGTATAAGAAATGGTTCTGATGGTGATGAGCTTCTTTATGTTCACTGCAGCTGTGTTGCACAAACACGTGGAACGTTTAACTCCACTTACATCCTACAATCGAGCCAGTCTTACGAATGTTGTAAAATCTGACTGCTACTCAGAAATTCCAGTTTGAGAAGGAACAGCTTTCAGCATTACACAAACACATGAGCACAAATCAAAATGGAGCTAGCAAAATTGTCTTTATGCATCATTTACACAACAGCTGCCATGCTTTGTAATGTGTCAAGGCTAAGGTGTTTCTTCTTAATTGTCAATTACATTTGGTCTGAATAATTCAACTAGGAAAATCACTGTTAGTTATATTTCATCATAATTCATATGCATGTTTTATTCATGGTGATTTTTTTTTTCTGCAGTAATATTATAGTTATTTAATGTTTTGTGGTAATCTACTGGTGGTATTCTTTACGCAGATATGTTTCCCTTACTTTTTAATTTCCGCATAACTCTCTAGCTGAAATTGCTTCCATCTGGGTCTATATTTTTTGCCATGATAGTAAATGTCATTGATAGTAGTACAGAATTTTCCAGTTTTATTTATGGTTGTGTATGACTAAATGGAAATGCTTTGATGTACTGTATGTCCTTCACCTTTTGTGTGCCCTTTATTCTCTGTGTCCCTGAAAGTGGTATCTGGAAAATATGGGCTATCCCCTGACTTCCCCTTCCTACTTAAGGCTTTACATTTACTATGATTCAGTGAAACTGCTTTGAGTTAAACAACCAGTTTTTATTCCATTATTTGCCAAGGAATTAGTGCCTTTTTTCAGTTTTATGTAGGCACTTAGCTTTTTTCCATTGCCAAATGTGACATCTCGATTCTGTTGCTAAGCAACCCAAAGTTATAGTGACATTATCAGAAATAGGCCAACATAATATAGACTGCTGCCAATTGTGGAAACGCTTCTCACCGTTTGCTGTGCTTTCTGGCATTAGAAAACCTCCTGACTTGATACTGGTCTGATTACTTCTGTGCTGTTTGGTGTTCCAGGTGCTCCAGACAGGATACTTGTGAGAAGTGGAATGAGCCAAAGCATTTCAATGTTGAGCTTGACCAGTGTGTTAACATTAGTGTCACACCCAACAACATGTCTGTGACATCTCCTTCTATACAGGTAATGTTCAGAAATATTAAGTGGCTACTTCTACATGATGCATTTTTATTGTATGGGCAGCATTGAACCCATTATATTTTGTCTACCTTTCATATGTACAACAATCAGTAAAAGTACATTAAACGCGCACGTGTGTGTGTGTGTGTGTGTGTGTGTGTGTGAGAGAGAGAGAGAGAGAGAATATTACAGGCCCTTTCTATAGCGAGTACGTGGACATGTGGAGTGTTGGCTCCCCATGTTCTATGTACCAACATGTCTGTTGCTGTCTTTGTCTCCTTTTACCAGCTGAGTGTGAAGGTGCTCAATGTACCCAGCCTTTCTATGGGAGTCACCTGTGTATTTGAGGAGCTTACAGAGAGCCCTGGGGAGGTCTTGGCCAAAGGTCAGATCCTGTGCATGTCCCCCTCCCTGCGGGACATTCAATCTGTCACTCAGGGATATGGTATGTACGGCACCCACCACCTTGATACTCTGCATTTTAACACATTCCAGGGGTAATAAACATTTGAGTTAGTGATCCAACCACCTCATAAGCAATCTCATAAGCCAGGATCGTGTTCATACAATGCAAAGTGATATGGATGCTGAAATGAATAAAGTGATGGACAGATCAAATATTTGAACACTACTCTTTTTGTGATAACACACTTTTCCAGTATTGCATTATAATTGAAATATCTTCAGCTGTCAGCTGTTGCCAAATGGCACGCTCATATTGTCGTAAGGAACGATAGCCAACAATGACAGATGAAATGCATCTTTTTTGTGACTTAGAGGTATGACAGGTTTCCACCAAAAAAGACATTTGTAAAGGATGAAAGCCTCACTTCTAGTCCTGATAGTCTGGGAACTGTATGGTATGTGTATGTGCACGCACTTACGTGCCACTGTCCATTCACTATGAAAATGAGTATATTCTTTATTTATATTCTGCGTTTACATTTATCTCCTGCCAGTAATTTTCTCTGCAGGTCTGGCAGCAGCACAAAATAGCAGTTATGGAATTTCCTCACAGAAGTGTTTTGCCAATAATATCGAAAGATGTAGATGTGTTGCAAAGCCTGTAATGTGTGTGATCCATGCTGTTTGCAAACAAAACAGTTATCAGAAAAAAAACAGCAAATTCTGGAATATGTCATTTTTCCATTTTCAAATTGGAATACAAGACGGATGATTCAGTCTTTCACTACAGGGACCTCAGTGAGGTTTTTCACATTTCAGTCTCATGAACCAATGACTTGCGGTCCTGTGAGAAATGCAGGCATAATTGAGTGAATATCTTCTCTTCCCAGGAGACAAACGAGTGGTCAAACTTTCCCTCAAGTCCAAGGAGACCGGACACAAGTTCATCACTACCGATTTTGTCTTCTACAATTGCAGCGTCTTACAGTCGTGAGTCTCCATTTCGTTTCTTTGTTAAGGAAAGACCCTGTTGTAGAGGCCCCAGGTAGAGATTCAGTACTGAGCACTTTTCCTTAAGCAGTTTTTAGAGTATGCATCCTGCTTTATTTTGAACAAGACAGAATGAAATAGAGTTGAGGTTGGAGCCAGGAAGGCCTGATTGTGATCTCACATCAGTCACATTGTTAGCTCTCCCACTGCTGCTGCAAGGAGACTGCTGGCCAGTCAGCTGCTCTTAGCCAAACATGATTAAAATTTTCACCCGCCAGCTTGTTGATAGATCTGGCCAGGGTTGTAAAAGATGCTCTGAAAACATTGTGAACTGATAGAATAAGCTACTCATCACCCAGTAGATTAGCAGCAGCTACTGGCCCTTTACAAGCACCACTACTGAGGTGTATAGCAAAAATGATCACCTTTTAAGGTTCATTTTATAAAAATTTGCATTGTCACTTCAGTGCAACAAAAATACTGTATACTGCATTCTAATAAATAAAAAAAATTACGGAAGTTATGAATAAGATTTAAATTGGCTTATTATAAGGTTAATTTCTACCAGCCACTACCTGCAGTGTTTTGCATGATTTGTTTATTGTGAAATCATGAGAATAATTACAATATTTTTAGCTCTGTTACCATAGCATCAAGTCGTCTCGGTTTCTAAGTGATCCTTATTCTATTCCAAATATATTATTGGATTGAAACAAATTCTACCCAATATTGCCTTTGTTTAGATTTATATAGCAAATTGTAACCATCTGTTTATTCTTATCAACTTTGGCAAGGACTCTTTTAATAATAGCGGCTTTAGTTTCAGCTTTAGTTCAGTAGCTTTCTCTAACATCGTAACAACTGTAATTGATCAATCTGACTTAATTACTTGTTAGTTGTGAATAAATGTTTTTAGCCAAATAAAGAAGCTTTGACATCAAGATCTGCATCTGGAGACTAAACAAGGCGCACTTGGTTTGCTTCCTAGTAGAGTGCCCGGTAGTTGTAGATTTCTCAGACCATCATTCTTGTTTCCCCTGTCAAGCACAAGTAATGTTACACAGCTGTCATTGCTTTCATACCTTCCCCACACTTATCAGTGAGGCTGTGTTGAATTTTTTTATGGGTGTTGCTATATGAATACATAGATGGATATCATAAAATCTTGAAAATGAGAACCTTACCTAACTAATAAGGGGGGAGTAAAGATTCAAAAATACCATTGTTAAATGCTGTAACATTTTTTAATTGCTTTTTGCTGTTGACATTTTTTGTTTTTTTTTGTTTTTTTCCCCTCCTTATTTAGTTTTGTCTGTGATTAATCTTGTTAGGACTTTTAAATATATAATCAGACAATAAAAAAAATTACTTGTGGATAGTGGATCTTTGTCCCTAGAAGAGCATACCCTTGGATGGGGGGGGGGGGGGGTGTTTAGGTTTTAGACGACTGGTCACGCTGTAGAATTATATTTTGAACTAAGCTATGGCTTTTTTGCCAGTCTAATGCATCATGCTGTTTCTGACACATTTTATAATGTTGTACTTCTACACTATTTTATCCATCATATTGTGTTATGCAGTGAAAAACTTCATCTGCATTTCTGATTTTTTTTACATAAAATCTAACCAGTTTTATTAAATGGCTACATCCCTGTCTTCAGCTGAATCTAACTCTATGTCTGAGCTGGGCAGGGTGTAATGCATGATCTAAGCCTTCTTCAGTTAACCCCGACCTGTATAACACAGGAGCAGCAGCTGAGCCAGCACGTGTGCAGTCCCATGTAGGGAAGGCATTCGCTGTTGGACTGCGAGCTGAGGAGGAACAATGGCTCCTCGAGAGCCTCCCAGGGACTGGCTGGCTGGGCGTGGGCACATTGTTGTCGCTTCAGCAGAGCAGTGGGCACGTGCCCCCGTTCCTCCTTCTGCTCTGTTTGTCTTTCTCTCGACGCTTTTGTGGCAAATGTGTTCATTTGCACTTCATGTAGCAAAGACAGTTGGACTCTAGTGTGGGTGTGAAGACTTCTTAAAATAAATCTAAAAAAGTCTCCACGTCCCTTTGTGTTTTCGCTGTCTTGATATGGCAAGGCTGTTTGACAAAGTGGCAGACAATACAATGCAGACCAGTGCCGCTCCACACAGTGCTGTCCTTATAGGGGTTGCCACTCTACTAATATGTGGCCTGTTGCCAACTCAAGTGAAAGTTACATGTAAGACTACTGTGGCTGGAACTATGTTTTGGTTCGTGAGAAAAGCGATTTCCATATAGCAACTTGAAGAGGGTTTCAAATCCAAGTGTGTCTCGTTGGCTTTGGGACAATGGCATGCAATGGAATGGCGAAACACTTAAAACCAAGCGTTTGCAGAGGATCTTCTTGCAGATTAAGAGATGGAACAAATCCAAGCAATGGCAGGCAAAGCCTCAAAGATGCCCGATAATAGCATAATTGTATTGAACGTCAAATATATTTTCTGAGTAATTTAATCAGAATAACTATTTATCTAAAGTAACGAGGAAAGGTAGCAGTTGAGTCTGTATTTGGTTACAAGAGCGTCTGGCTCCGAGCAACATGAAAGGTTACTGACTGTTTTTATGTCATTGCTGTGGTGGGGGGGGGGGGACAACTGCGTCCATATGCACAAATAGAAGCGCTTGTCATTAATTATACCAGAGAATTCCCCCCTGACTTGTTGTTTACCAGCACAGTTGACTGTTGAGGTAATGAAATATTAAAGAGGGTTCTATGTCCCGAATACCCCAAAGCAGAATCAATGGGAAGAAATCATTTGGTTTAGGCACAGGTTTCCTTCATCTTTACTCAGGTGGTTAGTTTTTTAAATATTAGATGCCAACTGTGGCTATGTGAGAATGGAAATGTCATTATCACCCACCGCAGTTTGTTATGTAGCCTTGTGTACAAAGTGCATGGCCCTCTAGCACTGTTGTTACTAGGCAATTTAAGTCTTATAATGTGCTGCCAGATCTGCATAATAGGCTTAGTATTTGGATAAGATTGTGGATTTCTTTAACCTTCTCTGACAACGATGCAGAAGCTTTTAACGTACTACTTGAAACTTTAAAAGAGATCAACCGTCCTACTTCATTTCCCAGAGTGACCATTTGAAAATTGATGAAAGCATTGAATTGATTATTTTAAGAATGGCTTTGTAGGATAAATTGAGTCACAGCCCAGGCCAAAGCCCCATATTTTTAGTATTCAATTTGCATTTGTTTATATTTTCTCATCTTTGCAGTTTATTCCTATAATCAAGAACAAACTGTTTAATTAAACTGTGAAGGAGTGTGCATACAAAATGAGTGCTGTATTAAATATTGCAATCTGATTTGTGTGTCAAAAACAGGGAAAATGCATTCTGCCTTAAATCCAAACATACAAACACATTTGTTGAATTATTTGATAGTGGCTGAATAAATGGTATTTTTAGGAAATAAAATTGCCCTGTCTGCTGGCAGAATGCATACACAACAATCAATTCTCCAGTGCTGGGAAGCAAGGGAGCATAAGCTATGCCGGGGCCCTGGTGTTTCCATGGTAACCGCAACTGCGGCCTACCTTGCCAGGGCAGTTCGCTTGAAGCCTGTGCCAGATTTCCTGATTTCACAAAAGCCCTGTGGGAACATTTAGCCCTTGAATTGTTTCCCCCTCTGGTGTGCCTGGCGAACAACACTCAGTCACACCCCCCACCCACCCCACCTCCCAGCCGCCTCCTACATTGGCATCATTTTTCCCCACAATTCTTCAGCCACCCAGGCTTGAGAGAGCTCACTTCCTTCTTTCATCCTCTGGGATAATGGCCACCTGTGAAAGCCAATAGGGCAGCTCTGAAGCAGGGATTTGTGCGACTGTGTCCTTCCAGAGAGTGTTCCAGTGCTGTCAGGCACTTCCAGTCACTGTTATTGTTTTCTGTGCTGTAAACTGCACAAGTAAATTGAATATGACTAAATTTAGTTGACCCTCTTTTTCACAGCTTTCATATGCATACACAACTAAGATTTTTCCTCTGCCTCCATCTGTAGTCTGTCACTTTGGTTTCTGCTTCTTTCCAACTACTGCGACCAGCGTGAACACAGTGTAGCTCAAAGCGATGCTCGAGTGCTCAGTAACTCTGCTGTTTGCGGGCCGGCTCTCACGCACAGGACACCTATGGGCCCACGGTGAGCAGAAATATGTAGCAAAAAGCACAGAAAACACAGCAGCCTAGCACTCGACTTCTGCACTCTGTCTGAGCAGCTTTCCTCATCAGTATGTTAACTTTTGGCTTCAGCTTTTTCTCTGCCTTTGCTTAAATTGCACCAAAGGGTAAGTGAATTGATGACATTCATAAAGAGTATCACTGACAAAGTGCAGTGCATGGTATATTTCAGCAGATATCTGCACTGCTGTCATACCCAGATAGTGCTGCACCAGAACCCTGCCTGCGGAATTAGTTACTTGTCATTGGTATAATTTCAATACTGACATTGCAAACTTGCTCACCCTGGACTTCAGCTTTTATTCTTAGGGTAGTATGGGTGTTAACTGTATGTTTGTAAACAGGTTTACAGATTATTGGCTGAGTCAGGATATCAAGGCATTTGCCCCATGTCATACTTCCATGAGTAGCAGAAAAACATTCACAGCATTTTTCACAGATATTTGTACTGCCAGTTTAAAATTGAAGGAGAGGTGCAAGGAGAATCCGGCAGAGATGTAGATATGTGAAGGTTGCTGAGTTCTTTTCGGTGCCTGTTTGATTAAGACTCAATACTGGGAACACAAATTTTTGTGCTGTTTTGACAGACGGCAGAATATAGGGTGGTGCAGTTCAGACTGTCGAGTGCCTCGCATGGGGGAGTTTTCAGTGTAGCTGAAGAGGATATCATTTGTATGGGTGAAAGTACCCAGCCTTCGTTATGCAAACACTTTTGTGCCTTTACATAATTCTGGTGGTAGACAGAACAGGCGTGGTGGCTCAGAGATGGGAGGGGAATGGTGGAAGCTCTGGAGTGTGGTGGATTCAGGGACTGTCTGATCCTAGCCAGTTTCAAGGGGGCGTGGACAGCCGCAGTCCTCCAGGGTCTCAGGTGCATCAGGCTTCGTTACGCCTCCAGTCATAATTGTCTTAATTGGAATCATCATGCAGATCAAAAGTTGAACCATTTTTTTCTAAAAGACTGATTAGTTGATAATTGAAAGGCACCTGGAAAATGTACACGAATTCGTGAAGGCTGAAAGACTATAGTGGCCATATTTGCTTTAAACTATAAGCGGTTTGCTGCATGAAATTGTACAGGAATTAAGCTAGCTCTCGCAGCTCACACATACACCGTGTCCTTTCCATGTAGTTACAGCTGAATTGCTGAAGTTTCACCATCTGTGCTCTTTGTTCTCTCTGTCCCTGCCTCTCAGGTGCCTCACTTGCGTGAAGAGCCCATTCCCATGTAACTGGTGCAAATACCGACACATCTGCACCAACAACCTGGCTGACTGCTCCTTTCACGAGGGCCGCGTGAGCAACCTGGAGGTAGGTCACACTTGCACCTTCGTTCCAAGCTTAGGGCTTCGATCTCGGAGAGACCAGAAGGTGTTCACAGCCAGGCGACAATGGCACCACTTGTTCTCAGCTTCAGCTGGGAAGACCCGTGAGTGGGTCCAACCTTGCTGTGACTCGGTGAGGCCCTGCGCCACGTGGCCTCTCCAAGAACAAGCCAGGCTTCTGACACTGGTGTTCATTGTTTGGTAGCGCTTCACAATCACACTATTGACTGCGGGTCTGCTGTGAGTCATTGGGACTGTTCAGAAGCTGACCAGCCACAGGGGGGTCTATGAGACCTCTTTCAGCTTCCAGCTTGGCCCCTTTGTCCTTTAAAACCACAGGCGTCTATTGAAAAGCAAGAGAATCATTTCATTCATTCTGGATTTGCCAGCACTGAAGAAGGGATGTGAAAGTGCTTTGAAAATATGTCCTAGCACCAAGGAAATCCAGAAAGAGAAGGAGAGTAGCAGTTAAAGAAGGTCATTATGTTACACACAGTAACTCTTTGCTCAATAACATCTCATTTGCCTGATTCTTTGTTAAGCATCACTTGGTTCAGCATGTTGGTAACAGTTCGTCATTAAGGCCTGTCTTCACTTGTGTGAAAGGAAAACATACTGCTTAGTGGATCATCTCCAGTAGGGTTTGTCTTGTCAGGCCTAACAAGAACCACAGGATATAGAGGGTTATATTGCTGTCCAGAACTAAATAAATTAATTTATAAAATTAAATTAACTATCTGTTTGGATAAAAAGTCACATTACCTGACTTTTGCTATGGTAAATTATTGTTGATGAGGCCACTTTGCAGTGGGGAGTTGATTTATACCTGCAATGACAGTGACATCTTCTGTCATCTAATTAAGAAAGTGAGTGCTGGGATGCAGAGGAAACAGACTTAATGCATCATCCATTTATTGTTTGAACATGCCCCAACATATCTTTTTTAGTTACTGTATATTTTTATAAATGTAATATTTGGCCAGGCAATAAGCTGTTATAATATAGCAATTTTTAAAAATGATGCACTTTAAATTGGGGCTCTGCGACATTTGCAATGCATTGCTCTTGATTAATGTAAAGTGCGCTGGTGTAAACGGGGAGGGCTGAAATGGTGTGCTTCCCAGCCACATGTTGTACAGCTGGCGCTCAGAGGCCTGACTGACAGGGAGTGCAAAAGTGCACAAGTGATAGTATGCAAAGAGGTCTGTGAGTCTGTGGCCTGTGTAAGGTCAAGGTTCACAGCTGACTCCCAGGCTCAGACCTGACCCACTGCCATTTGTCGTAATTAGCATGTGTTATGACCTGAGTGCTGAACAGATTGCCCAGCTGTGTACCTTCTTTACCACTGTTTTTTAACTCCAACAGTCATGCCCAGTAAAGGACAAAGCTCAGCAATGCATTTAAAAAAGTATGTGCATTCCCAGAATAAGATCCCTAATAGTGTGAAATTTCACATATTTTTGAGTCTGCTGTTGCTACAAGATTAGAATTATGAATTAAGTGAAGTTATCTTTTCTTTGTTTCCCAGTTACTGTGCTAATAGTAGTTATCCAACAGTCCAGCCTGTTTCACAGCACTAATAGCTTGTGGCTTAAGTTTTTCTGAAGGAGTACTTTGTGCAGTCTTGCACGAGAGGAGTGTGCATTTGCAGCTGATGTACAATGCCTTATGACAAAAAATAAAATATAAACTAGAAAATTAAAGACTTGTAAAATTTAGGTGGCTTGGTAGCACTATGTAAATGTTTAGTTCTTGTTTAGTTACAGGGTCTGTAGCCTCTACTGTATTTAGTGGTGTAAAGAAATGTATATTTCCTATTGATAGGCTGCCCTTAAACTACAAATCTGATCAGGTTGCATGCTGTGCAGTTCAAGGTAAGAAAAGGATTGAAGTGATAGTGTGTGGCCTGCCTCCTACCTCCTTTATTTGCGTGTCTTTGTGTTCTCCACGCCTTGTGACATTAGCTTACCCACATGTCCCAGCAGTGACAGTGAGTGACAGCGTGGTAATTACTTCAGCAACGGCTACGTTTTCTACTGCGTTTACATGTCAGCCACCCCTCTCTGTCTCACATTGCTTCTTTCACCATCTCCCTCTCAGTGTCTCTGAACACATTGATTTCACACTCGACTGGGTCTCAGAGTCGCTTCAGTAGCCCACGGCTTGTAAAAAGGTTGCAGCCAGGACGTCTCCCTAAGCATCACTGCGTTTTGTCTAGTATTTGTGCTTTGGTATTGTCCCCCCCACCCCCCCTTCTTTAGATACAGTATTCCCAGTATGTGATGCCCTCTGACCTGTGTCTTGGTAAAGGATTCCCCCAGCATTGGCATCAGAGCACCTTCAGGGCACAATCGCAGCATGGTTGTGGTTTTACAGTGTACAGCTCCTATCATGCACACAGCAGCCTTCTAATGAGCAACATATGCACATGAAAGCAACCCAAATTACATTCACAAGGCCACTGTCCACAAGTCTATTCATACGCTTGTAAAAACCACTCTGACTGATGGTGCTTTAGGGTCTATTATGTTGCCTTCATGGTTTTTGTGAGATCCCAATCTTGGTCAGAATCTATTTATAAATTCTATGTCATGAAAAAGTTTGGAAGGCCATTGTTATTTCTGCCCTGTTTTTTTTAATCCTTTTATAGTTAAAAAACCCTCTCAGTTGTTTTTATTAGCCTCCAAATCTGTTGTAAATTTCTGTTGCTTTTTACACCTGCACTGATTCACTTCAAGCAGCTGTATATGTTTTTCACAGGTGATTTTATATAACCATATGTTGTTTTCCTGGGTGGTCACACTGATTACAGGTGACATCAGAATGTTTGGTTAAAGCAACATGGATCTTGGATATTTTTAAGATAAATGCAAAAAAAACTTTGCAAGGGAATTAATCATTTTTATTTGTTTTCCAGATGGGTGTAAAACATGTTTGTAATGACTTGCAGTATTTTAAAAAATCAAATGTGCCTGTTTTTTTTTTTCTTTTTCAGTTTAGTTTTAATTCGACTGAAGTAAATCTAACTTTTATTAACATATTTTTACAAATTTGCCGCTTGAAGTAGATGTCAGTTGAGCCAGCATGCAGGCTGAATAGGTAAATAGACTATTTACCTGTGTACTAATAAACAGGTAATAAGCAATGAATGCACAAATGGATATTTTTCAGTTAATGGTACTAAAATGTGTTGTATAAGAATAAACCACACAACTAATTTCCAACTTTACTTGGGGGGGAAAGAAGACTTATGTGAAAGGTGTGGGGACAGTTGGGAAAGAAAGGGGAAATTAACAGAAAGGAAGAAAAGCCCTTTTCTTTCAGTGTAACACGGGAGCTGGGAGTGCAAAGCTGAGCATCTTCTGACACATTTTAATTTTACACTTAACTGAACATCAAAGAGATGCCTTATCTGCGCTTATCAGACAGCGCCAGCAGCAGCAAGGACGTGCAGTCAGTGCCCCGCCTCCAGTGCGGGAATTGACAATCTCCTTATCTGCGCCCGGAAAAAAAAAAGAGAGAGAGAAAAGGAATTACTCAGCGAAAAAGAGTGACTCACACACTGTTGATACTGGAGGGGGAATGTTGGAGAAACAGGCGGGTGTGCGCTCCTCCGCAGCAAGAAGAAAAGCAAGACGGATTCAGAAACACACATGCACACATACACAAACTGACAAACGTATAATCCTTCGATTTTAGAAGTCAAATTAAGCATCTGTTGTGAGCTCGGCAATTTCCGTTGATAGTTAGGAAGAGAAAAAAGTTGTAATCACATTAGGTAGGTATGGAATAGTCCTAGAGAGAGAATTTCACAGTGACCTGCTGGCATCAGATATTTCAATTTCAGGCATGTCTTCCCATAACAACTTGAAACATCCTCATTGGTATTCTTCCTTTCCTAGAGTTGTGGCCGCACCGCATTGAAACGTGTTTGCAACGCATCCTGCACATCTGTTACGTTTTTAGCTGCAGCAGTGCTCTCACACAGGCAAGCAGCCCATACCGGGCCTTGGGTTCAAGTCCATCTTCAGTGCAGGAACAAGCCTCCTCAAGGAGAGCAGGCCTTTCCCCTCCTTGGGGGCTCCAAGCCAGCACCAGCTCCACTAATCCACAGCACAGCAACACACTTTGCGGTGTGAGTGTTTGGAGGGAGATAGGGCGGATCAGAGCCGGGGAGATCGTGCTACACAGTAATGCTGGCTGCGGGCATGTGCCACCAGGACGGAGGACAGGACCCGACCCTGTGGTGCCCTTTAAACCCAGGGGTTTGTGTGCAGCAATTAACTTTTTATCACCACCCACATGGCACATAGAGTTTCCAAATGAAGTATTTTTGCATCACAGGTCATGTGAGATGAAGTGACGTGTGGCTCTTTGGATATGCTAAGGTAACATTCTTTTAACTGTGGTTTTTCTAGCCGTGATTGTTACATTTGACTGCAAAGGAAGCCTCATTGGGATTCACTGTGTAAGAAAAGTTTTGTCTTGCTCAACAGTCGGAAATCTGAAATGTTTGGCAACAATTAAGGGTTAGGGAGGTTGCAGGAAATTTAAAAATAGCTGTACAGCAAAATGAGTAAATTAATATTTAGGATGGGAAAGTTAACACTTTGGCATATTAGGCAATTTTGCTCACAGAATTTGAACCTTAGCAAAAAGTGTTGATGTGGAGACGAAACTGAATGGCAGTCCTTTTTTGGTTCAGGATGCTGCGGAAAAGGTGCATTTAAGTATTTTGGATGTCGATGTTGTCTTTCATGTTGAAGACTTTCATTGGCAAGAAAAGTGATGAAATAAATTAGCTTTGTGGTTTAACCACTCAAATTCAGAGACTTATTATTGCTCACGGCTCTGAGACTTAAGCTTCAGCTTTTCATTTTCTGCTTTTCTTCTAACCCTTTTCCTTCTTCAGCTTCGAGGGCAGAGTAGATTGGAGGGGGAAGGGATTGATTTTCCATCCAAAAACTGTCTCCTGGCTACCACTGGCTTCTCCAACAAGCCACAAATGCTGACAGCCAAGAAAGCATCCAATGGCGTCCTGCATTCTTTCATAACATTAATCACTACAAAACTTAATTACACCATGCAGTTCTTTAACCTTAAAGGGAGCCCCCCACAGGCCCAGGAGATCATCTCTCTGAGGAATTACCCATGGCTGAGAGCACAAAGCCACATTTTCACATTGGCCTTTCGCAAAGCACTGGGAGATCAAATGGTGCCCCCAGATCCCCCGCCAAAACTGCTAACCGTTCCCCTCGGCAGTGCGTCTCTGTGGGGAGGCCCTTTATTAATGAGTGGCGGCCCGGTAATTAATTGAGAAATGAGTGACAGAGGAGCCATTAGCCCCGCAGTGCTCAGGGGTAGGGTGTGGTGTGATAGGAAGTGCGTGTGTGCGTCTCTTGCCAGTGGGCCACCACCACATGGGAAGTAACCATTACGGTTTATTCTGGATCCTGTGGTGATGCCTCCACATGGTGGCCAAAGGCGACACATTTTGCTTGAGCCGCTCCTCCTTCATGAGTAATAACATTATCTGTTTCCATCATAGGGGAATACTGGGTGAATAAAGCATGGTGAATATTGCATTGTTGGAAACAGCTTGACCCCTTTAGCTGTAGAATCTCAGGCTCCTCCAGAGCCATAGTTTACTGCTTTTTGTTGCACAAGTTTTGCTACTATCAGGGAATTTTGTTGTTGTTGTTGTTGTTGTTGTTGTTACTATTTATCTGTACATGTGCAAGAATAATATACAATACTTTCAAAACAGTAAATGTAACAGGTAACAGTTGTTACCAGCTAAAGCATTAAACGAGTGGTCCTGTCAGTTTATCAATCAAATTAGCAGCACTAAACAAATAAGTAAGATGGAAGCGATGTTAAGCAACGCAAAATGGTGTGTTAATTGGAATGCTATAAGATCCTGAAGTTGAGTACAAGGAGCAAATGTGATGTGTGAATTGATTCTGAATTTCAGAGGCCCCAAGATACAGTGATATAAGTGGATGTCAAAATGTTTGGTTGTGTTGAATGTGTTGTTGTTGTTGTTGTTGTTGAAGATCAGTGTTTTATTGCAGAGAGAATAAAGGCCTGTGTATCTTTAACACTGAATTTTTGAAACTGTACATATTTTGTAGAAAGTGCTCTGTTCTTTGCTATAGCAGCAGTGCTAAAGGTGCTAACTGAGAAAAGAAAATTGCACAAAGCAAAACATCATTGCAAGGCCCTGACCTGACTAGTTCTCAAATCACTTGTTTCTGTAGCCAAAAGAAGACACCAAATGTTCAAACATATAAAGACAATTAATGTGAAGAGTTAATATTGAAACTGAGAGGAATAGGCAGAAAATGAGCAAGGTAGCAATCACAGGACAAATTGTAAACAGAATTAAGAAGCAGGCAGAGTTAGCCTAACTGTCCTGTCCTGGGCTGGAGAAAAAGTGTGTGGGTGGGTGGATGGATGGGTGGGTGGGTGTGGGTTGGGGAAAAGAGAGCTGGCATGATTCTGTTTGAATTGAATCTGCATATCTGTATAGGTGATCAGCCTGCGAGTTTATCTGTGAATGTTTGCATGTGTGTTACTGATAATGAGTGTGAGTGTAAATGTGCTTCTGTGTGCTTCTACACCAAAGGCAGTAGCTTTTAAACAAGGAACACGCTTAACTTTGTAATAACAGGAGTCTGTACAATAAGGTTAATGGAAACACCGTCAACGGGCTGTAAACTGCCACATCTGTCTTAATGGGGTGCTAATCGGCACCAGAGAAGAGGCGTCTGGCGGGAAAACAGCTGGTTGTTAGATGGGTCCATTTCAGTTGTGGGTCCTGTTTCATGTTCCAGTGTGCTGGGCCAGGATGCAGCCATTCCTGCTTATTGGAAGCATACGACTGCGATGTTCTGTACCCCAAACAACCTGAATGTCACGTCCAGAACACCCTCAGGAAAATTCTTTTGAAATACCCCTGCACCTCTTCATAGAAATTATGCTAAAATAGAAATAAATAAAAGTTTGTTTTATGTTTTTAGAATCTTTAGTTTTAAAAAATTTATTAGCACAGAAAAATTTTGTATTTCCACTTTTGTCTGAATGGTCGAAATCAAAATGATTCAGTAGTGTTTGTGGCCATAGGCAATATTTTAGGACAGTTGTTTTTGACGTACACATATGTGTTCGCCCTCAGGTATGTTCCCTTCCAGCATTGGGTAAAATGGGCGAATGTGGACACTAAGTTGTCACTGAATACAAGGGAGTGAACAACAACAAGTGAAACAAGGTAAAAGGGGAATGTCTACCAAACTGTCAGTGTGTACAAAGGGATAGTGAAATGGGGGAATGTGTACCATCCTGTGGATGTGGACAAGGCTTTGTGTACAGTGACCATGAGCTTCACTGCTTCAGAATGACCTGGCTTATATGCTGCAGTTAGTTGAACAAACCATTTATCCAGTGCTTGTTCTGCTCATACCCTGCAAATAATTAAAGCTTGTTAATGAAAATGAGCAGCAGGGAGTTAGGGGAAGCAAGACGAGGGGAACAAGGGGGATGCTCTTGTATTAATTTCCCAGGAATGCAGACAGGGAAAAACACCATTAAGTTCCACGCAGTAAGGAGACAATGGAAGTGAAACGGCCTTTCTCAAACACTGGCTCGGTTTACCACGTGGCATGAGGCTAAGTAAAGCATCATTTTAGGGAAATCCCAGCAGCACAGCACTATGGTGGCCATCCACAAAGCTCATTTCCCAGTATTTTCCACCAGCAAACCGTTACAGAGTTCAGGCAAATCACACATCCCTGGACCCCTGGCGTCTTCATCATGGAGAATTGTACTAGCAGGTTTCTGTATTGGCAGCAGATGACAACAGGAGCACTGTGGCCTCAAAAATCGGCACATGAATATTTGTGCTATTGGCACATGTAAGACCAGTAGAGACCCCAGATACAGTGTGCACACGTCCTGCAGCATTTTTCTTTTCAGGATCACCAAGCAAATGCAGCTGATGATCAAATACACATGTTCTCACTATGGAGGGGGCAGCCTTTTGTCAGTAATAAAACTTCCACCCAGGGGTGTCGCAGTTGCAAAGGCGGAGACCATTTGTCATAAAGATGGAACCATCGTCCTCGTCTCCATATGCAACTAATGAAGAGTATTAGCAGGGAGTGCAGGGCTGCTCTTGACATATCTGCCTTATTCATGTCTAGACAATGCCTTTTGAAAATTAGAAATGGTGAAAACTATTATGTTCCATTACAAGTCACTACCTGAAATTGATTACAGGAGGTCTAATTTATTGAATGAAGAATTTTTTTTGGATGTTTTTCCCTCGCGAATCCTCTTTAGGAGATGATGAGGTACTCTTCTTAAAGGATCTGCTTGAACTTAAGTGCTAATAGTGACTCAGATGCTCTACTGTAATCCACTGCAGTGGCATGACACTAGGTAGGAAAATCTAAGGTAATATGAGATGTCATCCATTAAATTACGCCTTTCTTAAATGACAGGGGTGGTGATCAGTCTTAGGGATGAACGGAGGAGTTCACGGCGAGACAAAATGGCGCCCTGCAGATTGTAGCATAACAGGGTTCTCTGGTTACCAGCCACACAGCTCTGACAAATCCATGCAAAAACCATGAGTCACAAACGCCAGGCAGCAGACGCACAGCCACACAGCCCATCCGCCATTCTGCCAAACATAGATCAGTGGCTTCATTAGGCAGCTGGAAATCAGCAGTTTCCTTCCAGTTCACTTATAGACAAGCGTGTCCTTGCTCTGGCCTGTTCATCTGATCTGTTGCTGCTCCTGGTGAGATGGTACAGCCTGCAACAAGCTCTAGCCTATTTCCTCCTGTCAGTTAGCTGCTGGAGCAATTGATCGACAGCACACCACATTATTCAAAAATCTGTCAACAGAACTGGACCCAGCTCAGGTTTTCTAATACTTCAGCTCGATTTGTTTTCATAATTTAGTCATGTATAAATTCCTCTCAGCTTTCTCAAGATATGTAGACAATGCACAGGGTTGGGTGGGGCCTTTAATTCAGTTGGCAGGTTGTGTGTGTAAAAGGCCCCTGGCTGTGAAGTGAAGTGGGAGTTAAGAGTAAGGTGTGATTGTCACATGCAAAGCAAATGGTGCTGCCACAAATATGAGTCCAAAGAGTTCTGCCATAAATATGTTATGTTGGCACCAGTTTTGATGCGCTGTTGCATTTTCTTTGCCCATGAACTCAGGTATGTCAATATTCTTGACAGTAAAACATCACTAAGTAATGTTCTGTAAATAAATTCTAGAAAAAAGCAGCTAATTAGCAATGGCATCCATAAAGATGATAAATAATTATTTTTAGCAGGGTTATTCTGTTTTTGTGAAAAATTTGTTCTAGATGTTTTCTATCATCACTGACATTTCACGACAGCATGATGTCATATGTTACCTTCATATTAAATAAAGGGACAATCCGCCCAGCTGTCGGAGCATCATCCGCACCCCCACCCCCAGCGCCTTGCTTTTTTCGTGTGCACAACATGAATATGTAATTTAGTGGCATTGCAGTATACAGCTCCATACAAATGAGGTGCCAGAGAATAGATTTATGGTATCGTGAGCCTTGGAGTTGCATCATTGTTAACTTGGCACTTTGTCGGCAAACAGAAGACTGCCTAGACCTCTGTGTTGATATACTGCCTCTTGATCGGCAAATTACTTTTACAGGCTCCTTGATTATATTTTTTCCCCCAGAGTTAAATTAATAACAGATCATAGTAAATATCTTTAATGCACAATCGTTTAGAAGAGATTCTGTGTGGTGCAATACGATTTCCAGACATGTCAATAGGATCCTTTCTGTTCAGAACCTGAGTCCTTTTGTGGTTCAGGAGCTGCAGTCACTTGACCAACCTGAGGCACATGTGCAGGACTTTAGAACACTTTCATTTCCCGCTTCATCAGTACAATTTGAAGAAAAAACCTGCGGGTTGTGAAATCTTTGATGGCTCCAACAGCTGTGTAATGGGAATTTAAAATGCCAAAATACATAGGCATGCTGTATCCTACCTACCATGAGGCACAAGTACAGTTGAATTAAACATCAACATTTATGTTATACTGCATGGTTTTTTAATATGAAAGTTGATGTCTGAAGACTCATTCAAGGCTGAAATTTCTTGCTGTCAAACCAAATATATGCCGTCTAAGGGATTTGAACAATAGCTTGCACTGGCACCATGCTACACTTTGCAGTGACCACACTTGCAGTTAACAATGAGTGGTAAGTAAAAGTTTAATACAGTATTGTCTAAAAATGGTAAATTAGTGCAGTATACTGATTGATTGAGAGTTCTGTACTTTGTTCGTGGTAATGACAATAGGTCTGTCCTTGTCTGTTGTTGATCCAGGGATGTCCACAAATCCTGCCCATCAATGACATCCTAGTGCCAGCAGGAGTGATTCGCCCAATCACGCTGCGTGCCCGGAACCTTCCTCAGCCACAGTCAGGACAGAAGAACTATGAGTGTGTCTTCAACATCCAGGGCAAAGTGCAGCGAATCCCAGCAGTGCGCTTCAACAGTTCCTGCATCCAGTGCCAGAACACGTCGGTAAGATGCCACATTTTTCACTTCTAAAACAAGTTCTAGTCATACTGTGGCTTCCCCTGTCTTAGTTTTTCACCTTCAAGTGCAAAACAGAACTTACTATGTGATTATGTTAATTTGTTAAGTGTACAAAAGGCATAAACATTCATATCAGTACCGGTATGTTTTCTTCGAAACACAACTAAAGCCACAAAAACATTGTGTGTTATGTATATTTATTTTCTGCCCTGAAACACAGTTCAACATCTTTTCATAAGTGCCAAAGTCTTTGTGCCCAATAGTATAAAAACAGTAAGGAGACCGTAAACTGTTGTTGTTTTTGGTCTCTATTCAGCATGACATGGTACAGTGCTCAGCACAGAATGCTCCTCTCATGTTCCATGTTGTTACCTGTTGTATGGCTTAAAATGTAGTGTGCCACCTGAAAGTGCCTCCATATCACAAACTAGTCAAGAAATTCTGTTTTTCTTTTTCAGCAAGATAATAAAATTTCAAATTTAACCCTGGATCTTCCTCAGTCGCCTACCGTTAATCCAGAAACCTCTTCAGGATAAAACTTAAATGTAATGCCATGAGATCCCTTCAGGAGTTCACATGGCAGGTGATGTTTTTTACACACACACACACACACACACACACACACACACACACATATATATATCATCTCAAAAAGTGATGTGGCCCATTATTTAACTTTATAGACTGTTTTTATTTGGGCATTAGAAGTCAAAGATGATTGTGTCCAGTTCCAAGAATATAAAGAGCAGACAAGACAAGGTGACTTTCTATTGAGTCATAGGTCATGAAAAAACTTTATCCTGGAAATCAGCAGAGAAATCAATACATAACATTAAAGCCCCTTTGTTTTCTCAATCACGGTGAAAAATGTGGCATGTCAAAGAGCTGACATTGAGTCTCCTCACTCCCTCCCTCTGTTGGTTTCCCTCGCTATCTTTCTCTTCTTCTTTTCTCCTCCCTCTGTCTCACATTGATGTTACAGACGGCTGCCTTCTGTGACCCATCTGGTTGTCACAGTAACCCCAGGGAATCTTGTAAAATAATTAGCCAGGCACAGGATGCGGGTCTTAATTTGGTCTGACAATGTGACCCAGTGAAAGGGAATGTAGGGGGCCTGCGCGAGGTGGGGCTGGCTGGGGGTGGTCGTATGGAGACTACAGACCTTTTTTGGACTAAGGGGTCAGCTGGCCTTTGTAGCAGAGTGTGTGCCCTCTCACCCCTGACACTGACAGCTAAAAGGTCGTCCCGCTGGCCCCTGTTCTTTGACAGGACAATTAATGTCCTGTGGCAATTTAATAATGGGACGGAGTCTCATGTGCACAGCCGTCCCCTGTTCCCTGGCACACGGGGGCCACAATTGATTGTTGTCCTCGCTCTGGATGACACATGCTGCCTCCTGCACTGCACGTCAGGGAACTGAGGAAGAGCCCCACTGCGAAGAGCAACTGTTGTCCTTTCTCCCGCTCTCGCTCATCTCATCACACTGTTGTTTCCCTGTGCTTCCCCACTGCACATGCATACCACAGACCAAAATTTTGTTTTGCAAACAATCATTAATAATGAATTTCACAGATTTGTGTTAGCATATATGTTAAACTGTTAACTTTTCCTCCAGTTCAGTCATAGCTCAACAGGCAGCTTGAAAGGGATAAAGCAACAAACTCCTCCAGTGTGTATGCTGGGGGCCACCCACTTTCAGGCAGCAGGCTTTGTCAGAGGATGTGACACACGGAGGAAAATGCTATTAGTTCATTTTCATCCTCATCCTACTAACTGTAGGTGTTGCTGTGAGCAACAAGGAAACGCAAGCCAGTTTGTGTTTCCTGGCCCTCCTTTCTACAATTTAGCACAGTGATGTTCCTAACTTTTAAATCTAAGGAAAAGCATTCAGTAATCCTGTTTCAGGGACTGGTTATCCTCTTGGGATACATGTGATTCAAAAAAAATCCAAGTAATAAAAAGGTCAGTGCAATATAGACTACAGGGAAACGGAAGGACTAGTACAAATGTACGTCATCAAAATGAACATCTGAATGTAGGATGAATGTAGTTAAGAGCTACAGAGTTAAGAGCAAAAAAAAAAAAAAGGTTGCCCAGTTTGTGTACCAAACACAACATTACATATCATTTGTCTGTTTTTCCTGACATTAGAAAACATTTGTTGTTATCTTTTTCTGCTTAGCTTTCCTACTTTCCTCACACTTTTTCACTCACACACCTTCTTCTCTCACTTGTATCTCATCTTCCTCTTTTTCCCTGATTTCAGATGGGCTGCTCAGATTAATTGGCAGGCTGACTACCTGTGACATGGAAGTGCATGACTGCATCATCCTTCCTTCCTGTCTTCCTCCTCTTTGCCACACATTGCTCCTGAATAGTAATCTGGCATGAGGAAAGGCACACTGCAGATTACACTCATCCCCAAGGGGAGGTGCTGCACTCACTCACACAAGGCAATGGTGATCAATCAATATGGTCATCGGGTTGAGCATGGGGGGCTCATTCCCGCAAAGGAATAGCCAGGTGACTTTGAGGACACAGGGTCCATGCTAATGTAATAGTGAGTGTCCTCAGAGGGGCACAGCTGAATGAGTCCATTGCATTTCCTGCCCTTTTCCTCTTACTGAGAACTTTATTTATTGCTTACCATTTCTCTCTATAGTGTATCATTACTTTGGAGGGAAAAAAATCATTAGCTCGAATTTTGAGGTTTTTTTTTTTGTTTTTTTTTTTTTGTAGGGGCAGCTATTAGATAACAAAATATTGGCTCAGAAAAATCCAAATACAAAACTGGATCATTGTTGTTTTTGATATGCGCAAGCTACTGTTGCTTGCTTCACTGCTGTAGGGTTTAGATTTTGTTTTGTGTCAGACATCCAGACACTGGATAGGATGCCAGCTTTGTGATTAATGTAATGACATTCTGTAAAGCAACTAGCCCAGAGAGCAGAGAGAATAAGTTGGGAGGGGGGGCTTCATGAGGTCAGAGGCACCCAGCTTCTTAGGGATCATCGCATATTATGTCATGCATTTCGACAAACCCGCAAATTGTTTACGCCCCTTGCTCAATGACCTCCCTTGGCCAAAATGGTCTGCTGTTTTCTTGGACTCTGTTTTCTCTGTCTTGCCTTCTGGCTCTTTCCCTCCTCCATCAGTCCTTCAGTAGCCTGTTCAGTGATAGACACATGGTCCAACCGTGCTCTCACTAAATAGATCTCCTGCAACTTTTTCCACTCTCTGTGGTCTCAGTCACCAAGGTGCTGTATGTTCTCATTTCAGTGTTTCCATCCAGTAATGTGCATAATGCACTGTCAAATCCATTAGGAACCTTTTTTGAAGTTTCGACTATAAGAACAGCATCAAGGTGTAAGGGAAATGAGTTGTGATACAATATTTTATCATTCTGGCTTGTACGGAGGCATTGACATCCCATTACCTTCCTGCTTTCAAGAATTTGCTAAGTTGTCCTTTCACCTGATACAAAACTCCAGCTTTTCAGATGGGTTTCTGTGGGGATGTCTCGAAGCCATTTGGTGGAGGATGTCACGCCTTACAGAAACCCTGTTCACACCAGCCTATGTAGTGTTCTTGGCTCATTCTACCCGGGCATTGAGCTCCTCAGAATGGCTCACAGATGAGAGCACAGCTGACATGTGGCCCCCCTGTTGGCTCCAGAGAGACACATTCTGCCCACTAGAAAACACCCGTTGTGTGAATGCTGTCAGGGAGCTTAGCCTGCAGTAGCACCATCAACCACATGCCTTGACTGTTGAATCTTACTTTCTTCACCTTTCTCTACATCTATACTTTAGTTCTACTGCCTGTGCAGTAAAAATGTCTTTAAAAGGTTCTTAGTGAATAAACAGAGCTCACATGTTTGGATTGGGATTCATTCAAAGGATGTTGACTTCAGAACCCAGTCTCATCTTCATACAGCCATTCATGGGGTTCTGAAATGTCAGCTGTTAGTCAATGGAGAGATGATGGCCCTGTAGCATTGGTTTTTTTTCTTTCACAAAATAGTTTTTGCATCAAAAAGCAAATATTGATGTTTCCAAAGTTTATTTCCAGTTGTTGGATGTTTAACTGATCATTGGTCACTCCAGAAAAGCAATCATTTTTTGAGAAGGGTAATGTATATGCCCTTATTTTAAAGGGTGATTTAAAAAAAAAAATGTTGGCCCATCTTTGTCAAATCTTTCTGTGTACATTATTCCTTGTGAGAGGTTAAATATTTGCGCCTATGACCTGATGAGCTCTGACTTTTTATTGTGAATCTTTCGTATGGAAGCCTGTCTAAGGTTAGCGAGTGACACAGACAACTTCTCAATCCAAGGCCTTCTTTCTTCATCATATTTGTGTTTTTCTCTTACGTGGAAAATTTACCCATTCTAGTTCAACAATCCGAACTCATGCAGCCACTCAGTCTTTTCTTGTCTCACAAACTTGAACACACTGGAAATCCAAATACGGCTCAGAAGGGGTTCCAAGCTCCCTTTAAGTGACAAATATCAAAGTGTTGGCTCTTTCTAAGTTTAGAAGTGTTGGTTGAAGGATGTAGTAAGTAAAGAAATATGAAAAAAGTATATTCAAAAGCTCACGTAGGATTCTTATTTTTCATCAGTTGGACCTTATGTCACTGTTTTCAGGTCTACTTAAAATGAGCTTTTATAAATGTAAGCTACAGTCATTACCAAAATAATTCTGTCAAAGAAATTTTTACCTGACTTTATTCAAAGCCTTATTACCATAGCAGTTTAGCTCAATTATACGTCCAGTACACGTATTCATAGAAATGGACGTGTGCCGCAAGAATAGTGCTGCAGATGTAAATTTCTCTGCTGTACATGGATTTGTCATCCACATATTAGCTATGAACAGCCAGCTGCATATTCTAGGTGTTATGCCCCATAATTCTGCCTAATTCCTCATGCATATTGGTTTCTCTGCTCTCTCCTTTTGATGTTTAGTGCAGACATCAGCAGTATGCAGCCATTACCAGAATAAATCAGTGTTAAATGGACCCCATAACACAAAGAGGGGCCACCTTTATAAACATACAGCGATGGTCATTGCAGTTTTATGTGATTGTTGTGTTAGTGTGACAAAATGCACATGATTTTACTTATTATCAAGATAAAATGGAAGATACCCAAAATGATCCCATGAACATAGTGTTGCTAAGCACTGATGACCCCTTAGCGACAGACCCCGTCAGCGTTACCCAGGAAACGTGCAATAGAGGCCTTTTAAACAATGACCAAGTTCTGAACTTCCTCTTGATGGAAAGGGTGCTCACAAAGAACATTATTATTGTGGATTCAGGGTAGTGCTGCTTTCTGAATGCAAGTAAAAGAAAGCCACTTGACAGTTTTTTTTTTTTTTTTTTTTTTTTTCCCCCCAGACTTCATATACCAGCTTGTCCTCATTATTGTATTGTTACTGCCATGAAGTGCTCAATCAGGCATTTAGGTAGAATTTAGATTCCATTTTGGCCCCTGCTTTTTGGAACCAGTCTGGAAATCAAAGCAGCAACCTGCATTAATGACTAATTACAAACCTGGTAAAACCTGGTAGCATTTTACAAATTGAATCTTTTGCTAGACAGTCTAGCAGCAATACAACCAGTCACAGCCATGGCTGTTTGTCTTGTGGATGGGGCAAAGATGCGCTGAGGCCAGGGCCACATTATAGAAATTCTCTCCTGCCTCCCTGGGGGAACATACTCTCATGTATGTTAATTCTGAACATGGCACAGTGGAGAATGTTACCATCTGGGTAGACATATTCTACATCCTCTTCACACATTTGTGAGACGCACAGCAGGTCAGTCAGTCGGGATATCTGAGTCCGAATTCAGATACATGCAGCTCCACACAAGCAGTATGCAAAGCAGAGGTAACAACAGTACTGCTTTTTGGCTTCATTCACGAAGTGTCGATTTCACTAATTTGCTTCATAGGATGATAGCCATATGCCTACTACTTACACTGAACAGGTGTGTCTGTGTGCTGTTTACATGTGAATTTTACACCATAGGTGGAAACTGATTGTGAATAATAATCGTAGACTAACTGGCATGACTTGTCACACTGATATATTTATAGTGTTCCATGGGCTGCGCACTGTACATCTGCTATTTTTCCTAAAGTGAAGTGCACTGAAAGTGATAGTTCTGGATGTTTTTGCTGAGATCAGTGGAGGAACTTTCTTCTCATGGGAAAAGAATGTTTTTGGTTTTTCTTGGAAGAGAGATCTCACCTCAATTATGATGACAAAAATTCTACTACATCAGGCACGTTATTCCGTTTTTAGAAAATACATTGAAATGCATTCTGCCTATATTTATTGCAGTACTGGGTTTTCTTACCTCTAGATAAAGTCTTAAAAATCACATTCTTTAACATTCTCAGCAGTTAGTTTTGACAAATTTCCAAAAGTTTTAGGTGTATAATTTGTTTTAGTATGCATTTCAGTTGGTCATCATGAATAATATATGGAAATGTAATGAACTCCTAAATTTTATTTTCTTATAAGAATTTTTTTCTTTTTTGCAGAAAGTTATTGTTTAAAGTCCATTTTTGCAGCTGGAAGTGTTTAACAGACCTCAAGGCATTGCACATAAAGAGTTCATATTTTGGCCACAAACTATTCCACAATTGATCACAATTATCATACATTTGCATCTAAGCTGAGATATGGACTTGACTGTCTTGTTTATCAAATGGTTGTGTCTTCTAATGTTCTCCAGAATTGTAATATTTATGCTGTGTTATCTCACATTGTGGTTTGACATGAATACTCCACAAATTTTGAAACTCTATACACCCAGTTGATAAAGTTACTAAAGGTTTTATTCAGCAGTAAGATTTCTACGTCAAACTGTCGACTTCCTTCTACATTATCCTCATATCCAGTATAGTCAGGGTACATCAAAATCAATCCAAGAATGGCACAGGGAAAGCCCACTGCACACACTATCACAGTAGTACTTATCCACAACCAGCAACTAATCTGTAGCAAGTGTTCTGTCTTTTGGAAGGCTCCACAAAATGTGTTGCAGGAGAATTCCAACTTAGGTTACCTGCTGCTAGTGTGGATTTCATCGTCAAACATTATAAGGAAGTACCTTTTTAATTGCAGAAGATTTCTTAAATGCATGTCTAAAATATCTCTCAGTGGTCCTTCTGAATAGATGTCTTCATGAGATGTGCTATAGTTGCGGTATTGAAGGAAGCAGCAAAAGTTATTGTGGTACAGCAATGTTTGTGTACACTTTGAGATGTCAGATATCATATTTTTCAACTTTTTTTTTCCTTCTGTTAAGATACTTGCTCCAAGAGCTCACTTGTTTAGTGTGCTGCTTGATAACTGATTGATGCCAAGGTGTATGTGGCCTATTTCCAGCCACCACCCATTCCACACGGATTTAGGAGTGTTGGGGACTCTCTCTGGGCTGCAGCACCACACTCGTGCATTCCATGCTTAAATTCTTTCTAGATGTGTCCCAGAACAGCTGCACAATGACTGAGACCTCAGTATACCATATATGACTTTCTATTTACTATGATCCTGTCTGTCTTGTGAGGGATGGTGTCTGTTTTTGTTTTGATCACACAACATTATACCTGCATCTGACCTTTCAGTCAAGTAGGGGGGTCAGCATTTGCAATATGTTTTGTCTGTTTGGTATATCTTTTATTTATTTTTTTTTTTTTGGCAGTTAGTCAATTTGGTGTGTTTGAGTAAATTTGAGTACTGTATATTCAGTCCTTATGGCCACAGCCAATCTATCAAACTGTATAATTTCTAATGTTACCTGAGAGGGTCATTTAATGTAATGTGGGACTTTTTTAATGCTGAGTCCAGCTGCCCTCCACTTGTCTGGTCTGGCCCAGCATTGCCCTTGCCTGAAGCGTCTTAAGTGATCTGCCTTCCTGGCGATCGATGTGGCTGATCAGCAATATTCTCTTAGGAACATGTTTGCTAAGTGCTCTGAGTGTTGTTGCTAATTAAAACATGGCCAGTAAAACCGCCATCACCCCGTTTTTCCACCTATCAGACAGCCACCTGGCGTGAGCTCCATATATACCATACAGTCATCTGTTGCAAACTTGACTCCTCCTCCCCACTGAGAAAGTCACTACCTGTGGGTTTTACGTTGATGTACTGCAAGCATGTTTTCATTTCAGCAGAATGTTGTTTGTATCACATAGAAGAGGAAAAACTAGGCAGCTGTACAGTTTGATGTACATTTTTAATATGAATAAACAGCAGGTGCTATTGTAGTGCTTTGTTGCTAGTTGTTATTTATTCAGTTGGCCGATGCTTTTCTCTAGAGTAGCTTGCAAAGATTTAAAAACTTATACAGATGGATACATTTTCCTTAAGCAATTTAGGGTAAGTACTTTACTCAGGGCACTGAGATTCCAACCTGGGTTCTTTGAGGCGCAGGCAGTGGCTCTAACCACTAAATTTCATGCTAAACCAAAAATGGTTTAGGAAAAGGAGTTGAAACATATATGTTGTGGGGTCCAGTCTGAGGAGGGGGCATGACTTAACATGAACCGTTGCAGTAAAATATCAATATGTATAAATTTATCAGATTTTATTGCAAAGGAATTCTTGGATAAATAGAAAGGCTATGCAATGAAATTACTGGCTTTTCTGTGTCTCCTTCAGTACTGGTATGACGGTGATGATATGGGAGACTTGCCTGTGGATTTTTCCATTGTCTGGGATGGAGACTTCTTCATCGACAAGCCAGCCACTATGAAAGGTACGTTCTTTTTAATACACTAGCCCTAGACCAGGGAGTTGAATGGTTTCTGTGCCCACTGATCAGACATGATGGATTGATAGCTGTTATCTGGTTGTGGTCTAATCAGAGCCAGTGCAAAACAAGGCAGCAGTGTGTTGATCTAGTTTTGGTCCTTGATCTCCACACACACACACACACACACACACACACACACACACACACACACACTCACTCTCTGACAGTTTGGATTGAATGTAGAGAAATGGAACTGTGGGGGGGGGATGGCAATGCCCTCTAGTGGTGCCCTAAGAGATAAATGGACCAATATACTACATTTGACCAATATTTCAGCACTTAATTTGTCTCTGTATTCTGTCTTTATGGAATTAAATTTTATTATATAGGACAGGCCACTGATGATTTTTGGTATTTAATTAATGATGATAGTGTTCATAATTGATTAAAAAACATACACCCCAGTGCACTTTGTCCATTTACCGAATCGCACATATACACACACAGAGTGAGACAATGGGACTGTAATAACACTACAGAGTGGCACTGCTGGTTACACAGTCAGACCTTTTCAATCTCGATATCTTAATTAGGAAAATATGTCACAGTGTTTTGGTTTTTTTTAATCGAAACAATCAAAGTTTTATAGATCGCATTTTCTGACTGACATTCCGATTTAATAGACCGCAGCATTCTGTCTGACGAGTTCCCCTTTTGTTGTTTTTTGACATTTTATAGAGATGAGCAAAAAGATTTCACAACCCCTTTTTGTTTGCTTTTTGTGGCTCTGCCTTTCATGGTGCAATGAACCTCTGCCATGCAGGTGAATGCTGGCCTCCTACATTATCAGAGTTAGGAGAGTGTTTAATCTCGCCATTCCTACCAGGCCTCTTTGAAAGGCAGTGACTGCACACACAGTTGGGCCGCAGATCTCATCTGTCTGTCTTGTCAGCGATTGGCTTTTGTGTGGAGATTAGCGGAGAGGCAAACGTGTGGGCAGCACTCTATCTGATCACGCTCTCTTCCTGCACTGGTCAATAGCCACGCGTGTTGCCCTCACCTCTACACTTGCGTTATCAGAACCGAGTCTGCCGTTATTCTGGGCCTAAGGAGCGGAAGTGCGATGTGGGTCACAGATACAGTGATATAGGGGATAAGCAGCCATAGTCCTGAAAGTCAGCTCTGTATCTTGCTAATGGTTACTTTGGGCTGTGCTTTGCCAGGCTGTCTCACCTGGCACCCTGTGCACACACGTGAGATCGACCTCTGCCCCTGCCAACCCTCTCTCTTGCAGCCCTTCTGTACAAATGTGAGGCTCAAAGGGACAGCTGCGGGCTGTGTCTGAAGGCCGACAGCGCATTCGACTGTGGCTGGTGCCTGCCTGAAAGGAAGTGCCTCCTCCGGCAGCACTGTCACACCCCCGACCAGAATTGGATGCACCAGAGTCGACGCAGCGTCCGCTGCAGCCACCCACGTATCACCAAGGTACTGCAGAGCAACACACCCAACCCCCCAAAAAAACCACACTACTAAACACACAAACCATAAAAGGTATCTTCCCACTAAGTGATGTAGGTTTTAGTTGTCCTCCTTTTTCAGACAATTTCTTAAGTGCCAAAACATATTTTAGCCAGTAATTTTCAGGTGCTTTCAGGTTTTGCTGTGGTAGTGTTAGAAACTATTAATTTTGTTTATGGCACAGGAAATGTGAGCATCCAAAAATGAAATAAACACAGGGTGTGTGTGCGTGCACATCAGTGTGCCAAGTGTGTATGATGCTCCTGCTTTCTACATGCAGATTTGGCCGCTGACGGGGCCCAAGGAGGGAGGCACCCGGGTCATGATAGAGGGAGAAAACCTGGGCCTGCAGGTGCGAGAGATCACCCATGTGCGTGTTGCGGGTGTCCGCTGCAATCCGGTGCCCGCCGAGTACATCAGTGCTGAGAGGTGGGCACCTGCTCTTCCTGTGCATCTTACTTAAAACCTCAAATTTAACATCCCTGCAACGCAGCCTTACAAGCCCTAGCAAGATGAGTCACTTTGATTCATTATTAATATGAGTGGAAGCAAGGTGAAATATTTAGAACAGTTATGAGTATCTGCTTTGCTGGTTAGAGTGGGATTCAGATTGCATAACCCTATGCCTGGACATTTAGGTTTTAGTGAGTCTTCCCAAGGAGTCGGACAGTGCCATGACAGAGTTGTTCCCCTGGCAGGATTGTGTGTGACATGGAGGAGTCCCTCATCAGCAACCCCCCAGGAGGCCCTGTGGAGCTGTGCATCGGAGACTGTAGCGCTGATTACCGCACCCAGTCCACACAGACCTACTCCTTTGTGGTACGTGACGGTCTTCTGATCCTAGGAGACAGCAGGAGGGCCATCGGCCATTGCTCTCTCTGCAGCGGTAGGAGGCTAGAGGAGCGCAGCCACACTGGCCCTGTGAGCTGGCCCTATGCTGCCATGGTCAGGTAGAAGAATGTGGTTGTAAAAGTGTGCCCAGCGTGATCTAATTACTCGCTCCTCCCCATGGAGCATTAAGCAACGCTGACCAGGAATGTGGCGACGGTCGATTATCCAGCGGCCTCGGAGCTGTACACAGGAATGAATGGGCCAGACTGGGCCTCTTAAACGAACAATCAATACTGGCCTTGCAGTTTAATTCTAGCAGAAGCAAATGCAATTCACAGCAAATGAATACATGTGCACAGGGCGATTACGCAGTTACACAGCTAATTTAAGGACAGTTCAGCTTGTCTGAGAGCTGCTCTCTGCTGTGGTGTTGCTTGACCTAAATCAGTTCAAGATATGCCCCCTCAAAAAAACCCACATTAGCTTAGTTGCAAAAACAGATTTCCAAATTGTAAAAATTCGCAACTTCAAAAGTCGGAGAAGGCAGCGAGTTGTGTTATTGTTTGCTGGTTTGTTGTGTTTTAGTGCATCAAAGTGCATATCAGACTGTTGGGTCTCCTGCCTTTTAATTTCTTTTTTCATTAATAAATTGAATAAATTGGGTTCTACACAAAACTGCAAAGTTACAGCTTGCTATTCAGTTTGTAAAAATGAAATGTGCTACATAAATAGTAATGTCCATGCGTCCTCAGTATACTGGGAATAAGACTGTTACTGAAAATAGACGCAGTTTCCTCTGAGAGCTGCCTAATGCAGCATTCTCTCCCCAGGTTCCCAGCTTCAGCAGGGTCCACCCTGAAAAGGGGCCTGTGTCCGGGGGGACCAGGCTCACTATCTCGGGGAAGAATCTAGATGCTGGCAGTGCGGTGACTGTGTTTCTTGGCCAGGAAGAGTGTCTGTTCATCAGGTAAGCTCAGCTGTGCTCGTGTCATGTTAAGTCAACAATGACTGTTTGATCAACGCTTAGGGCGATTCAAACAGCGAGCTGTCAAATTGCCTCAATGAAGTTCTGCAGAGTAATGACACAAGCCATGCTTGAAGGATTGCTTTACAGAAGGCACATACTGTACACACAGTAGATAATCAGAGATTTTATATGTTTAACAGTTTAAAAAAAAAAAAAAAAAGGTGGCTTGAGGAGAAAGAGGACACGTTATAGTCCATTCAAACTGTCCATTAGCTACGCTGACATGGTTTTGATATAAAAGTCATCTGAGGATTTGTTTTGTTACTGCAGGAGAAGCCTTCGAGACATTGTCTGTGTGACCCCAGCATCTGTGACGGGGGCCGGCTTCTCCCCCATCCACCTGCGCATTGACAGGGCAGAGATCACCAGTGCTGATACCCGATACCTCTACACAGAAGACCCCACAGTGGGCAGCATTGAGCCCAGCTGGAGCATCATCAAGTGAGTGTGCTGTGTACCGATGTACCTACCTAGCCACACCCGTGGGCATCCCAGCATTTGGGCCATGTCTGCCATGCAGGGAGAGGCACCAATACAATACAGAGGAGGAAATCCTTTAGCACATGAAATACCTTAGGCACAGCTCTCCTAGAGATTAAAATGGTCATCTTGAAAGAGCCATCCTCAGACATAGATAAGGTCCCATCATAACAATTTCATCATGACACTCCATAATACAATATACAAGAACTGATGAAGTCTCAAGTATATATAAATTCCTAATACATTGCACCCAGAGGGCCAGATAAACTATCCACTTTCTTGAAATCCCAGCAGTTCTTCGTGAACCATATAAACCACATTAGCTACACAGGGCACAGAAGTTCATCTTTACTTCAGTCCAGATATCTGTCATAATGATTTGTCTCATTTTGAAGAGCTAGAAATATTGAACTCATTCAGGCAAAAAAGACAAAAACATTAACAGTTTCTCTAGCAGCAGTAAAAAGGAAGCATAGGTATATGTTGTTCATGACTGTGTCTGCTTTTCAGTGGGAGCACCCCAATCACCGTCACCGGTAGCAACTTGCTCACCATTCAGGAACCCAAAGTCCGTGCAAAATATGGAGGCGTGGAGTCCACCAATGTAAGTGGCAGCCTGTCATAGTGCATTTTAGAGTTGATGGCCAAACAATAATCTTCTTCCCTCAACACATGACACAGTTCAATTGCACAGCACCATGTGATGAAAAAACTGACACGTGTCACAAGGAAGTAATCTGTTATCTGTGTGTTTGACTAATTCAGGGGTCCTGACTAGCCTCTCTCTCACCTCTCCTCTCCTTCCTTCATCCAGGTGTGCACGGTAGTGAACGACTCTGTAATGACATGTCTGGCTCCAGGTATAGTGTACACCAAGCGGCAGGCACCCGAGTCTGGCCTGCATCCAGATGAATTTGGCTTCATCTTTGACCACGTGTCTGCTTTGCTGAGTCTCAACGGGACTCCATTCACCTACTACCCCAATCCCTCATTTGACCCACTGGGCAGCTCTGGGATATTGGAGGTGAAACCAGGATCCCCCATTATCCTAAAAGTAAGTTGCTACTGCTCACTTACCTAAGGGTGGAGCACCTCAGTTGTGATTTATTCTCTTCTTGCTGTTAACTGTATGTATGCCAAGGGTAAGCTAAGAAAGGTCAAATGGGTTTTAGAAACAAGCAGTATTTAAATGCTTTAAGTCCACTACAGATGTAATTGTTCTGCCGATGAAACTGATTTCTATCCTCGAAACAGGGAAAAAATCTGATACCCGCAGCTCCAGGGAACGCCCGACTCAATTACAGCGTGCTGATTGGGGAAACGCCATGCCTGTTGACCGTCTCTGAGTCCCAGCTGCTCTGTGATTCGCCAGATCTCACAGGGGAGCAGCGAGTCCTGGTAAGACTCCAAATGCAAACAACAGTTGAGTTTTCCCCACCACTGATTCCATTGCACTGTTTTGTCAGCGTAGCAGTTGTATGGATTCATGCTGGGGAGGGAACAGCCTGCAGTGAAATCGTAAAATAAGTAATTGTTTGTCTTGCGTTAAATCACCTTTTTTTTTTTTTTTTTTTTTTGTTCAAATTGTATTCAAAGTATACTTTAAAGTTATAACCACAGGGTTTGATTCTTGAGCAAATATGTTCTGAGTGCCACTCTGGTCAACAGCAGTAAGGAACAGCTAGCAATGCTGATTTCCATCCTTTTCAGGTCATTATCCACGGGAAACTGTTTGCTTGAGTGACCTTGGAGTAAAAGGCATTTGCCCAAATCTTTACATATTGATATACTGGAATGCCTGAACTAGTTCTAAGCCTGTTGACACAGCTTGTGACTGTCTGAAATATTCAAACCCAATTTAACGCAATCAATAACCTCAACTGTGGAAAAAGGAAGAAGCGTCTACAAATCAAAGGAGAGATTAGAGCAGAGTGGGAGGCTAGGAGAGAAGTGTCAGTGATTTGTGAGCTGGTATTATCTCCTGGGGAACTAATGGAGACAGACTGGCAGCCAGCCTGGACAGCAGAGTTAAGTCACCTGACTCGTATCGACAGCACTGTTTTCTGTTTCCCACAATGCACAATACAGTACTCAATAATTAATTGAACGGGGCAGGGTGTAATGATGCTGTAAAAGGTGAAACTCGTTAGCAAAACCTACAGGAGGTCTTGCTTAATTGGTAAGTGGCCTTCAGCGGGCTGCGCTCTCCTGGCCGGTGGACAGGTAAAACGCCTCTCTGCTCTACCGTTCAGAGACAAGTTGCCCTCTAGTCGCGCAGTCGAGCATCTTTTGATGTGGGGCCCATGTGGTGCACTCTTCCAGATTGTGGTGGGAGGTCTGGAGTACTCCCCTGGGACCCTGCATATTTACTCAGACAGTGCCCTCACCTTGCCCGCCATCATCGGCATTGGGGCTGGCGGAGGAGTGCTGCTCATTGCCATCATCGCCGTGCTTATCGCCTACAAGCGCAAGACCCGTGACGCCGACCGTACACTCAAACTGCTGCAGCTACAGATGGACAACCTAGAGTCCCGAGTGGCGCTGGAGTGCAAGGAAGGTAGGAGCACAAGCTGAGCTAGGGCCATTGTGTTCCTCAAAATCCCTTGAGATGAGCTGACTTGTGCTTGTGGCTTACCTCAGCATGCATGCATTTCTATCAACTAGGCAATACGCTTCTTGCCTGTCTGGTGGCAGCCTGATGCTTTGGCAGTGTGATGACTACGCTTCTACAATAATTTATAAATAGTTTGTATTGGACCCTTAAAACCAGAGTTACTAAAACCAGTTTACTTTGTATCGTCTTCGCTGTCAGCATTTGATTCTATGTACAATAAAAAGAGCTATACTGTGTGATGGGATTGAGCCTCACAAGCATCTCATTACTTTTTAATCAAGTTTCCAGTCTTTAAGGCTTGTTAAATTTGGTAGGCAAATTGTAAATCAATGTAATTACTCTAAACAGCTAGCATTATGTTGAGAAAGTAGTCATTTCTTTTGTTCTTCCTGGCAGCTTTTGCTGAGCTCCAGACAGACATCCAGGAGCTCACCAATGACATGGATGGTGTGAAGATCCCCTTCCTGGAGTATCGCACTTACACCATGAGAGTCATGTTCCCAGGCATTGAAGAGCATCCCGTCCTGAAGGAGCTTGATGTAAGAACAACTACACAGCTGTGCACAGTCACTGGTCTGCTATTGAGAGCATCATGCACATGTAAACAGAAGTCCCGCAGTTCCTCCAGTCACTTTTAGTTAAAACCATCCAGTAAAAAAGAATAAATGATATCCTCTTTTAAAGGTCCCTTAATCTTGCTTGCAGAAATGTCTGTCAGTAACAACTTGTGAGCAAGCCATTTCCTTCATTCTGTTTTAATTAAAACCTGAGGTGGAATCAAATCATAAACCCCATGTGGCCCCAGTGAGCCACTCGCCTTGAAACTGCCTCGCTAAAAATATTTAGAAAATATAAGCAGCAGGGAGGCGTATTCTATTTCTTGTACAGTCCTAAAGTGGCAAGTTGCTTTGAAGGAACCCCAAATAGCATGCCTCCAAGTACTAATGATGCCTCTCTTACCTTTGTACTCTTGCCTCACTCTCATTTGTGTGCATTGTGTTCATTTCTTTCATATTTTGCCTGAGTGAGTCTCTTTCTGACCCACTTTTCCCTCTCTTCTTTCCTTC
This sequence comes from Arapaima gigas, assembly GCA_900497675.1. Lineage (NCBI taxonomy): Eukaryota > Metazoa > Chordata > Actinopteri > Osteoglossiformes > Osteoglossidae > Arapaima > Arapaima gigas. The sequence continues at coordinate 100,078 of UFQX01000567.1, read as the reverse complement.
AGGCTCCAGCTAATGTGGAGAAAGCTCTGCGACTCTTCAGCCAACTGCTGCACAACAAGATGTTCCTTCTGACCTTCATCCATACACTGGAGGCCCAGCGCTCGTTTTCCATGCGTGATCGTGGCAATGTGGCTTCCCTCCTGATGGCAGCGCTGCAGGAGAGAATGGAGTATGCCACTGTTGTACTGAAGCAGCTGTTGGCTGACCTCATCGAGAAGAACTTGGAGAACCGCAACCACCCCAAACTGCTGCTGAGGAGGCAAGGACTCTCAGAACCATACAGCTCACCTTGTTGATCCATGGAAGTTATATGGAAGTCTAATAGTGTTTCTATTTTTCTGTCTCACAGAACGGAATCAGTTGCTGAGAAGATGCTCACCAACTGGTTTACATTTCTGCTCCACCGCTTCCTTAAGGTAAGTGATCAGATAGGTCCGCCTGGTTGGCAGTTCCTCCTGGTTACCATGGTCACATTTGCTTTTTCAGAACTGTGAGCATAATTATTTTGCTGGATTCCTCCAAGGCCTGTGCCATTCATATTAGGAATTTTTCAGCTGCTGCTGCCCATAAGCGGGTACGTTACATAGCAGTACTCTGCATTTGGTGTTTGTGTTAAGCCGATGAAAACTAGGCTCATTGTGTGCACCAGCTCTAAATGTCTATTGGAATGTATTCTGGAAACCCTCCAGATATATTTATATTCCATCAGTGCAGATGTGAAAGAGGTTTGGCCAGGGCTGTGGCCTCCTTAAGTAATTACTCAGAAACGTTTCTGCATGCTTACTTAAAGCCCTATCACAAAGGCTTGCTGCTTTTCATTTTCAAATTCACTCTCACTGTGAGATTCTTTAGAATGTAAAGTGATACCAAAAAGATGAATTTTTACACAAATATATTTCCTTAATCATTTGGCAGACATTGTTCTGGAAGACCTGGTTTAGACATGCCTTTGCTATGTGGTCACATATTTTCAATTGTGATGGTGCAATATGGCAAAAAAATTACTCTGGGGGTTTTGGATCTGAAATAAATCCTCCATTTTGGTGAAATATCTAAACAGTGTGATTTATATAACACCCTAACAATCAAAAGTGCAATTTAACACACTTACCAAGGTGATTGGCAAGGTTTGCCAATAACGCAGTTCTTGAGCCAGCTCCAAGATGTAGCTGTAAAAACTAGGGTTCAGTTCTGCAAACTACAATACAATGCACAGGCCTGTTGACAAGCATGTTGTGTTTAGCCCCAAACGGTTAAGGGCTCCTTGTGCTTGTGTAGCCTGTGAATCAGGATGTCACAACTGTAATTAATAATGTCAAGTTAATCGTGCCTAAGGACTAAATCATAGTGTTCTTTCAGTATCACTGTTTAGTCATCAAAAGCTTTTAAGTGGGTAATTGGTGACTTCTGTGCTCCTCAGAAATGCCGTTCAGAATGAAGAGTGATTGCCCATATAACCAACCGCCCCCCTCCAAACTCCCTGCCGTCCTCTCCCTCCTCATCTCTCTACCCGCCTCTCTCTCTCTCTCTCTCTCTCTCTACCCGCCTCTCTCTCTCCCCCCTTCTCTCTCTCTCTCTCTCTCTCTCTCTCTCTCTCCCCCCTTCTCTCTCTCTCTCTCAGGAGTGTGCTGGAGAGCCCCTGTTCATGTTGTACTGTGCCATCAAGCAGCAGATGGAGAAGGGCCCCATCGATGCCATCACCGGCGAAGCACGCTACTCCCTGAGCGAGGACAAGCTCATTCGCCAGCAGATCGACTACAAGCAGCTGGCAAGTATCCTCAAAGCCCTCATGGGTCAGGGCTGAAGTGCTCCACACACTGGAGAATGGGGGCAAAACCACAAATAGTGGCTGGCGTTCTGATAAAAGTGTAAAAACCCAAACAGCAAAACTGTGTGCAAGAGCAAGAATTTTATTTGATGTGGATTAAAATATGTGCTCTGTAATTTCCCTTTAAATGTGTTCAATTTGTTCTGATTATATAAAGGAAGAGTACCATTAATATCATATTTGAGTGTGTGAGGAGGCTGGCTTTGTTGGGAAATCAGCAAGAGAGATGTGGGGAGATGAGCGGCGAGCTAGAGAACAGGGGGTGGAGGATTTGGGAGCTAGGGTACCCCCTCTCTAACACATTCCATTTGCACACACCAACCAGCCTGCTGTGGCCTTTCTGATGATTCGTTCACTAGTGAAGAAATCCATTGTCTGCTCATAAAGGCAGACCACCCCACCACATCTCCCCCAATTAAGGAGCCCACCTGGGCCCTAGTATCAATAAACACCACAATTAACCATTTAATAATTTACTTAGCACCAGCCACCCTTGGTTCACCTCTGCACAAAACCATCAGGCACAGGAAAGGGATGCTAAACACAAAAAGGTAGAAGATGTTCTTTCTGTTAATCATTTCCAGTTAATTATTTATGTAGGGAAAAAGTTTAATTGGGTCACGTGTAACGATAATGTTACCTTCTCTTCACTGGAAGCGAGGTGCCTAGGCTCAGTTGTTTGTGCTGTAGCACACAGGTGTAAAATGTTTCATTCCTTACTCCCACCACGAAATCAATAGGCAGCATCCAAATGCCACGCGAATTACCTTCAAAGAGATAAGCATTCCCTACAGACCTATCCATCTCATTAGACCCCCCCACATGCCCCACATGCCCCACATACTGGGAAGAGTGGCAAAGGTCAGGGCAACAGGGACTGCATGGCTCTATTTACCTGTACTTGCCCCTAAAGTCTTTATGTCCCGGCAAGCTTGTGCAATCCAGACACAAGTTGTTTTTAAAATGGTCCTTTAATAAATTACCGTGTATCAGGCTCTAATACAGACCCTGCAGAATCCAAGGCTGGTCCCCTACAGCTTACATGGACGAGGTCTCACATTTACCTCAATCATGCTTTTATCACAGTTTGCTGCCAGGCACATTTAGAATTAAACCACAATGAAATGGGGGGGTGGCAAAATAGAGCCAGAGTTTGTGGCACGTTTCTCAAAGTGCTGAAGAACTGAAAAGGCTCCTTAATAAACTCAGAATTTCTGGAAAAATAAGTCACAGTGCAGGGCACTTATTTAACAGTTCAAATTTTCCCAATTTTTAACATCTACTGTCCAGAACTTGAGCCCCTGTCATCCTAAATATAGCATAACTGCAGTTCCCTGAGAATTCCTTAATTTGCTGTGTAATTGGTTTTTAATCAGAAATGCTTCACTTGTTAAATATTTTTCTTTGCATGGTAGAGGGGAGGAAATTGACTCTGCTAATGATCGGTGAGTGGCAGGGGTGCATATGCCGCCAGTTCCTGTGCCAGCTGTGCGAGGTTTTAATCACCTGATTAACGCGCCAGGCACACAAGTAGTCCTTTCCATGAATTTATATGGGCCGTCTGCATTGTGGGAACATGCGGCATGTTTAAATATATTAAAGGAGAACTGGAACATTGAGGCTGAGAATAGAGCCCTTGAGTACATTTTGTTTTTTATTCAGGATATCATTAAAGCATCATTAATGGCCCCCTTCCACGGTGGGCACCAGGGTTTCGGTCATAATATGATGTTATTTGTGCACACCGGTACTCCAGTGCTGGCCGTAACCACCTGAGCCCAGCTAGGCCTTCTCCTACTCAGCTGCCCTGTGCGACTACTGTCATTCCCTCCTTATTTTGTTCTGCTCAGCTCAGCTTTTTCTGACTGTCTTCATCCCACTGACCCATGCAACCTGTGAGAGATTTTGTGTACAATCTGCAAATAAATATGTAAGGGTGGCAAGCTCTTGCTTGCTCTGATGAAGCCAAGCAAAATGTGGACTGAGGTCCAGGGAGCAATCGGCATCCCGGACGCTAAACATGAGCCTCTTGGGTTTATGTTTGCTGTCAAGTATAAATCTTTGCTAATCAATTCAAATCTATTCACTCTTCTCTGTCTGGTAATTATTTTATTGACCTTTAAAAAAAATTTTTCCATAATCTTTTTTTTCCTCCAAATTGTTCAGCATCGATGTGTACTGACAGACTGCTGCTTTTTACTTCATTAGTTCTTCGTAATATGGCATACGTATTCCAAGCTATGAAGTTGTACTGGTTAAATGACCTTGTCCCATTTTCTTAAAATAATTACTATAGCTGAGGACAAAATGCTGAAATTAGGGTGTTTATTGGAAGAGCATGGATCTTTGATTCTCTTAGTGTAGACCACTTATATGAAATTACCACAGAGTTTGTGGAGCATTTGTATTGGCATTGGAAGTGCATTTGTTTTCCCCTGTTTTTTAAAATTATTTTAACAATTCTATGAAAACTCCCGCAACTCTTCTTCACATGGTGTACTGGTTGGCTTTACTGTTCCCTCCTCTTCCTCAGACTCTGATGTGCATCCCCCCCGAGGGTGAGGCCGGCACAGAGATTCCTGTTAAGGTGCTCAATTGTGACACCGTGACACAGGTGAAGGACAAGCTGCTGGATGCTGTGTACAAGGGCATCCCTTACTCACAAAGACCCCAGGCAGAAGACATGGACCTGGGTAAGATGGTTCCCCAAAGGGACAGGATTTGGCCTTTACTATCAAGAAACACTGACGTATCAGCCACCTCTGGGTTGTTATGAGTACAAGAGAGATGCTTTTTCCTTCTTGCACTTTCTTCTTACATTTTCCCTTCTGAAATATTTAAAAATATTGAAATATTCATTTCAGAAAGTGGAGCAAACTTTGCATTTTGGTTTTGTAGAGCTTTGAAAAAGGACTCGTCATCTTTCTTTCATGTAAACCTGCTCTGTTGAGTGGAAGCTGAGGTTTTTTACCAAAAAATATTAAATATTACAGTATTAAGGACTATAGTAAATAATTTTTCAAGATGAACATAAATAGGAATAATAAATACATTTTATATATTATGTAGTGTCTGTAATTCTTTTACTTTGCAATTCACTATGAAAAGTGTAGTTACATACACACTGGAAATTAAATATGAATGCACCAATGTAAGCTAAAGAGATTGTTGCAGCTTAAATAAGTCTCTCTCTCTCTCTCTCTCTCTCTCTCTCTCTCTCTCCCTCCCTCCCCCTCCCTCCCTCCTTTCAGAGTGGCGTCAGGGGCGACTGACCCGAATTATTCTCCAGGATGAGGACATAACGACCAAGATTGAGAGCGACTGGAAACGGCTCAACACCTTGGCTCATTACCAGGTTAGTGACCACGCTGTGTGACAGACTGGCCCCTAAGGCCATAGTCAAGATTGGCTCTGGGCTCTTTCTACGAAGCACAAACATGAATGTCTGTTTTTATTAAAGGCACCATTTACTCAGGAAGCAACAGTGCTCACACTAAAGTAAGATAAAGGATCAAGAGAGCTCTTCTGTCTTGTTCAGTCTTTGGGGGCATGTTCCCAGACTAGATGCTTTTAACTCTTGACTGTGGTGTCCTGTAGCTTTACAGCGTGTGGATCTTTTAGCTCTGCATCTGTCCCTCTAGGTGACCGACGGCTCCCTGGTAGCTCTGGTCCAGAAGCAGGTTTCAGTCTACAACATTGCCAACTCCTTCACTTTCACACGTTCTCTGAGCAGATACGGTAATCAGTTGAATCCTTACTGCTTGATATTCACCTTCACCTGCTCACCTTCAGATGCTCTTATTCACAAATATACCTGGGTATAATTTTCATTCCCCCCCCCCCCCGCCCTCATGTGCTAGGGCTAGTTAAAATGTTTTTTGAGGACATTGTGACCAGTGAAATGTGATTAATAATTTCTCATTATACTAAATTATTTGCTTTCTTCCTGAATGCCTTTGAAATATTTTGAAATTATAGACATTGTAAAAGACACACAAACACCTGCCATCTCAAGCATCAGACTTTGCCTAATTGGGGAAATTTTACTGTGAAGTACTAATGTTAACAGTAGAACAAAATAGAGCACAGATATGCAAAGAACATACATTTGGCTTCAACGCCTCACTGGTCCATCCATGGCATTGTTGTCAGAGAGTCTGCTGAGGACCTCAAGCAGCCCTGACAGTCTGCGCTCCCGTGCCCCCATGATCACCCCTGACCAAGAGACGGGCACCAAGCTCTGGCATCTGGTCAAGAATCACGAACATGCTGACCAGAGAGAGGGTGACCGGGGCAGCAAGATGGTGTCAGAGATCTACCTCACCCGCCTGCTGGCAACCAAGGTGCCCTTTTCCCCCCTTATGTCCCTGAGCTTCTGATCTACTCTTGTCTCATGCTAGTTTGTCACACCTGCTATATGTAAGTGCACACATATTCATTAAACAAGATAAATGTGTCATCCAATGTCATCAAAGGGGACGCTGCAGAAGTTTGTGGACGACCTGTTCGAGACTGTGTTCAGCACAGCCCACCGCGGGAGTGCCCTGCCCCTGGCCATCAAGTACATGTTTGACTTCTTGGACGAACAGGCAGACCGCAGGCAGATCAGCGACCCCGATGTACGCCACACCTGGAAGAGCAACTGGTCAGTGTTACGTGATCACCCCTGCATGTGAAGTTCTCTTCCCCTTTTGTCCACTGGAATGATGAGCTTGTGCATAGAAGTCCCAGCCTGGTTGTGAGCCTTCTGCTAAGTCTTATAGTTGTCAGTGAAGAACAGTATCTGCCCAGTCAACCATACTGAGTGGTTTTTAGGGCTGTGATACACTTTTTGTGCGCTTTTTGGTGACAGTGAGGCTTAGAAACACGTAAGTTGCTAGAATTTTGCTCAATTGCATTAGCTCTCCATTCTACCTCTTAGCCTTGAAAGCACACTGCCAAAACATCTATTAACATTCATTATGCTTCTGTGTTTCTTACACTGTCTCTGTCTGTGTGGCAGCCTGCCCCTACGTTTCTGGGTGAACGTGATCAAGAATCCACAGTTTGTTTTCGACATTCACAAGAGCAGCATCACGGATGCTTGCCTGTCAGTGGTGGCTCAGACCTTCATGGACTCCTGCTCCACCTCGGAGCACCGACTGGGCAAGGACTCGCCCTCCAACAAGCTGCTGTATGCCAAGGACATCCCCAACTACAAGAGCTGGGTGGAGCGGTATGTGGAGGAGGCGTTCTCCAAACACTTCAACACCAATTTCATGTGTAACAATGTCATAACATTTGTTCCATTCAGACTGCATCAAAGTGCAGCTAAAAGAGGGACTGGATTCTCTGTGATGTAGAACCAGGATCATATCTGCTCATATGTATTTTGAGCAACTCATTTCTCCATAACAGGTATTACCGGGACATAAGCAAGATGCCCAGCATCAGTGACCAAGACATGGATGCGTACCTTGTAGAGCAGTCCCGCCTCCACGCGAATGAGTTCAACACCCTGAGCGCGCTCAACGAACTCTTCTTCTACATCAACAAGTACAAGGAGGAGGCAAGTGTCCTCTGCTGTAGGACTGGATTCACCAGGGTGCACAGTGTGTCACATCACGGACCTATAACTTACAGGTTACCAGTTCAAGTCTCATGATGAAGTACCCGACTGTGTTGTGCATGAGTGGCACACTTAACCTGAATTTCACCTAGGAAAATTATGTAATAAGTAAAATTCTAGGTTGCTTTGACAATATCGTCAGTTATACAATTTGAAAATAAGACCATTAAGTGGTTCATTCAGATAAACATTATTTTGAGGGTCAAATATTGTTTGTATCAACACAGTTCTTCTGCAAGGCTTTATCAAATTGTGATGCATGGTACATTCTCGATATTAAAAGAGAATATATTAAAAGTTGTTTGTACCTTAACTTCAATACTGTGTAGGCACAAAAAGGGCTTACAAGTAAAGAAATGCAAAATGTTAAAATTGGTTCCTTAATGACATGTAGTAATTCACAAGATGAATGAGAGACACGTTCCACCTCCGGAGCATCTTTCTAATATTTCTTCAGTACCCTTGTCACTGTCTCTACACTCCACTTAAGTGAGACATTTGTGTGGCAAGGTTTTTAATGCTGTGCATTTTATTTATTTATTTTTTTAAAACGTTCAATAGCAAATTATATCTGGGTCATGGGTTTTTAAAACGTTTATAGTGACTTTAATTTTCTTGCTATTCAGTCTTTAGCCAACAGAGAGTTTATGAACCTTATGAGGTTCTGAAAGAATTGCCCTGTTGGGTTGTTGTAATAACCAGCGATAAGTGCTGATGTAAGTTTGACCTTCTTTATATTTCCAGGTGTTAACTTTGTTAATTTGGTTAAAATAGGTGACTTTTTGCCCTCAGGACCACAGTGTAACTTTTCTAATTAAACAAATGATATATTGCCCATACTCGCATGACAGTAAAAATCTGTCCATTTGGGTTTAACTGCTGGTTTTAACATATCTGTACTATTGTAAGAAATACAGTTTGTTTGCATTGCTGAGCATCACTAACTGCCACTCCATCCTTCCTCCAGATCTTGACAGCTCTGGACCGGGATGGATATTGCCGCAAACACAAACTGAGGCACAAGCTGGAGCAAGCCATCAACCTGATGTCAGGCAGCAGCTGAGGAGTGTGGCCAGGAACAGCCTGCTGGGGAAGGGGGGCTGGGTTGGGCTGAGCTGGGTGGGGCACTTGCTGAACTGGCTTCTGTTTGGACATCCACGGTGTGTGCTGAACGGGGTGGATGTGAGACACTGGACAATCAACACCGAGGACCACAGCACAGCTAACCGAGCCCTCTGTTCATGGACCACTCTCTTGTTCCAGTCATGCCAGGGAGACCAACAGAGTTTTCTTTTGTTTTGTTTTTTTTTTTTTTGTTTTTGTTTTTGTTTTTTTTTCTCTCCACACTGGCTTTTTCATTCAAAGACTGAAGTATCTGCCTAATCTTATGGATGTGGTCTGCTGTGTATTTTATGAGATACATTCCATGAAAGGCCTATATGCAGTTGCCTTGGAAACTGTGCTGAATTGCCAAGCTAGTGCCATGGAAAGAATAGTTTTGGTCTGGGATAATAACGGGAATGATAATTATCATGATAACCATAATAAAATAAGACGGAGTGGACATCCCAGAGCAGGCTGTGGACTAGGCATTTTATCTGGAAAAAGACGGACATTGCAGAAGCTTAAAAATAGCAACTGATAAGAAGTCCCTGAGGTCTTCTGCTCTGTGTAGGCAGGGAGGGTATGGCTGCTCACACGAAGGTACTGATTCAACAGATGAGACCAAATTGTGGGATCACCGCTAGCCTGGCGTCAGATTAAATTTTCTGAAGAGAGTGTTGAGGGGGGCAGGCATGTGGGCGGGGGTGTACCCCAGCTGACAACCCCTCACCCGTCCCATATCACAGACCTAAAAAAGCGCCTTTTTTATTTTATTTTTTTACTTGAAATTGGGGCCAAAAGCGCTGAACTCTTCTGATTGGAAGGTGAGCCAGTGTCCTACATCGCTTATCTTTCTGTTGTTTCCCCCCCAGGAATTGGAATGCCCTGTGAGAAGGGCGTCTCTCCCCTAACTGGCCACCTAACCGCACCCGTGCGCCTGTGTTTTGTACCACTGTGTATCTGAAAGGCTTAGACAATTCCACATCCCACGGACAGTGCGCATTGCTGCTGTGGAAAGCACACCCATTTTACAGATGTCAGGCATCCCAAATTGCGCTGATCCATTGAGAGCAATAAGTGTTGTTCAACAGCAAGCCATGACTAAGAGGTCTTCGCAAGCTCTGCTGTTAAGCCGACTCCTTTTTGACGAAATGTACCACAACACCCGACTGCAGATGTTTGTTCCAGTATCCGGTGTGACTATCTTTCACTTCATTGTGTATGGAGTTACCCTAACAAAAAGCAGCAACCTTTACATGTATATGATACTGTGTGACACCAAGCACAAAACAAAGCAGACAGAACAGTGGCATTTCTGTTGTGTTGAACTCAAATACAATTTAGTTTTGTGCTGTAGCCACAAATGCTGTGTGACAACTGGTGAATGGGCTCTACAGGCCTGTAGGCGGCCAGCTTTCAGTAGTCAACTGGAAGGTTCTGTACGTGGAAATATTGTATAATGTGGTGTCGTCATTTTGGTCATCCTCTCAGTATCATGTCAGTCTGATCAAATGTGGATTTTACATGGCAAAAAACTGGAAGTTTTTACAAAAATACCTTTTTTGGAAAACAATTGTTTTGACACACTTTTTATAACGAATCAGGAGTCTCGTGCAGCCGGGTTCTGATTTAGGTTGGGATGCCGTCTCTCTTTGACAACTGTTTCCACGGCAGCAGCGCTCCCTTGTGTTGCCGTGGTCCGCTCGGAGTCCTGGACCACAGGCTTGGGAGCCTCTGCACCATCTCGGCCCCCGGGGAACAAACACAGGAAGGAAACAAGCCTGAATATATTTGTCGTCTTTTCTTTAGATGTGGTTCTGAGTTCTGGCCTTACTGAGGATGAAGTATTTATTGTGTTGTATTTATTATGTATTTATTTGTATAACAATAGACTGTACATTGTTACTGAACAATGTGCAGCATTGTTGACTAAGCATAGTCTCATACTTGAATTCTTGTTTTATCATATATGAAGGCTAAGCAACACAGCTAAAGCATTTAACAGGATGATGACCGTGATTCTGGTTGTAGCGCGTCACATTTCTATCCAGTGCTCACCTGCAATTTGGAATATCCTTGAAGAAAAGTGGGTGATGGGAGATTTAGAAAGCAGGAAGGAAAACACAAAGGAGACGTGTATATTTGACCAATGGAAAATTAAGTGTTGTGCTGAGCAGAGTCTTAAATGCATTCCACCACAACAAAGTCATAGGATGGAAGTAATAGGAGTTTGGGAGGTAATCCTACTTTCTCCCCTCATTTCACACTGCAGTTGACATCAACTGACAACACTGTGAAATAAACAGTAGCACCGTAATGCGCTTAATCCGGTACTGGTGTATTACTTGCTAATGCCCAAAAATAAAACCGTCTGATTCCAATCAGTCTTAATAGTCTGCAATATGAGACGACTGCGCCGAATAAACCTGGATGGATTTCACCTGTTGTTCCTTTGCAACTGTTGTGATTGGAGAACCACAGGTGTTTTTCCTTCAATTCTGAAGGCAAATTACATATGTGTCACTGAGTAATTACAAGTGCAGCGTTCTGTACAGCGAAGGATGCATTTTGGTTTTAGTCAGTTGTTATTGAGAGCATCAGACAAAAAAAAACAAAAAAAAAACAATGTTCGCTTGTGAAGTGGCTAGTTCCATTAGTAACGCACCCTGGGCTTGGAGCTGTACAAACCTACATGTCTTTGGTTTCTCACAATGGGGAGCGATGAGCTGTTGTTGTAGTATGTCTGTTATCAGTGTATTTTAAATGACCCAATTAAATAGCAAAAAATAGGTGAAGATCGTCCCGCAGCAGTGGATTTTTATAGACAGGTTAACTTTGTTGACACTTAATGTAGAGCTATATCACCCCAATCAATGGGGGCTAATTGGACTCTCATATCAGATCTACCCCAGAAAGACTGCAGACCTCTTCTCCCACCATCTCTTATCACATTACACATTACATCTAATTAAATCAACTCGGCACTAAAGCCATCTCTCCGAATTGCCAATTGTAAGAGCCTTAGTCAAACCTTTGAACGTGTGTCGGCTTTTACACAGTTTGTGGGGATAAAGTATTTGCAAATAGATTGTGGAGTTTATTAATATTTTTTTTAAAAAAAAAAAGCAGAAGGGATAATCATTTAGGAATAATCTTTTTGAACTTTTCTGAGGATTTTATTGTTTTCTTCCTTATTTGAGGAAGGAAATGGGTTCAGTGCATTTGCATTTTGTTCTGTGGTGGGTGCTGTGTAGGAGAGGAGGAAGCTGTGTGCTGGTAGAGCCGCCACGTCAGCAGTGCAGGTGGACAGCAAGCATTGGAGCCCCGGTGGTGGAGCCACTTTCCAAAATTAAAAATAATCATAAATTTGAAAAGGCTCAAGGAAAAATGCTGCAATGAGGTGTTTGATTTAAGAATTCTTGGTTTGTTACCCTCTTGTGGGTCCTTACTTTGGTCCCAGTCAGTCGGTCAGTGGGTTGTACAAATGTAAAGTGAAACAAGCTATAGGGCTTCAGGGCGAAATTAGGCTAATAATCAAGCAGGAAACACTGGGTCCTACAGCTGTGCGCTAAATCCGTTGGAAAAGGGTGACAGAACTCAGAGCCACTGCAGACACTATGATCTATTATTGTAATGTGCTTATATACATCAAAATAAAATAGGCACCTGTAATAGTGAGGTGGGAGAGGAACTGGTGCAAAAAATCGTGGTGTTTCTCAGTAGATGCTGTAGAAGATATTTGTCAAGTTTTAGGTCCAGACTACATTTCAGTCAGTGTTCTAGTAAAGCATTTGTCTCAAAGCTATAATTTATTCGTCAGCTTTGTTTGTTTATCCCAAATGTTTGAATCCATTTTGACGTAACAGACTTGTTTACAATATCAAAGATATATGGAATATATTAATGATGTGTCCAGAGAGGAAGTGGCTTTGTGAGTGACTGCTTGGCTGATGGGTGATTGCTCTGCCTAGTCCTTAATTATATATAAATATATAAATATATTTTGTATAATTATTTGTTTAAATGTTTCTTTTTAAATTATTGTTCTTCTGTTTGTTTGAAAGAGTTGTAGTAATGAATCCTTTGAAACGCTGGCTGCAATGAAGTGTTTTGTATATATTTGCACTTTTTTGAGTCTGAGGGGTTTTCAGAAGATCGGATTATAACTTAATGTTAAAATTGACAAGCATGGTGTTTTGTTTTGCTAATTAAAAGTAAGTGGATGATGCTATATGTGCTTTAAAGTGTTGTCTCACATTGTCTGAAGGGGTGTGTCTCCTGGCTCATACAAGTACCGCCTTTGTTCGAATAAAGACGAATGTCTGTCACAACTTCATCAACATTTCCCTGAATACAGAGATGTTGCTGGTGTGCGATAACCACACATTATCTCTCAAAATTACAGTTGTTCAGAAGGAACATCATCCAGGGCAAAACAAATAAGTATGCAAATGTGAAACAACACATACATTAAAATAAAAAAAAATTTTAATGTATGCAGAATCAAGAGAGAAACATGATTAGGATGCGATCCTTGACATCTTTCGTTTTGCAAAACCAAAATCCTTGCACCAAGCAAGTAATTAGATCCTTGGAAAAGGTGCTGAAATCTTACTGCCCAGCCTTGCTGGATTAAAACCAGGCCAGTGGATTTCATTACAACTTCAAGCATTTTTATTAGAACATCAAAAGGGGTGGCAATAGACAACAGTTCTCAAGTTTTGCTCCTTTTTTTTGCTTTATTAATTAGAGCCGTAGATCAAAGATGCACAACATCAGGCCCAATTGGAGGAAACACTCAGACAAACCTCCAAGATGGGCCGAGACTCAGGTGGACGAATCTCATGAGTGGCCCCGAATCAAACGGAATGAATAAATAAAAATGGCAGAAACTACCATGGTGTCAATATTCAAGCCTTCTGCAATAAACGCAAAAGTTACATAAATGCAAGATTTATTTATTTTTTTTTTTTAAAGGAAAATGCAGAGGGCTTTTAACTGTTTTCCTCTTACATAGGAACACACAACCCCTTAATATTCAGATTCACTCTGCTGCATAATTTTAAACATATTCACTTACAGGTTTATTTGTTTGTTTACATTTGGCCATTTCTTGTCCCGTCGCAGCTAGAAACGTCTCCCTGTTGATGTTTATCTTCGGTCACTTCCTTTCCCCTTTGTGGTCTGAGAAAACCCACACAGCTCCTGTTCTTCCATCACTGTGGCCCTGTGCCACCACCATGCTGCTCTCTATCAGACACTCCTCCTCTGGAACGCTTCTCTATGCCTCATTGCCTCAATCAGATATCTCTTGCAGTATTATCCAAGTCCTTTCTACTGCCTGCAATTATTTGTCACAGCGCTGACAGTGCTGTTTTGGCTGCGGTGCTCCGCATGCCAGTAGGAACAGTGACTGAGGGAAAAGATGAAGTGCTCCTTTGCACTGTATTACCAAGCTCACAGGCAGCCGGTTTCTCCTCCATTATATCTGTAATGTGTTTCATCAAAAACAGCACAAGGTCTCCAAAACCATAGACTGTGGGGAATTAAGCTTTGAAATGTTGGCACCAAATTACTCAGAGTTCCTGTAATAAAACGCCTTCTGCTTCTCATTGCCTCACTTTCTACATTGTCAGGTTTTGCAGGTCCCACGTGTCTTGCTCTTTGATACAAAGGTGAGGTGTAGTTGCTAACCTGCTCCTCTGCGCTATTAGCATTTATTCTAAAGGTCTTTGATGTTTCCTCACAGCAGACCAATGCAAGGGTTTGTCTCACTGACCCCCCCCCCCCCCATGGAGAACTAAGGGGACTGTGCAGGGGTGGACCAGGCTTCACATCAGCAGAGAGAGACGTATGGACTTCACTGTTCATCTCTGGACAGCCGAGCTAATGTTGCACGTGTCTCAAGGCTTGAGGTCTTTCATCGCATTCATGAAGAGCTAATTAGCTTGGGAAAAGTAGTCACAATGGATGAATTAGTATTATTAATAAGTAGATACATTAAAATCATGCAAAGAAGCTTACATTTTTCCACATAATGTTATTGGATGCTGACTAATGTTGGATTGCGAATGTTGGATAGCGAAGCAGTTCTTGTTAAGCACGTTAACACCTCGCTTAGTACTCTAGGTGGATACTTGAGAACACATATCCTCAATCTTTGCTCATTTCATTGCCGTATCTTGCAAAAATGGACATTTGTGTGTTCTGATAGGCCAATTTAACCTGAAATATGTATTTTTAAAATAAATTTGCTATTATCTATTAATACACAGATTGACTGCACAGCTTAACTACAGTACTTGTTTGTACAGCAAATGAATAAATTCAAAGAATATATCATGAAATGCAAGATATGAAGGGGTAGGCTGTGTATCTTGCTTGTCTTCTGATCACTTTTAGAGGAAGACATGAAAGTACAATATGATTCTGTACCGCATGTGTGCGTCAGAATACAAACTAGATTAGCTACAACTTTAATGGGTGAATAAACACAGACAACAGTCCATTTTATGGATATCAAGTATAATGTTGCAAAGAAATGTTTTCAGAATACTTTTAGCATTTTTTTAAAAAGTGGTACATTGTTTGGGCTAAAATGGACTGCCATGAAGCAGCGTTAATCAAAGTACAGCCTTTAACCTGCCACCTTTTTCTCTAGTTCTTTAAACTGTGATTTGTTTTGTTTCTACAGTTGGCGTCTGTCGCTGATGGCGCCAACCACAAGGGTGCCAGGTTTGGCCCAGGTGCATGCAGGCGGCTGTGGAGATCTCACTGAGGGATTCACCACAGTGTAATTACGTTCTGAGCTGCGCTGTTGATATTGCAGTTGTCACGCCCTCCACAGGTGGGAAGACAGAGGTCGGCCAATGTATCTCAGCAGTGCCCCTGGGAACCTGTCTAGCACCTGCAGTTTGCCAGGTGTCAGCCCTAAGTCATGCGTCACGCCCCCTGTGCGTGCCGCCGGGTGACCAGTAACGTGTGAAGGAATTCATCATCTGTGGGTTTGTGGGAGACCTCATGGGTGTGGAACCCCCCCGACTAAGTTTACATATTTATCATCGAAAATGAAATAAGGCCCACCGGCACACTTTTGACTCTAACTATGAAACTTGACTTTCTTTGACTACAAAGTTGACTTAGACATAAGTCAAGGAGGCTTAATTTCCAGGCGCCAAAGTTGTTTGCCTCTGCATGCCATATGTAATCTTACTAAGCTTGTGTTTAGACTGCAGTTAAGATCCCTTTCTCTGATGTTGTGCTTGTAATAACCAGTGTTCAGTGTCATCTGTTCATCTAAACTAAGTAGAGTTCAGCGCCATTCGCATTACACTGCTTTCAGCAGAGCAGTCAATGGTGCTGCTTATCTCCACTTCAAAAATGCTTTCCTTCCACATGCCATTGCTTTTGAAGCAGTGAACTTTGGGGTTTATTACAGCAGATATTTCTGCTGACAGTGACATCAGCATCTAAGACAGCTGAAAAAAGCTAAGAAATTCCTGCACAGAACACGTTTTTTAATAAGACCTTTTTAGACACAAAACTCAAACCTATAATAAGCATCTGACAGGGGAAATATGCTCCTGTGAATACCAGGAAATAAATGCAACACAATACAAGAAAACACCAACTGCAGATACAGTTTGTCTGTCAAGGACCTGATGCAAACCGATAGCAATACATTTCAAGAGGCTGCACCTTGTGATATTATTTTGAATAAGAATGAGAGGTTGGGATATGTTTCAAAGTTGTGTGCCCTGTGATGTGATGTGGCTATTTTGAATGAGAATGAGAGGTAGCCAGCGGTTTCAAGCCTCTGCTCCTTCTGATATGATTGTTTCGGAAGAGGAAAGACCAGAACTCAGCAAATCATGGCTCCTTCAAAGCCACGGTTATTGCCACACTCGAACAGCCGCACAAGCCCACTTGGTAATAAAGGCAGACGTATGGGTATAAGAATGAAGCAGACGTTGTTTGAAAAGACATGGATCTTTTTTTTTTCCTGGCCTCTGCCTACTAAATACGTGGTCAAAGGTTTACGATCTTCCATTGCACCCAACACAAATACTTGCTGATATCAGGGGAGCAACATAATCAACTGTGAAATTTTTGGTGAGTTTTGCTGGCCGGAGCTCCACCGTGTTTCCGACAAGGTTCTGCGCTCCTTCCCGTTTTTGGGTGTCTGCCTGCAGTGTTGGAGTAAAGGTCAGTGATGGTTGCAGCAGAAATACTCTGCTGAGATGTGCTGGGTGCGATTCTTTAAAAAGCTGTGACTTGGGTGTATGCGTGAGCCTGTTTGCAGCCAAGCACAAAACGGCGGTACTTTGCAGTTTAGTGGCGCAATGCAGCCATGAAAAAGACATGAAAGGCAAAGAGTTTGAACGGCACCGTGGGTATGTTCAGGGCGCTGGTGTCAGCCTGTGTCTCTCAGCCCTGTGATGCTGACTCGGGGGGGGGGGACCTCAGGGGGGTGACGGGCGGGGTCGGCTCCACAGAGTGGCGGCTCAGTGCTCTAGTCACACATGAGCTCCTGCACTTCGCCCCTCCCTGTTGTTTCCACAGGCTGGGATTTATCAGAAAAATAATGCAGCCATGAATATTAATATATAGTGGAGGTACAGAATCTGACGGAAAGTGGGGGAGAGGGGGAAAGCCGATGAGCAGCTCCTCCAGACAAAAGAGAAGGATTAGAGAAAAAGGGGAAAAACAGGCAGCGAGAGGCAGGCTGCCTCAGGGGTGCTGTGGGTCTATAAATAAGTAATGCATGCTGGGGGGCTCTCATTAGCAGAGCACTCCTGATTCCGGGGGGAAAGGAATCTACAGCTGCAAAATAACTGCACACACAAGCACAAACTCATATGAGTCCTCACTTGCATGCGCACAAGATACCATAGCAGGCCCCAGTGCAAAATTCATTGTGAAATGCACAGACTTGCCTTGACCTGGGCTATAAGAATGAGATCCTTGCTCATTTCAATAATAATATCTGTGTGTGCTCTCTCTCTCTCTCTCTCTCACACACACACCTTCTTCCAGTGAATCCAATGAACTGAAAAAGGCAAACAGCAGAAAGAAAGAAGACATCTCGTAGGTACTCTGCCATCTTTGTTATTATTATTGTTGTTGCTGCTGCTGCTGCTGTAATATATTCTGTTGCGCTACTTACCTTTTTATGAGGGACTCATCAGTACTCTTGGACATTTTACTGGAGCCATGTGAGTTAAGTACTTTAGGCAGTCTTAATGTTTGCTGTGTCTAGGGAGTTGACCCAGCAACCTTCAGGCTGTGTCCTTAATCACTGCTCTACCTGCAAAACAGTTAAGAGCTTGGGTATCTGAGGAACGATGTGTTCCCAACATGTAAACAGAGTTAAACGTGTACTTGACATAAAAACATCAGCTATCTAGTGTTTAACAAAAAAATAGCACGATTGGTCAAAATGGGGGTTTTTTTTAATTTATTTTGTTGGAAACTACTGCCTACACTCATAACTGGGCTTTGTCATTTCAGATAAGCAGAGGAAAGATCTGATATGCACTCATAATTCATATTAAATAAGGAATGATGAGTTCAGCCTTCAGGCTTACCACAGTCCAGCCTGATTTATTTCTACTGAGAAATTAGAGTGTTGAAATAAGGATGCAACTTTGAGACTTTCGATTCCTTTGTCTTTGAGATGTCAGTGCAATAAGGGAAAGTTCTTAATAGTTTGGAAAAGGGCCTCAAAGGCTGTCGCCTAAACCTTGCAAGTTTCAGACATAGTAAGTCAGTAGACATAACTACATACTAAATGTAGATGGAGTAAGTGGTCATTTGTTATTTTTGTGTTACAAAAGTTAGCTCAAAAATCACTTTTTTATATTACTAAATTGATGTGTTTGTCAGCATTAGTTACTCACCCCATTTTTTTAAACATCTGCCCTTATTCAGCAAATGAATAGTTTTTATTCCAGTTGTTTGTTTGCTTGATAGCTGCTATTGTCAAAGGAAACTCTTAATTTCATACTTGGATTCATTTGTAATGCTGCCTGTTTCAAGAGACAATTATGATTAAATACGGTAAATGCCTTTAAGTACCACACTAGTTCCCTTCCTGGGATTTGAACCTGTACCTTTACAATGCCCAGACAAGCCTGAGAAACAGGTGTGCACCTGTTGCAACAGGCTTGCTTTCCTCGCCCCAAGGTGAGCTCAGTTTGGGCAGCCGGCTGTGTCCGAGTCCCAGCGTCCTGCATCCAGAGGCTGCAAGCAGGCGAGGGGGTGGCGTGTTGCCCGTCCAGCTGGATGGAGGGGATAGGGGAGCAGCTCAGAAGTGGAATATCGTGTCGGACTCAGATGTCACTTCCAGGAACATGCTTGAAAAATGGCCTTGTGCTACCAGCATCTCCTCTACTCATCCACAGCCACTTCATTTGGCCCTCAAGACCTGTCACGGCCCCGCAGAATGGATGAGCCATGGGAACCTGGTGTGTATCTTCCTGTCATTGCTGGCCTAATTTAATCCCAATCCAGAGACACGGGACACCGCTCTGGAGCCACTCTGGGAAATGAAACGCTATCTGGGCCTCACTGTACCCCCCCCCCGTTGTGCTGCTTGACAGCCTCATCCCCTAATCGGGGCCTTGCACCAGTGGCTTCAGATATTCTGCTTTTCATTGATTTAGTTGTGTTACACTTAGCCCCTCCCCCAGTGCTGCTCCTTGTATCCTTCTGTCTATTGATTTTTTCATCAAGACAGCCTAACCTTACACATAGCATGCAAAACATGCAAGGGACCTTTAAATGGCAATGAGACTAAAAACCTAATTCCCCTAAAGCAGATAAATGGCATGTTAACATCATTCTGCATTTACTCCATAATTATGAACTAGGATGTATCCACTAAGGTGATTGCTTTTTATAAATCTACACTCCGCTGCTATCGTTCAACCCGGGGCCATTAAACAATTCATTTTGATTTAGTTTGGCATCTTATACACTCATACAGCCACAGAGTGCGTTGCAGCCAAAAAGTCTGGAATGTGAAATAACAAAAATTAGGATTGGCAAAATAATTTGATATTAAAATCAAAGAGATTATGAGATAACACTATGCTCATGATGGGTTTGTCAAGCTAAGGGTTGAAAGGCAGTTATTTATGGTTGTGTTTCCATTTGTTGCACTCTTTCTCCATATACCTCTTTCTCCCAACTTAGTTGCGGCTTATAACCCAATTACCTAAAGCATCTCTCCTCGGACCACATCAGCCACACCAGCCAGGCAAGAGTGATGACAGGCATTGGTCCAAAGCATATGCTGTGATCCATCCACATCTTTTCACGCTACAGTCTGTCAGCTTTGACAGGCAATATAACATCCCTGGTGGAGGGTTCTGCTCACCCAGGTCAATCTGCTGCCTTGTAGATGCTCAACTGTCAATGTGATTATTAGGGTGGTGGGGGATTCCAGCTACCTTACATGGGCTAGTTTGCATTCCTTGGATCTCCTCAACAGATGTTTAGTGTAGCAGGAATTTAAAGCCTGTATTCCTCCCATAGTGCGACTGCAGAAAGGCCCAAGTTGAGCATTCATGTGGAGAGCTGCTGTCTGGCCAGAGCTCTGTTGCAGACATGTGGCCTGCACTGTGCTGGAGGTTAGAAATGACCCTAAGGTGTCAACATTATGGCCCATTGAGCAGCAGTAAGTGGTTCGCCCTGCTGTCACAAAGGGACATGCAATCTGTTTGGTGAAATGTGTCTCTGTGAGGACACCGCAGTGACTCTTGCTCTGAGAAAGAGGAACCGTTCTCTGTTGAATGATCATTTTCCTGAAGGGGAGCTCTCACAGGGAATGAATTGCAGCAAAAGTAGTACCACCCAGTCTGCACCCCCCTCCAGAAACACAGTTGCTGCATGAACACGAGGCCCTTAGGGTGTCTGCCATGAGGTCTAAATGGCCACAGACATTTCTGTTGTCTGCATGTAGCCACTTTTCCAGAACATCGCATGGTGCTTTGCTTTATGTTATCATATGGTTCCCATACACCCTGATTTATGAGCTTCCCCAGAAGAAAAATGTACGGCACAGAAAATATTTGGAGAGGAGAGGAGTCGAGGCCTTCTCACAAAACAACCAAATGAACATTTCAGCAAAATGGTGATAGTGATGGCGATAGTTCGCTCCTATCCTACAAATAACCTGTGTCCATCCGAGAGTGGACCAGAAGGCTGTCAGTCCGTCAGGTCTGAGCGATCAGGTAAGATCTCCACCAACAGAAGGAATCACAGGAACCTTTAGAAACATCGCTCTCGTGAACTTCTCCTACTGCTGCAGATCAAGACACAGAATATAGCTGAAAGTGGTGAAAGAGAGAGGTAATCTGAAAAGATTTTTAAATCTTTCAGTATTGCTATTGTTTGAAACAAATTTGAACATCCTTAAGAATGTCCCTGAGTCAAACTTTTTTTTTTTTTTAATTTATAATGTCAGGTGAGGTTTTACGTTGTATTTAATTGGCAGTGACACAAAAGTACTGTTTTTTGACAGCAGGCTGTTTGTTTTCTGTCTTAAAACCTTAGCATGGCATACATATGGACTCAAAAGAACATTTATTTCAAAAAAAGAGTATGAAGCTTTCTCCAAAGGAAAATCACCCCAAAACAAGCATGATAGCATAAAACACACTGTAAAGAATACTCTTAATATTGTCTTGCAAAAAAAGGGAATTGTTTGTGTAATGGGTTGTGTAGTTTTGTGTACATGAGCCAATTTTTGCAGTAGTAGGATCTTCTTATCAGTTCCATTATTCTCTTCACTGTGTCTGACTTTGAGTGGGAACACCTGCTTTTAAGAAGAAAATTGTTGATCTTTTGTGTATTGCATTGTTCACTGTTTTCAGCAGAGCAGTGATAGTTTTTTTTTCCTCTTTAGTCTTTTATTTAGCTTATTTCTTCTGTATCTTGGGCTGTGCTTTAGTTGAGGGAGTGCTGGACACACACACACACACACACACACACACACACACAAACTCTTTACGTTCCACCTGGTTTTATTTATATAGGAATAGTTTTTCTTTGAATACACTGTGTGGGTGTCTTGCTTTATTTTTGCTTTCTGATTATGCGCTGTTTCTGTAACTTCAGACCAAAAATTCATTAGTCGTGTAACTGATGCATTTATAATATTTGATCGTTCAGAGGTTTGGATTAAAAAAAAAAACTTTTTTGTTTTGTTTAGATAAAAATCTAAGTATGAATAAGTTCCAAGTTAAAATTATGTTTACTGTTTTCCTCACCCCGAGCTGCCATATGCCTCCAGTAGAAATTAGTACTCCAACAGAGATCTGCTCATGAATTTTCCTTATAATCATGTTTGCACCATCATATGACATTTGTTTTCAGATTTGTATGGAAAGTCATTAAACAATATGACATTTGTTTCCTGCAGCTGCCAACCATTTTAAGACCCCAGTATCAGCACCTGACATATGAATTTGTTTTCATCGTATTTCCGTTGATGTTCTCAAATTGTTCGGTCTTAGTCATTATGCTGTGACATTTTCATTAGCTGAGAAAAGACCTTGTCTTTTTAATATTTTTCATCCCGAATTTCCCAGGAATCCTGTTCACCGTTTGGGAAAAGAACCATAAAAATGTTTTTCATTATTGAACAAAATAAGCAATACTTGGGGTGTTTTCACGCTGTAGTAAATGTGAGGGACTTCAAAAGAAATTATCAAATTCCCACGAATTTCTCATATCAGCAAGAAACAAACTGAACTACCCAAGCAGAACATCTTACAATTTCAGAGATGCCCCTACAAGAAGTATTTTAATCATTTCCTAATCGAAATTGTCCATATACCCTAGTGAGGAGTAAAGAAGGTAAATGACTCTCAGCTGATTTATAAAAGCGTTCAGTCTCATCCCCATTTTTCAGTCTGAAAAAAGGGGATAATCATGCTGGACAATGGACTGCAGCATATTCTGCAGGATTTCATTTAAACTCAATTACCAACCAGGAGTTAAAAGACTAAAATACATATTTAACACATAAGAGAACAGCAAGCAAATAGAAGGAGAATAAACAAGAGGGATTATCTAAGACTCTAAAGTTTAGTTAGAGTATATAATATTCGGTCCCAGCCAGATAATAAAGATGCTTCTAAAGGATATTAAAATGTAGCAATTTGTATAGAAACTCATTAAAAGCTACTTTAAGCACTAAATATTTATCTCCATTATAAATGAATAGATTCCTCTTAAAAAATGATGATTCTCTGTTTTTATTGTGTACAGGCAGAAAACCATTTAGAAATGGCACAGTTTTGGGGAAGTCTTGGCGGATGTGTGATCCATATCAGCTGTTTATAGTGTTTGGCAGTTATTTTACCTGTGTTTGAGTCCCGAGATTTCGGGCTGGTTGTAACTGAATGTGAACTGCTGTTTGTGATAAAAGTACTAACCAGGCAGTCAGTGTTCCTCTGTACTGGCAGATGGACTCAGATGGACTCACACATAGTCAGTGTGTCTCATTCCTTACTCAAATCTGCTTTTCTGGAGCCATTTTACCTGCACAGGGTCATCCTTGCTTTCTTCTTTCATGGAGATAAATTTTGTTGGGTGGCCACGTCAGACCCGCTCATTGTGAACTTTCGTTGATGTACAGCATTGCCGCTTCCTTTTACTGACTTTTTGTCCTCAATTTAGTGTATATTTCTATTCCCTCCTAATTTGCCATCTCCTGTTTCCTTCTAGTCTTCTGACAGTTTGTTTGCATTAACCACATTTGACAAATTTTTCTCCTTTCCAGTGCCATTTTTTTAAAAATCCACATTTGCAAACGTTCAATCAAGGAGAAATATGAAGGTGTTTAAGAACATGGATCCATAAGCACATGTTGAGAATGTCACTGGAAAGTGTATGCTGCAAGAATTTTGCAATTATAATGTTTACTTCAGTCTGGTGGAACATTACTTCATATTTTGAACAGGCTAAGGAATCTCATAAATTTCCCCATTTGACAATGTCAGCAAATAAAATGGTCACAATGTAATATTTCAGAATTATATAAACATTTCATAAATGACACTGTTTGAACAAACTGTAAATTTTCACAGCTTTCCTTAATTTTACTCTCTAACATTTATGTGTTTGTTAATTTAGGCAACTCTTTCCTCCTAAGGAGCTTACAGTATTGAGCTGCATACAATCATTCACCCATTTATACAGCTAGTCATTTTTTGCCAGAGCAATTCAGGGTAAGTACTTTGCCCACTGACACCACAGCAAAGGCTGGGATTTGAACCTGCAATCTCTCAATGCAGAGGCAATGACTCAGACCATTTTACATTTGTTCTGAGCTGCACATTTAGTGCTTGTTACCTGCTGGATTCAAAGTAATATCCTGTCATATTTGCTTTGTGCCAAGCTATTCATTTAATGACTGCAGAAAGTATTTTACTGAAAAAGTGAAAGAATACATGAGTTTTACAACAGTACCCTGGTATGCAGTTATTACAGAGAGCTAAAAAGAATTATCTGATAATAGCTGTGAGGGTAAAACTCATTGAAGGGGAATAGGAAGGATTTTTTTTCTGAAGGCCTCCCCTGTCCTTGAGCAAGGATGAAGGAACACATTTCAAAGGCAATCTGCTTAAAGAAGTTTAACGGCTAATTGGAGTTGTTATCGGCCCCACAGTCATGGTACGGGGGAGTGAACCAACCGTATCTTGAAAGAATTAATGATTATATCCATCTCCCAGGGGCAGTGGGGCTAAAGGGGAAGCACTGTCATGGGTGCTGCTCCAAGCCTGAAGTTACTGCTTCAGATCAGCTGGCTTCTCATGACAGAAACTATTGATTACCTCCGCGAGTGTATGTTTGGGACCGAGGGAGTCCAAGGAGCACAAGCACTATTTTTTTCTTTTTCCGTAGTGGTCCAAATGGCCATGGTCACAAACAGAGACAGAAATGACTATGAAAAGGGGGGAAGTGAAGGAAGAAGCAGCTGCAAAGTCCCCTCCTTGAAATGTCCTGGCAAAATGTGCTTTTGGGTTTGTGAGGGTTTCACAAGTAACCAGAAAATGAGCTGAATAGTGAGAATGTAGGTTCGGGACACACAAGCCAAGAACTCGCATATGTTTTACAGCTTTACAGTTTTCAAAGAAGCTATAAGGAACATTATGTGTTCTGGGCTCAAAATTTCCAACTGGATAAATGTGCCAGAATCAAAGATCACCATCACAGTGGCCTTTCATGCAGGGATTGTTCAAAAAAGCAACACTGTTTAGCTGACACTTTTCTAAAAAAAACAAGAAAGCAACATACAATGTCAAGTTGCTTACAATGATTTACCCATTTATACAGTTACCCTTTTATACAGTTTTGCAATTCAGGGTAAGTACCTTTCCAAGAGAACAATAACTGAACATGGAACTTGCATCTAGTTCCTTTGAGTTCACTGGGTAGGAGCTCAAACTAAAATGTTACTTGCTCCACACTCCAATGGCATAGTGGTATGTATATACTGTAAATGTAGAAATAAATGTACCTATTTAAGTAGAAATAGGTCCAAGATTGCCACAACCCTGATCAGGATAAAGCAGATGACAATTCAATTCAGTTCAATTTATTTTTATAGAGTACAAAACAGTAAACCTGCCAGTAACTGAAGAGAAGAAAACAAAAAACTCCAAACCAGGAAGTGAGGGAGAAAAATAAACCTGGGGGGGGGTCTAAGTGCCAGCAGCTGCCCACCCTTCCTGGGCTTCTCCACATGGGAAATAAAGCCAATAGTAACAACTAACAAAGGTTATACTACTAAGGATGGATGATTCTGTGCACTTTCTCAGGGTGGATAATGATGGATGGGTGGATGGATGGATGACTATTTCACTTTACGTTTTAGACAGATTGCAATGACCCTGATTGGTAAAACCAGTTAAGGGCAATGGATAATGGATGAATGAGTAGATGAATAGATGGATGTCTACTGACATGGGTGTGAACAATTTGATTTGGCTACTTTTTGGCATCTCTGCATCTAATTTTATCTGAATAACTCATTTAAAGTTTTTTTTCTTTGCAGTTTCTGATCCAAGTGGTGGATTATAAGGGTTAGGGTTCCACTGAATGCCCATAGACTCAACACCCCTCATAGATCCAGATGTCCACTCCTGGTGTAATATATCTATGTATGTTGTTGTGTGAGGCTGTTTCTGCAACTGTACAGAAAATATTTCCACAGGTTCAACTGACACACGGACATTTTTGGTCAATGCCAGTTCCCAGAACCAAGCCTGTGTTTTCTGAACAGTCCTTTTGGCAGACTTTTTAAAGTACAAGGGTCTTGCAAAAGATGAGGTTAAACAATTCAGGCTGGTGAAGCAGGTTATCGCTGGATGTACCCTGCTCAGCTAAGTGGCCGCTTCATGAGCATGAGTGACGATTCAGGAGCAGCTGTGTGACAGGGCGTCTGGCAGGATGGTGGCCCCAGGTGTGAACGAAGCAGAAGTGGGTGCTGTGGTAGGAAAAGCAAGTATCCAAGTGGCAGAATGTACTTCACAAGGCAACATCTGATCCTGTTATGTGAGTGTGAGTTGAATGAGAGTGAAAAGAGCAGGTTTTGTGACCGAGCTGACACTGTCATGAGAGAATCTGCTGTGTTTCTGCACAGAAAGGTTCAGTCATACCTTTCTGGAGAGTTATTTCCTCTGTGAGCCTTTCGTCGTCTTTCTAGCAGGTGCTGGCTTTGTGCCCAACTGCATCCAAAGCTACTCTTCCCGATGTTAGTCTTGGATTAAGCTCGGTGGCTCCCAGCTTATTAAGGCTGCCTACTCTCATCTTAAAGTCAGACCTAATTATTTCCCCATTATTGGTTTATTTAGTGAGGTTCATTCAGTGAGACAGGTGCAGTCAGGAGAAAAGGTGAAGAGGTCGATGTAATATGCATTTTGGCAGTCGAATAAGGTAATGCACATGCATGCAATTCTTTTTTTTGCCCAAAACCTTTTTTTAAAAAAAAATATATTGGTATATTCTAGACCCCTAATGCCTTTTCAGTTTAGTTTGTGCCACGTTCTGGGCGCCTGGATAATATCAATAACTGACAGATTGTAAATATAAACATGCCAGATAACATGCAAATTTTATTTAAAAATCACGGTAACATCAGCATTACTGCACTCAATGGAAACTGTTCAATACATAATGTGCAAAGCACGCTCCTCAGGAAATAAAATGTATCCCTTGCAGCTTTTTCTGTTGGTGGCATGACGTAGCACATGTGAATGAATACTAAATGCATTTTTTCCCGTATTTATTTCAGTGATTGCTGAGGCACAAATCTCAAAAAGCTGAGATAAATGTAATTAACTTATCAATAGCGTATTTTTCTGAATGGCCTTTTTTGTCTGTTAATGGAATGTTTGTCGCATTTACTACAGCACTCTGTAAACCTGCTGACATTTCTCTTCTATGAATATGATTATTTCATAGGAATCATTGAAATACTTGTTATTTAGAAAGCTAATGCAAATAAGATGACTATTGTAACTAGATGCTGGATTTGGTTTTATAGAGGAAACCACAGCTGAATGTGAGATGTGTTACATGGCAGCTGAGGCTGGACTGGGAGATGATAATATAACTGTCACTGTTTGTGTTGCGGATGTGGCGGTTATTTTAATTCAACCAAGAGATCCCTGCTGGCGGCTTTATACGTGTGTAAGCCCACCTACGGACCTGGCAGATACCCGAGGGCCGCCACTCTCCAACAGTGAGGGCCACGCTGCTCCACATGTGGGAGATGAGACACTGCTGCATGACCTGTGAGCAGAATAAAATGTTCTGGAGAAACACACACACACACATGTCACCTGCCCAGCATCCAGGCTCAGCTGTGGTAGTGTTTTATATTTGCTCTGACCACAGTTCAAATGAATGTTATTATGTAAAACATAAAATTAATCTTTTCCCCGTTTGTAGTAGTTTCATTTTTTTAATAAATTAATTGCAGTAATTTGGGGAAATTTATGAAAATGACATGTTAATAATGAGATTAAAAATAGCCTTGTACATGACAGATAGTTATTCATCAAATACTAGGGGTTTTCTTTAAAAAAAGAAATAAAACTGAAGACTCCTGAACCACATTTATACTGAGAAGATTTTTTAAAAATTCTAAAAACATTGAAATTCTTCTTGTGACAGGTATGGGTAAGCAATCTGAGTTTCCTATATTTGAGAGCCATATTTTCACGTGCAATTAAATTAGATATCATAAACACTGAGCTGAAGTCATTGTAACTGGGAAGAAATGGTTTTATACACATTCAAGTCATTTCTGTTCATCCCCATAACAATCAAGCATTTAAATATTAACAAAGTCATTACTATTTGAAATACTTTTTTCCACCCTTCATTGCAACTTGTATTTATATTAGAGGCACTCAGATAAGAAAGTCGCTTTAGCTTTTGCTACCAGCCACACATAACTAATCTTGTTCCCCTGAACACAGCGGGTTTGTTTATAGCGCATCTTGTAATTCATGTTGTGCCTTGACATCTTCGAAGATGTTGCAGACATGCCTGCGCATTGTTACAGTGCAGGTTTCCACGTGTCGTATGAGAGATGTTGACATGAAATAATCCCGTGTTTCTTTGTAGGGGGTTCTCTTCAACTATGCAGCACTGGAACTTTGGTAAACTAAAATGTTTTCCCAACACTTAGTTGGAGCCTCATTACCTGCCAGGTCGAACCACAGTCACCTGCCACATCATTTATCACTTCCTTACGGTTACAGTGTGGAAGTCACTTAGAGAGAGAGAGCGCGCTGGGGAAGGACCCAACTGTGGAGGTCCATGTGATAGGCCCACTCGTTGTGGGGGGGGGGGTAAAAATGTTTGTTAATTCTTATATTTTCCAGCTGCATGGTTGCTAGATGGAGGGCATATATTTAATGAGAAGACTCCACCGGTGGAGCAGACACATTGTCTACTAAACAACCTCATGTGGTGATTTTTCAGCACCTGAATAGCATGTTAGATGTTTAATAGGTTCCATGAATCTATTCTGTGCTGCAGACATGATCTTGTCACAGAGTCTCAGACTGAGGGTGTTGTGTGTGGTCATGGTCATTAGGATGGCTGGTGAGAAAACAATGACTGTAAACAAATACAGTACACTTGTACAGTGGCCAAAGAAGCAGAGCAGATAGCAATCATTTGCTGCTCCGTTGCTTCAGCAGGACAAGCATTTGGATGAATGTAAGTCCAACTATTCTTTAAAAAAAAAGCCAACATTTAAATTAATTTATTTGACATCATGGGCGATTTTTAGAAATTCTGGTTCTTGATTCAATCATTAGTCAGAATGTTCTGATATCTAAATGTTCTTTTGTAAAATGATGTATTGTCCAGTAGTGAAAAATAGCCTGCCATTCCCTTTCATCTGGCTAATTATTCCTCTCTCCTGTTATTTAGGTAGTAAATTACTTGATTTCCTAAATTGCAGTGCATGCTGGTGCTGGAGTCATGGGGGACAAACTGCACTGATATCCAAGGGTTTGAGTCATTTGTCAGTGTCAGGCACAGAGAGCTGGGGTTTTCCTCTGCCAGTGTGATCATCTTGTGATCTTTCACCCAGTTTGGTCCAACGTTCTTGCACTACTCAGAAAAATGTAAAGTCTATTGCTAATTTTGTTTTTTATATGTGTAAATTTCTTCGGACTTATGCTCTAAAGCTGATTGACATCATGGATGTGTGAATTTTTTTTTTTTTGTCAAACACTGCAAAGCTTTCTGGGATCAGATTCAAGGAAAAGGAGACTGTCGATTTAAAGCAGGTATTTGGATTCACGGCCTATATTGAAGTCTGTGAAAATTAAAAGTATATCTTTGTTATATGTGCTCTGTCTCCTGGTTTCTATTAGGTAGGTATTTTCTTCTACCATTAGGTAGAAGAAAAAAAACATAACCTGTTTGCTGTCAAAGAGGTTATTTTAAACACCCAATAAGAAGTAAACACAAGTTAAAAGAGCAGTTTATTTTTAGTTTTAGTTAAACTTAATAGTAACCACTAAATACATTCATATAATTATATTTCATTTAGGTTGGTTCAGTCACGTCTCACTAATTTATTAATACTAAGGTGTCAAATAATATTCTTGTCCAAAAATGTCACTTGGTATTGGGTGCATTGTCGACTAGTGTAGTGACACTTTGTCAGTCAGTAGGACACACAACTTTTGTTTTGATGTTTAACACGCTTTTCTACAGTTCTCACCTCATTTACACCCTTACTTTATTTTGCTTTTCTTTCAAATGTCTTCCTCAATCAGCAGCAAAATATTGTACGTACTGTAATTATTGTGCTGCACATTGTAAGGCCTTTGATAAATGACTTTGTGGTGGTGTTGTATTTTACTGAGGGCTACTGCTTCATGTGAACAAGGCAGATTGATGTCCAGACAGCAGGTAATTATCCAGACTGTAACTTGAAGCCATTGTTCTGCCCCACTGAGAGTATCACACAAAACTCTCCAAGACGGTGTCTGGCAGAGAAATGGTTGCGAATCATTCCCACAATGCATTGCTCCGTTTTCAAAATGGTGCTGCATTCACTCTAACAGCGACTGTGTAGCTAAAGGATCGGGCCGTGAATATAGACTAGATGATCCAGTTTAATGTGCACTTGAAATATCCACTTAAAAGCTGACAGTTTGTAGTACTGAGCGTCACCCATAGCTTCCATCAAAAGGATAAACACTGCTGCATCGGCCTTCGCTGGACAACGTGGCCAACTGCACCGACCCATTGTAC
The DNA here is from genome assembly GCA_900497675.1 of Arapaima gigas. Lineage (NCBI taxonomy): Eukaryota > Metazoa > Chordata > Actinopteri > Osteoglossiformes > Osteoglossidae > Arapaima > Arapaima gigas. Next base: position 69,737 of record UFQX01000567.1, on the reverse strand, counting down.
CGTTCTACTGTTCACACGAAACAATTCCTGCAGTAAGCTATACTTTTTAAAAGCAGCTGTTTTTTTCTTTCATTCCTCGCTGAAAACCTGTGCTAACACAATTTGTCCGTTGAACAGGGTTTGTTTAAATTATGTTTGATAGGTTAAATGGAAAAAAGGGGAGTTTTGGTAAAGAATGATAGATTACACACACCCACTTTTATGCTCCGATGAGCTCATAAACTACAAAGAGATAGCGCTCATTTGTCAATTAAAATTTTTTTTGTCTGGGACTATAGAAACAGTAATCATTTTTTCCCCCGTTGCCACTCCTACAGGGACCGTTCACCAGTGTTTTCTGTGTTACCAAGAAGGACAGAATTTTATACATGAATATAAAAGAACATGAAAAGCGAAATGACAAATAGAAGAGAGGCCCTCCTTTGGAACCCTGCTATGGCTGAGTGAGCAACACATACTGAGAGGCTGTGACAAACCCATCCTGGCTGCAGCATGTAACTGAAGTCCCTAGCTGTTTGGTGTTAAGAGACCATTGCTCACTTCTACAGGGCAGGGAAAGGTAAGTGTTGGCATTGTGTCTTGGCCTCCCGTTACTCCCCATCCCAGCAGACTGGATTTCACATATTCTGGTTAATTAACCCGCCAGATCGGCCCTTTCGACTGTGGATCTGTGGTCGTGTGCCGACAAGATGTTTGGTGTCACCTTAAAGATTAGCTTGCCTTTGGGGAGTGAGTTAATCCCCTGTGCTCTTTGATGTTCCCATTTCTCGTTCATAAACTCCCAGTAATAATTGAAACCATCAAAGGCTTCCCCTGGTCTAATCCCTGACTATGGCAAATCCCCCGTTCATTCCTCCCTCTTTTCTCCATGACACAGAAATTTTTTGGGGGGTGGTGGTGGTTAAATTAATGTGCTTAGCATTTTCATCAAGACATGACAGCTCTTTCTCTGGGATCCTGCTGAAAGGTCATATTTTTACCTGGCACCCCTCCAGTACCTTATCAGTTTCAACTCTTTCCTTTGTTAGTTATTGTATGAACCTAAATGACAATCCGTGTTTGCCACTGAACAAGCAAACTGAATAAATATTTGGATAGGTGGTTCCATTAGGCACTTTCTCATCAGAAAGAAAGATGGCTCCCTTGAAATATTGAATTCATATTGAAATATTGAATTAATCTACCAATTTATGCAGAAACCATATTCCTGGAGAAAGTGCTCTTTGCATTCATTGTCAATTCCTGGATTTATTGTCACCTGTTTTAACTCAGCAATAAAACTAAGGGTCTATTACATTTAAATAACAATAAAATTAAATATGCTGCAGTTTTTAGATATTTGTCAGGTCAAAATGTTAATATACTGGTAGCATGCTGGCTACAGCACATGGGCTGTTTGGGTGTAGGTGTCAATCCGGCTCAGTCTGTGTGGCATTTGCATGTTCTCCTCATGGCTACATGGGTTTCTTCTGGGTGTTCCTGTTGCTTCCCATAGTCCAAAAACAAGCATTTCAGGTTAGTTGGGTCCCTCTAAATTGCACACAGTGTGTGACTGTGTGTTTCCACAACTTCAAATGAACTAAATCTGCAGACTGTAGCTATAGTGTTAGTTTTAGACGCTGTCCTGCTGGCATCTCATTTTCAGCTAGCCACTACCTGCAGCAGTTTCATGTGCTGTGCTCCTCCAATGTTTACCTTCTCTTTGTAGAAAGCTGCAGAATTGGATCACTAGTATGTACCCATAGACTACTACCCTGCTTGAGGCTCTACCCTAAGGTCCAAAAATCACATTCCTGGGTTCTGCATGGAACCGGAACCACCAATTGTTCTGTTCATCACTTCAGGTTGGTTGTCATGTGCCGTCATTGGTTTTAAAAATGTTCGTTTTAATATTGGTTTTAAAGTGTTAGTCTGCACTAACAGTTATCTGTCACAAATTATATATGATGACTCCGGTATAAATTTTTTATCAATAATTTTAGCCTAAGTAGATATTAGCTAAATGCAGAACATCAGTGTTATATCTACCACTTCAGACAATGACTTTGAATAGGAGCTTATTGGTGTGGCTATTGTTAAGTCATATTGTTTATAGCACATATTTCTCCTTAAAACTCATCATCATGAATATCAAAATGTTAAAGGACATGTAAACACAATGGAGCATTTTCTAGACCTATTTCTATGAAGTGTTAGGGAATGCCACAAATGTTACCATTTAACAAATAAAACCATGGCTTTTTTTCTGTATTTTATACAGAAATACACAGACAAGATGAAGGAATTGTAAATGTGTGCATAACCAACGTGTTACTGTGCACCAGGTGTTTTGTTTGTTTGGCTTCTGTCGTCGCACGGTTGGTAGATCTCAGCTCTCAAAGGAGGTGTGATTGTACAAAGAGGAATGTGCCTCATGCACCCAGTAAAACCTTGCTTGCAGGAACTGTGTCCTGGCTGCAGTGGGCTACCCAGGCTCAGCACGAACAAAGGAAATTATTTTCATTGTACAGAACTATTGTCAGTGTATGGGCCTTCAGGGACAACAATGGCATTCATTAGTCCAGAACATACCGTGTTGTTATGTTTCTTGTTGCAGTGTTTATTATGATCACTGGCAATATCAGACCGGCAGTGCGCGCTTTCATGCATGTTTGTCTTCAAGATGCAGACAATGGCAGCAAAGTATGAGACTCTCCTCTGCTCTTTTTCTCCAGAGGATATCAAAAACGATCCAATTGATTTTGGAGGAAATCGGTCTGTGGATATAAAGCACTTTATCATTACTGAATAAGAAAGTATTGACAAAACAATGCCAAGGGCTCTCTTTCAATCCTTGTCTTATGACTCAATGTCACCCCTCCACCAAATAAATACACACCCACCAAGTCCCTAAAAGCTGATTTTTACACCACCATAGGATTTCCATAATCGCTTTATCCATGCGATTTGATCTGCCTCTCGTACAGAAAGGAAGACATTACCCCCAATCTGAACCGTCACAGATTTGCCAGACTGAGGGTGCTGCTGTGGGCTGATAAGGGCTGAAGAAAGGTTTGGCAGAACTGGAGCAGTCAGGTGCAGAGGAGTGGTAAACCACCAAGTAAGACAGTCCTGATTACATTTGGCAATTGGTTATTTTTCTCAAAGGTCGTTTCAGTTTGGTCATATTTTAGCAAATCCAGACATATCTTTTGGAAAAACAGTCCAGTTAAATTCAGTTGACTCAACGCTACATATCGCGCATGAGTGCACATGCGCGCATACGTGCGTGCGTGTGTATACCCAATCATAAATCCCCTCATAAAGAGCACACATCAAAATCTTCTTTTTAGACTTTGCTACCAAATGACTGAATGCTATTTTGTTTTTTTTAATCTTCACCTGACTTATTTGATGTGTATATCTTGTGTCAATTTTACTTAACGCTAATGTCTTACTGCAGTTGCCCTGAAATGGAATCTTTTATAATGTAAATGTTAAAGTACAGTTAAACAACCTCACTGAAGAATTAAAGAATTAAAACCTGTACAAACACTGAAACTGTATTATTCTGTGTCTAAAAAAAAATCTCTGAGTGTAAATTGCTACAGGGACAGGCAGACCAGTGGAATGTTAATTCTGTAGCGGCATCCCGGACATCTTGATTTCCAAGGGTTTCCCTCAAAAAAATGCTTCTGATTTTCAAAACTACTGACCGCTTACAAATATAAAATGCATGGATTTGTAAACGTACATTGAGCGTTAAGGCCCAAGATTAAGTTTGTATCTTAGGTTATTTAAGTTTTTTAGCACTGTAGGGAGATTTGATCCTGCAACCATTTTATGAATTAGCCGATGCTTTTTTCAAAGTCGCTTACAATGGTAAGTTGCTTACATTTATCTGCCCATTTTTACAGGTGGGTAATGCTCACTGTGGTAATTCGGGGTATACAGCCTGTTCAAGATCACTACAGTAGGAAGGGAGAATTGAACCTGCATCCTTCTGAGCCCTGTCCAAGCCAAGTCACTCTGCTGCCTGCTGGACTGATTGTTACCATTTCACTACACAAGAATATAACACCAAACAGGAAGAGCAGGGACCAGTTTGACTTGGAAACCTTAAGATCTATACCTTGGAATACTGTAACTAGATATATAAGGTTTTTTTTTTAGATGAAGTCCTCTAACAGTAGTTTTGTAGTTTTAAGTGTTAGAGGTCGTAATTGGTGATGAAGTTCATGTAGGAGAACATCCAGCTGGTAGTGTGTCCAGCAAGGCCTGTTCTGTGAGGGCTTTCCTTCACAGTGTATGTGCTCCTGCCAGGCCTGGCTTGGGGTGGTACTGGCACCTCACTGCTTTCTAGTGCTTCTGTTTGGGCAGCAGGTGAGGGAGGCTTCAAGCCCAGGCTCCTCTCTGAGACCAAACACTAATTGACTGATGTTGTTCACTATTCAAAAAAAAAAACACTTAATAGATTGTTATCCGCTTTGTGTCTTATGTTTGCAACATCTGTCCACAGGAGTGTGCAGTCAGGCGTTGGACACGGGTGCTGCTGCCTGTCTGTAGAGCCTGGTGGGACAGCCGAGGCCTAGCTGAAGGTACCCTGCCGCCAAACAGACGTGCTCAGCCGCTGGCAGGTGGTGAAGAACATACCTCGACTCCAACTGCGACGAGCACTGTCATTACACATCAAGTAAAAACTAAAATGAGGACATTTAAATAATTAAGCTTCCTACATTTTTTTGGGATAATCACTGACTTAATTAAAACGAGTTGCACCAGATGGGAAGCAGATTGTGTTATGGAGAAGAGCCAAGTTAGCGGTAAACATGGCTCCGTTAATAGAGTGTACAGTAACTAACATGCGCATGCGCACACACACACACACACACACACACACATACACACACACAAGCTGTGCTGCGACCAGGCTGCACAAGTTCAGCATTGTGAGTTGCGTCCCAGGTCACCTCATGTTCTCTGTAAGCTGCCATCACACATTCCCATCAGCCCCTTGTTCGGTGATTAGAAACCTTCTTCCATTAGTTATTTATTCACTGCATTAACTGTGGCCCCTGCAAGGAAGCATGTGCACATTGCAAATAATGTTTTAGATGGTCGCTGTGCCATTGGTCCTCAGAACAGCAGCACTGCCCTATCAGGACTCCACCTCACTCTGTCGGAACATCCTGGCGATACGGTTAAAGGCCTGTGCAAGACCTTTTAAACTAGTTTAATATATAATTGCTTACAGCACGCACTAAACAGCTTCCGCGTGACAGCTTTCCTACCGCAGCAAGCCCCGCTGTCGCATTTACCGGTGACAGTGTTTGTAAAAACACTCTAATTTTTCCTTTTTTAAGGGACAGTCATTTTTTTCCCAGGACTTGGGTGGTTAGATAGCAGGCGCCCACTCCAAGCCAGGCTGCTCTGCCTTTGCTGCAAGTGAGCAGCGCCCGATCGGCTGAGGTCACCAGCATCCTGCATTTCATTTTGCTAAAAAAAAAAAAATGAAAAAGCTTTCCAGAACTTCATGGAAGCACATGGGAGCTCTTGAAGGTCTGGTCTTTAAATGTCATATGCCCCCTTATTTATCCTCCAGCCACTTCTATCTTAAATTTCTTTTCCAAACTTGATTTAATTTTAACTGTAACCTATTATTTTGATCTTATTTTTTTAAATAAATAAATATGTTTGCTTAAGGACAGCTTTGCCTTTCAAAATTCATGAGCTATTTAAAAGAAGTCAAGATGGAATTTTCTTTGATCTTAGGGCTTGAGTGATTGAAAAGAAGGCACTGACTAAGATGCAGTGCAAGGAGCCCATGAAAAGAAAAGTGACACGTGAGAGAAAAGCAGCAATGCAGACGAGTTGGTAGCAAAGCCCACCAGCTGAAGGAGAAGTGAGGGGGGTCTTAGTGGCGAAGCAACCTGCCCTCTCCTGGTGTGAGGCTGCAACAACAACAGCAGCTACGGAAGTTGCTGTTGTTGCACGCTTTATCTCGCGGACTACGAGTTCCAGAAAGAAGCCTAAAGCACCAAATGCTGCTCTTCCACATCACAAATTCTTTTAAATGGCAACTTTGTGGACTTACAGGGAGTAGCTGAGCTGTTAATGATGGGCGTGTGCTGAACTCTGTGATGGCATCTCCAAGCAGACCCTACATAAGAAACCTAAAAGGGCCCTGTTAATGCTAGATTTTACTACATGGTAATTTCAGAAAAGAAAGTGGGAATATTACACAGTTTCAGAGCTTTTTAGAGCATTTTTATTATTTTCTTTTTATGAGTTGGCCTTTATGAGTTTCATTGAAGAGTTTTATTAGTTGGAGTAATTCAGAATTTAACAGCTGAAACTGATTAAGTCATATCAGTAACATAAGGGCTTCATCTTTTTTCAATAATGATACATACTGGAAAATTTGTATTTCATTCATGCAAGTTTAATGTTGCAAGCTGTCATTGTAAAGCACTGTAACATGCTGAGAGCATGTGTTTGTATGAATCAACACATTAATCATTACATTAAGCACATTTAGGCCAAGAGTCCCTCTTTCACTTATAGAGCCTCCAGGTCCAATCCAAGTAATGAATTTGTGTCTAATAAAGCAGAAGCATTCACGTCAAGAAACCACCATTTTACAAGACTCCACCGTGGCTGTTTGTGTGGAAAAATTACGAGGACTTTGCAAGATTTAGTTATTTTCCCTGAAAACGTAAAGCCCATGAGTCACATTCATGCACAAGAGCTCTGTTTCGTATCGTAGACCAGCAGCGCAAGTACACATAAAGTCAAGGAATACATCTGACAGAATATGCAAATAAATGTAAAATGATACATTAATAACAAGTTGGATAATCATTTTCTAATGTATTTTGCAAAACCATCACAGGCCATAATATTGTCTACACAATATAAATCTATATTGCCTGTAAATTTCTTAATATGGGCATTTGTAAAAGATCATATAAAAGACAATAATTAAGAATTATCATAGTCATTTATGCAATGGAAAAAAAATCCAGTAGCAATTATCCATCATGGTTTATTTAATGATGATGAGTATAGAGGTTTCATGTTTTAGCTAATTATTTTTCCTTAAAGAAGAATTAAAGCAGCCTTGCAGAAATTACATATCTATCATAGTTTACGCTGCAACTTGATGCTGAGACACTCATTATTGATCAGGAGCTCACTGGGTCTGATGAAAAAAGCGTAATCTCTGCAGCAATGTCTTTCTCCTCGGGATAACAGAAGGTCAGAGTGGCTGTTTTATTTGCTGGGATGAAAGACAATATCGTTCAGAAAGGTACCAACACACTGGCATGTTCACTAGTTTCACACATGTAAACTTTTCAACTTAACACTGCAAAAGCTAGCGATAAATTCAGCATACTGTTTATCTGGAACTGTGTAATTGTTTCACAGATTACATTTACCACATCACATCCATTTAGACAATATCATTAACTTGCATGCAACAGATCATGGGGCCGTTTGAGGCTGTCATTCTGTCCTTCGTCAGCAGCCGAGGTGGGGTGCATTGTTTCTGCACAATAAAGCTCTGGTTATTGCCCTGTAACTGGGTGGCATCTGTTCATCTGCTGCCTGGTTAGGGAAACTCACCACCTTAAGAGGAGTTTTCTTCTGCTTCGTTCTCTGCCTCTGCTGCCAGGGTCTTCTTGGTGAGGTGGCGCACAACCACAGTGACATTGAACGCTCTCTGGAACCCAGAGTGGGTGACAGTAGCATACAAGGTGTGACCAAAAAGTATAGTGAATTTATATTTAAAAATATATTACGTGAAACACGAATTGAGTTAGCCCCCTTCAAAATAGCTCCCTTGTTTAGCTACGTTCTTCTTCCAGCAGTCCTATCATTTCAGGAGCAGCTTTGGAAATCATCTGCCATTAGCACTTTCAGGGTCTCATTGCTGCAAGGATCTCTGGAACTGACTCAAAATGGGTCCCTTTCATCATCAGTTTAATTTTGGTGAATAGCCAGAAGTCGTAGAGTTCCAAGTGAGGTGTGTGAGAGTACAATAATGTTTCCATCAGCCAAAAACTGGCAGAAAACAAGACACATACAATGACACATCCACAGAAACCTTGATCCCGACTAACCCAGTGGCATCATGGAGTTTAAAATTGTTGATACTGTACAGATGTACAGTATATGGTACAGCATACACAGGTGGTCATTTAAAAATGCCCATTATTCCAGTCTACTGCATGCACTTTGACTAAATGTACTCAATAATTGCATTTACTGTACAGCACCATATCCATTTAGGTAATTTAATTATCTTGCAAGGAACTGCTAGACCTACATCTTGTGCCCGACTTGTGACGTACGTCTATTTCTCCCCCCACTCTCACCTTCCACTGATTCTTGGCAAAGTTCTTCTGAATCTGTTCACTGACTGAGCCATGGATGTTCTTCTCCAGTGCTGCCCCACCTGATATCCTGCGAGGACAGCATATTTGGAGCCCTTAAATTTAGGACATTTAGGCATAATGGGGAAAATATGGTGCCTGGCCTTTCTTCTCTACCTTTAGGAAAAGTACGTTGAAGGCTTCTCAAAAAAATTAAGCACTGTGGATTGCAGGCTGTCAGAGGTAAGATTAAGTGTTGCACAGCTCTCACTGGATTAACAAGTACGGTATTACTTAAAGGTTAGTCTTCCAGGTCCAAAATGATGATGCAAACCTGTGAAATGTGGTCAATATCCACTGTTGCCATATAAGAAAATGTGCTTGATGCACTTTCAAACATTTTGTGAGAAGAGGAATGTAAGAGATTGCTGCTGAGAAGTTTCATGAATTATTTGTCATCATATTGATTTGAGATATTTTGTCTTTCAGTGATGTAACATACCAATGCTGATGTTTAATGTTACTTTAAGAGTAATTTTGAACATTTTTGCCAATAATATATGTTGATTGTCATCTAAAATAACATTTCTGACACAGTTGTGCATTAAATCTTATTAATCTATATAGATTAGGCCCAGTTGTGGGTATTAAAATAAATATTTATATTGTAGAACCGAAGAAATTGCTTAGAAAATAAAATTAACATTTATTAAAACCCATGAATCATGTTCAGAAAAAAACATGAGATATACAGTACAGTATCTGAAACGGTTCCAAAAATCTATAAGATCGTATGTGGCATGAGGCCTACACAAGCCTACATGCAAGCACACTGTAATAGATGCCATGATACCCTTTTAACATCACTATTAATTTATGCAATAAATATATACTATACTCCCAGGCTAACATTCCATCCTGAGTCAGAATGATTCATTTCTTTGCGAAGGATGGCACTGTAAAGTCAAAAAGACCGTTAATGTTAGAATACACTCTGTGGTACAGTGGAATTATATTGGAAGTTATACTGGAAGTAACCACATACTGTACTGCATTCAGCATGTCAGTTCATTTTTTACAGAGGCCTGTATTTTAGACTGCTGCCTTGTTATATGTTACTGCTAGAAGTGCAAGAATAAAGCATAATATATAAATAGTCCACCAAAATATAATACTAATACTACTATTACTAATAATAATAATACACATGACATAATATACAGTCATAATATAGAGTTAATAATTTCAGCAGGATATCTAGAGGCCCATGGTTAAATTTCTCCATATTACCTTCTTTGGTGTTATTCTGAGATGGTATACAATATGTTGAGACTATTTCAGCCAAGTACATAAATGAGGAAAAACAAGCAAGCAGCACGTAAGTAAACAGTCTGTAAATTACAGTGCACCTGCCTATTAAATTGAGAATGTTTAAACATATGGCGCTTTTTGTCTGGCAGCACCCACATATCTTACATGTGAGAAAAACTCTTTCCTCACAATATGGTTCAAGTCTCAGAGGGAGAGAATAAATTACTTACCATGGGTGTTGTAATGCCTGGTCACAGTCAGCCCTTTTCTCTGGGTTTCTCTGCAGTAGGTGTGATATAAAGTCCTTGGCTAAACATGAAACAGAAACAAACCAGGAGAAGAAAGCAAAACACTTCTAGGACGTGACAAAGAGGTAAGGAGGCTTCATCTGAGTTCTTTTTAGAACTTTGTAACTGTGAATTAAAATTTCACTGGCTCACATCTGTATACTACTACAGCTTAACATTTTCTGTTTACACATGGCTTTCTTCTGATGAAAAAGTGCACAAAAAAGCAAAGAACTAAGTCATTTCATTGTTCAGAAGAACGAAGATGGCAGCACCAGATTCGGAGATGTCGTCCCAATACGGTGAGTCAAACTCATATTGAGAATTTATAATCTGCCTGTAGAGTTGGGTGTCATTTTCATCATAAAATGGAGGATAACCACACAGCCTGGAAAAACAAAGAAAGATTTATAAACATGGTCCTGTTTCATTAGGCATAAAAACCTCTGCACACACATACATACTCCTGGTAAACTGTGTGACTCACAGTATGTAGGAGATCACGCCCATAGCCCAAAGGTCCACCTTTTTGTCATATATTTTCTGCTCTAGAACTTCTGGTGCTACAAAAAAACACAATCCAGATAGGGAGAAGTAAACAAGAATCACCACCACATTTCATATTTTGATCCTGGGGTTGTGTTAGCTGTCCTTACCAGCATATGCAGGCGTTCCACAGGTAGTGGAAAACACCCCCTGTTGCTCCATCTTTGACAAGCCAAAGTCACTGATGACAATCTTGGAGTCTTCTAATGGAGTCTCATATAGCAGGTTCTCAGGCTGAAAGGAGATTCACCAGTAGAGCATTTAATGATTTATTTGACAATGCTGAGGAAATATGAGCTTGCTTAATCATTAGGCACATGCTGATGCTCTAATATGGTTACTGCAGAAGAGCACCACCAAATACAAACAAAGCAGTTTGCCCAAACAGCATTAATCCTGCAAGCCTTCCTATGACAGACATCAATGCACCATCGTCCACTTTCTGTCTGCTGTATCAACTTTCTTCTCTACATGCACTTTGTCCGCCCATTTGGACTGGCCACAGTGTTGCTCCAGTTAGGAGCAAAGGGAACAGATGAGCAGAATCATCTCCCTCTGTCCCTCATGACAGCAATATCACTTCTCAGAAGTTCACAGAGGCTGGGCAGCAGGCCCTACGCAGACATCTCTCTGATCTTTCAGAGTTCCTACCTCTCCTCCCTTCTTGCCTAATTGGATGTGGCAACACCAGTTAGGGGGCTGTACCTTCAGGTCCCGGTGCACGATGCCCAGCTGGTGGAGGTAGCTGACAGCTCCAAGCACCTGGCGGATCACACGGCTAGCATCCATCTCCGTGTAGCTGCCCCTCTCCACGATCCGCTCCAGCAGCTCCCCCCCAGTAGCCCTGCAACATTGACATGAGAGTCAGGATCCCCCAACAGCATATTCACACTTCCACTCTAAAAAATTGACCAGTTATCTTGACCTGCAGATTGCAGAAGAGGAGTGCTGCATATATTCAACTAACTTTGTCTTCACAAAATAAATGTTTTATGACCAGCCTTTATGTTGATGTTTCATTGATTGCATAGTCTAAGGCCTTTGTTGTTCACTTACAGTGTCATCACCAAATAGAGCTTAGTCGGAGTCTCAAAGGTATCCTCCAGAGAAACTATGTTCTCGTGGTCAATTCTACGCCGGGGGAGAAGAGCAATAAAAAAACACATTATCTACTTGCAAAATAAAAATGGGGGTGCAACTTGTCTCACGGTCATCAGTAGTCACACACAAATGTTCAGCAAAATTTTTATTAAAAGCAGTAAGTGGTACATTTATGGCCTACTTTCTGTCATAATTAGAAATTTACTTCACATCTAAACATCAATTTCTTTTTTGTAGAAATTTTGAAGGATACATTTCTGCAACCATTGCTGAAGATTTAGAATGATGTAAAGCAGAGTACAGTACTGTAGAGAAAATTCACTGACTTGCGCAACACAGCTATCTCATTCTCCAGCATGGCCTCTCTGCCCCGCAGTGCTCTCTTGTGGACACATTTGATTGCTACAAGCCTTTTGGAGAGCCGGTGCTGAGCCAAGTGCACCTCTGAGAAAGACCCCCTGAAAAGAACATTCAGAGCATCCACTGTCACAGTTATGCGTGGGACTTATTGCAGCAACTGCTTTACATTTGACTGTGTGGGAGAAAGTTTTGGCTTTTATTACCCCCAGATTCAATATGAATGCTACTGAGGTGCCTTAGCAGAGTTGCCATGTACTCTGTTGTGTAACAAAGAGAAAAACACGTCATCTTAAATAAATAAAGTAAAAAAATAATACATAGGAAAATTTACATACAACTGTACTTTGGGTTACAAATGTCCAAAATACAATTTTTCAAAAGTTTTTTTCAGTATTTATTTTTAGTTGCATTTTCTTCTTTGTTGTATTTTATAAAATTTCTCTGTTGCAGAGTAAAAATGACCTGCATTTGGTAGCAAAATGTAATCAGAATCCAGTGGTGGTGTGTGTGTGGGTTGGGGGAGGGGAGCTCAGCATCACAGAGCTTTGCAGGACTGATTTCCATTCTGGGTATTAAATTGAGGTACATGTCTATTGCACATTTTCTGAGTTAAAACTGGAAGTGACCAGATGCTGAAAAAATATTTTAATGTAAATTATTTTCTTCCTGGTAGCCTAGTTTGTGTCCTCATTTGCAAATAAGACATGCAGTCAGTATTTAAGGTGATCATGGCCTTTTTGATACATTCCCCCCTCCTGACCTCCATTACATTCAGTCATTCTCCTTTCTCACTCCATTGCTTCATTCTCCAGTGCTACATGATGCACAGGGGGATCTCAGCACTGTGTACACATATTAAGCTGTATTATTAAGCTTTTATATATTGAAGTAGAGTTTGGACACTAAAAAAAATTCAAGTTCCAGACTATCGGGTCCAAGTTGTAGTCATAAACTTAGGTTAAAAGTATACATTATGTGTACAAATGCAATGTGTTAACCATTTAAAGTTGTACATTTTAAAATACACTACAGTACACTATTAAAATCGTTTATACCTATGTGGCTATTCCATGTTTTTGAAAATCACTTTTGGGAGTGAACAGCTAAGTCTTTTTCCACTGACAAAAAAATGATTGTTTAAATTACAGACTCACTCTCCAAGCTTCTCCTTGATCTCATAGGTTGCTGAAATATCTTCATTGTTCGTCCCAGATTCTTTAACTGGAGTCATCTTCTACCACAGGCAGGAAAACAGAACATTATTGTATTTTAAGTACCTGGGATTATTTGAATTATAAACTGGCTTTGTAGTACCGTACACACAGTCCATTCTACACTGAGGAGATGCAAACTGTAAAAGGGAATTATTCCTTAAATTGTTCATTGAAGTTCTGGGGTGTAATGTGTTATGCATCATCTGTGATTGTATGTTTACACTGTCACATCATTAGATGCTTAAGCAGATTTTTGGCTAGTGTAAGGAACACTTTGAAGAATTTCTCAATACATTGGACACATCCTACTGTCAGAAAGCAGTGTTTGATACCTTCACTGTTGCTGAAGTCTCTGTGCTTGTGCTAGCTTTCCATTGCAGTAAAGCTACAGGGGTGCATGAAATTTTGCTGGAAATGGTAAAAGCTCTGGACAGTGTTGGTATATAGTGGCTTATGTGCCACTATGTGTTTCATTTATTGCAGGTAAGGCACCTCTAGATTTGTACACTGGAGAGGTGGTATCTATTTTCAAGAAAGCGGATGACAAGCATGCTCAAATTACTGGCAAAAAACAGTTCTCTAGCTGCCTGTTGACGCTTATGCTAAGGAACTGGAGAGGAGACTCCACCCAGCAGCTGAGCCAGTTTGCAAGAGGAACAGGAGAAAATCCCTCACCTAAGACAAGTCCACATTGGTCTCAGTCACAGCAACACCAGGAACTGTCATCTTCCCTATATCACACACCTGGATCCAATTTTAAAATTAGTTCCAGGGATACAAAAATATAAGTGCAGAAGTAAGATGCAGTAGTTGCCAAGGAGCACAGAGAGTGTATAATTTCCCTCATTTTTTCAGAGCCAAATTCAGAGTGAAAGCAGCAAGACCAGATCCAATGACAAAGGAAGTGACCCCAAATATGGGCTGACCTTGGTGATGCCATGCTCAGGAAATTCCTGGATAACCTGGGTCTTTGGACTAAAGAACCACTAGTGGGGAAACATATCGAAGAAGCAGGGGTTTCTGAAAATTTGTGTCTTCTCATCTGTTGCCTCTTTTTAGATTTTAACTCTAGTAAGATGCTGGGCTGACATGAAGCTCAAAACTAAATTAAACTAATCCCTCTTGATCTCTTTCATTATCTCTGTCAGCACCACAGGTGGTGGAGAATGCCAGCATAGAATGGTTATTTCAGAATTGCAGGGGTATGCCTGGCCCAGCAGTAGCAATTTGCCAGATTCCAGGCTTTTCTGGAGTCACTGGCTCCCAAGGTACCCTTGCCAGATGTCTCCCATTTGAATTGCTGTATGCTCACTGACTGAGGGGTTTATGGACATTGTAAAAAAGTCTTGGGAGACCCAGCTCAGTCCCTGTTGTGAAACATGTAATTGAGCTGCAGGAATACATGGAGAAAATCTGGCTCCTAGTGTACACATGCAACAAGCCCAAAAGGCTTAGCAAACAGTATCCCCTAAAAATTCAAGGTAAGGTAAGGTAAGTACTCATACGGGTGCCAACAGTGAAAAATAAGTTTTTAGCCCAGTGGCCCCCACCCCTACACTGTAGCCAGACAGACTGAACTAGTCTTGTAAAAGAAGCTAGCTGGACTGGAGGACATTAGACCAAGTGTATTATGTTAATTTGGTAGTGGGCATACCCATCTTATATCATGCATGAGTTATACCCTCCCAGGGAGAAAGGTCTTGAGAAGACCTCCCATAGCCTCTTAGCTACTCATATTATGTTAGTCCCAAAACAAGATAACACCTGGAGGTTCCCCTTTGGAATACACTGCCCACCTTCTAATAGTTCATGGATCGTGTCCCATCAAAACTTTGCTACTGCCTGCTTGGGAGATGTTGTCATCTACAATAAGGTCTGGAAGGAAAACCTCAAACAACTAATCAACGTTGGGTACAGAGGAGCCAACCACTGGGCAAATCTGGTAACATTTCAATACAGGAACTACAAATTGCCACACCTAAGCTGCCATGCCAGTTAATAAAAAATTATAACATCAAAACACCAAGTCTGAGCTATACATGATTAGACAATACTGTAAACCCAGACACAGGTGAGATTCGTTTCTGGGACAGGCTGGCTATAATGACCAGGAAACAGTCCCTATGTCACACACCTCCCACCAATTCTTGAATTACCCTCAGTGACAGAGAAAAACAGAAGAACAGTCAGCAAGAACCAGGCAGACAAAGACTTGTTTCCCTTTCCTTTTTTTCAGAGCTGGATGCAAACTATCATCAAACTCATTGGAGTGGGAGCAGAAATATAGGTTTAGACAACAGAAGAGGCAACACCAAGGATGGGTTGAGCTGGTGATGGTATCCTGAGGAAGTCCTTGTGTATCCCCAGACTAAATGACTGCCATCACAGCACTAAATACAAGAAGTTGAAAATATTGATTAATAGCTCATCTTTGGTAGGTGCATTTTAAAAAGGCAGGGCTGGCAGGAGACTTGAAATTAAATTAAACTCATCATGCT
The DNA here is from genome assembly GCA_900497675.1 of Arapaima gigas. Lineage (NCBI taxonomy): Eukaryota > Metazoa > Chordata > Actinopteri > Osteoglossiformes > Osteoglossidae > Arapaima > Arapaima gigas. Next base: position 54,066 of record UFQX01000567.1, on the reverse strand, counting down.
CCTGATCTCCTTCATTTACTCTCACCAAGTCACAGAATATCCATATTTAGTGTGCAAGCATCCCTCATTATCGGACTCTAAAAACACGTTGGATAGCAAATTTTTGATGCAGTGCTGAGGTCTCGTTTAGTTGCTTTGCGAATTGTCCACTGTGTTATTTTTTTCTTATCATTCTGCTGTAAAATGTCAAGCAAATCAAAGCTGTTGTGAGAAAAAGAAAAACGTAAAAAAAAGCAAGAAATTGAACAGTTGTTCAGTGAGCACTTTAGGCAAACCATTAGCTGGCAGTTGGTAAGGAGCATTCTCGATATACAGTGTGTGTGTGTGTGTGTGTGTGTGTGTGTGTGTGTGTGTACACCTGTGTTTTTCAACCTGTTGTGAAGTATTGCCATGATCTTTCTGTGTACTGAGCCTTTCTCCTTTTTACTACTCCGGTTACTGACCTGTTTGTTCTACGGCTATTTGTGCTTTATCGTTTGTCACATTGCTTGTTCTTGACTAATTCCTGGTTTTGACCAGGACTAGTCTTGTGACTACATCTTTGGAACAACCCTTAACATTAAACAGTTCTTCATTTTACACCTGCACGCTGCAGATATACATATCCCATGTATCCCATATCACCATGTGCTGTACAAGGCACTGCAGCTATGTGGGGCGGCTGAAGCATAGCAATGTAAAGTGTGTGGTTTTTTCTTCTCTCCCCCCTCACTTCTATAATTGCTTAACCTGTTGCAGTCACATTCAGGAATTCAGCCAGTGTAACAACTCAGCAACAAGCTGAAGAGTAAACAATGGCAAGTGAAATGCAGACTAGAGGCGAGTAGGTGTTAGTTGCTTCACAGCAGAAGCAGCTTGACTGCTTTTTAAGGATGTAAAGTGAAACTATAAAATGAGATGTAAACAAACAAGAGAAATGGAATGAAACAAAAGTACCTTTTTCTCCACGTGTGCACAGAAAAATTTCATTATTTTTTAAAAGTATAGCAGTTTTCTCAGAAATGTACTTTTAGCACTAACAGGTAAAATTCATCTCTATTCCCTGACTCTGCTTGTGCATCATTTTAATATTTACATGGTTTAGTAAATGTAACCACGTTCTCTTAAAACCAATGAAGTTGGCTACTTTTACTGCTAATAGCAACTTTTTCACTGGTATCTATGAAATTGACCAGCATTGTTAGTACCATTTTTCTTTATAAAATGCCAGATTTAACAAATTCAGTAGTAGGCTATGCTATTAAATTTCAACAATAGGCTATGCATGTGGCTGACATGATGGCACAGCAGTTGCACTGCCACCTCACAGGGCCTGGGCTGTTCAGGTGTGGCTTTTGAATCCAGCTCAGTCTGTGTGGAGTATTAATGTTCTCCCCCTGCCTGTGGTTTAACACTGGATGCTCTGGTTTCCTCCCACTGTCCAGAAACACATTTTAGCTAAATTGGTCACTCTAAATTGCCCATTGTGTGTGCTTGAATGTGTGACTGTGTGACCACACTGTGATGGACAGGCCTCCCATTCAAAGTTTACTTTCATACCCAGGGATCCCTGGATAGGCTGTGAACCAGATGAAGCAGTTAAGGATAAGATGGGTGGTTTTGTATGTATTTTCCACTGAGTTAAAACTGTTTAGTTTTAACATTGATGGTTCAAACCTTCAAAAAGCCTACTTTGAATACAACACCTTCAGTTTTTTCCCAATTTTTTTTTCTTCCCAAGGACAGTTTTGGAGGGTTATTTTGTACTTCAGTATAGTTTTTTTTTTGTTCTAGTACTTTTGGCAGAGTAATATTTTAATACGCTCTTATGTAACCAGTGGCAATGTAAAGCAATCACACTTTTTGTAATATTGGTAGTGTGTTAATGTAAGAAAATGACAAATTTAATTATATGATAGTAACTGAAATACAATGCCCTATTGACACAGTCTTTGTCATTCTTTTGGTCAGATGAACTTCCACTGGCTTTACTGTGCTTAACAGCAGCTTGTCTGACATCCAGTGTGCAACCCAGCTGATGGGCTTTCGACCTGTGTCACCCTGCAGCCTTAAAAAGAAGTCTGAGGCTGTTTGGTAATTCAATTCAAGCTCATTCTAACAACTTTACAAACTGTGCCTACAGTTGGCCCTGATGCCAGATCAGAAGTCTCAAGTAATGAGATTTTGCTTTAATCAGAATTACAGAAATGATTCCCTTGGCAAGAACTTATTAATGAAAGATGCATTCATTTGTGCCATTGAAATATTCTTTGTTCTAAAATCCTACTGCCAACCTCACCTCCCTCCCCCCATTTCCTGTTTTCAGTTATTCCTAACACTGGGTTAGTTGTGTAAATTGACCAGATGTTAAGACAGTTTCTTCTGGAGACCATCCAGACACAGTATGACCAAACAACCTGCTTACCAAATCACAGCAAACTAACCCTCCATGGCCATGTCTTTTATAATCAGATACCCCTCATGACATGAAAACCAAACATTTACCTGTTTGATCATTGCTGTGCAGAGGCTTGCTGACTTTGTGTGCTGTCGCAGTGTTCCTCTCTTCTGTGGCTCCTTCCCCTCCTACTGTCTCTCCCTCTGCCACCCTACCAGCTTCATGATGCCTCTACCTTAAATGAAAGTCCATGTTCTTCACTAGTGCTGCCCTTATCCTCCCACACGCATACAAAAAGATGGTGATGTAGCAAGGGGAAGGGAGCTATGCTTAGAGATTTGTCCTTGCACTGACTGGCAGGGGCTGTGGAAATTTAGAGATGTCTCAGGCAGGGTGCATTTAGCTGGGCTGCAAGACTGCATGGTGGTGCAGTACAATGGGAAGTCGTTTCTCTGGAAAGTCCACATATGACTACTGGCTTCTTGCTAGACAATTTTTCAGAATCAAATAAGCTTGCCAAGTGTCTCAAATGCATGCATACAGTATATATCCTTATGAAAATGCTTTGACCTGGAAAGGTAAAGGGGGAGATGCCAACATCTGTGTTCTATTTTATTTAACATTTATCAAATGTTTTATTTCTAAAGAACATTTTGTTACTATTACCTTTAGCTAGAATTATAGCCCTACAGTCTGGATTTCAATTTCCTCAATTGACCACAGAGGCTGAGATCATTGCAGCGCAGTGAGAATTTGCTGCATATTTACGGCACTGTCTGTTTAGTTGTTGAATGAGAACACTCCCAAGGGCACCAGATGCCTGCTGTGCTGTTTACAATACCACATCTTTTGTCTGTACAGCATCAGCATTCTTACCTATACTATCCTTGTAAGGGTAGAGGGTCATCTTCTGTAAGAACCCCTTCATCTGGCCCCTCTTTGGCACAATGAGTCCAAACAACTGAATCCCTGAATTGTTACTCATACTGGACTGTTTAGCTCCACAAATTCCTTCCACATCTCCTGGCACAAAGACATCATTCTCTTTCAGAACAAGACCAATTGCATTCACCAACAGATACAGGGGAACTATAATACTGTAATCTTCTCTGGTATGAACATGCTGTTCCATGACCAAGGTGCTCCTGTGTTCACACTTGCTGTCTTTTTCACAACTTCATTGAATATTTTATCTTTTTATCTGGAAAAGCCCAATGTCTGTCTGTCTTGTAGACACATTTGTTTTTCAAGCCACAGACTTGAAATTTGGCACAGCAGTACTTACCTTAAGTAAGGTTATTGTGCAGAAAACTTCAATAAACTTGAAAAAAGCTGCCTACTATTTTGAAAATGTGTGCACACACATTCAAGTGCACAAATGCACTGTGTACATGTCATAATGGTCAAATAAAATGTAAAAATTAAGAAATTGTAAAGAACGCACCCGTTAGTGATGTAAGAGTAGTAAAGTTTGGTGTTGTACTATATATTTAGTTTTTTCCTGTTACAGCTGTACTAAATATAACCATTTTAATTATAAAAGTCTGGTGACTACATAATGTTACTTTTTACCCTTCCGTTGGGTAGCGCCGGGTAACTCAGCTAGTATAGTATAAAGCATGTCCCAGATTGTTCTGTCAGTCTGTTAAAATCCAGTTTTATTTCTGTGATTTTGTTACAAAGTCACATCATGCCCTCTAAACACAGTAAGAGAAGATCAGAATTAAGAAACAGTAAAAATAAGTCTAAACATAGGTCTTATAGTAGAGTGCCTCCTATATACTTTGACTTTAGGGTGTTTTATGGCCCAGCAGATTTTCAAGACACCACAACTTCACTCACAGAAGGGAACAAAAGCAGCAGAAAAACAAGTGGATGATTTTTGTCTCATGTTTTAGTCACACAGCTCAGAATATGTATTTAGATATTGAGTTCAGTGGCTGCATGCTACAGTAGCAGACTGTTTAGCCTGTGACGTGCAGCAACTGAAAAAAGTCGTGTTACTGAAACGAGGAACTTCAAAGGAATAATAACTTCCAAAAATATAGCATGGCAGGCAATAACCTACGACACATCCATCTAATTTGTGAAGACTTGGCACAAAGAAGCAGTGATTTAAACCCAAGGAGACCTGAAAGAAATAGGAGTTTTTTTTTCAATTGTCAGTGGGGTTTTGCTGCTACTGCTGGTCTTTTCACGTGCCACACTTTGTGTTATATTTCTTAGTTTTGCTTGTAGTTTTTAGAATTTTGCCTGAAAGTTTCAACATTGTCCATTTGTGCTTAAGCAATTTTAATATAATGGGTCTTAACCAATTAATAATAAAAACTGCCAGACCACCTCATGACTGGTCACTGGTTCTACTGTAGATGCCTTGGTTGTATTTATTTAAAATAAAATGGACAGATTGTTGTACTATATAAAAGATTCTCTCTACATATACATTAAAAAGTTGTGAAACTGTTAGTTGAAGTCTACAGCTCTGTGCAATACAATTTATGCAATAACTTATGCCCAAATTGTAATATCTGAAAAGTCAGCTGTATTACTTGCAAGGTATGTTTGTTACGTTGTGCCCAAAATTAACCTGCTGCATGAATGGGTAAAACATTGTATATCACTTTGTGGGCAACTAAACAAATATGTAACTAACGCGCCACTGTTGTGGTACCATTGAAGAAGGTACTTTTAGTAAATTGCTCTAATGAAAATTTCCCTTGTATAAATGAGTCTATCATTTAAAATAGCTTAAAGCTGTAAGTCACTTTGGGGAGAAGCTTTGGCTAAATTAATATTAGTTTTGAATGTATTGTTTCAGTTGTGATTAGATTTTCATTAATGGTTGCCTGCGATGGACTGGCATCCCATACAGGGCGTAATTTCGTAGTGTAGTGCCCAACAACCCTGACCAGGGCAAACCAGGACAACCCAGGTTAAATTTGCTCCAGTAGAAAGTATCCAGCTGTATAGATGGCTGACCCAGCTTAACACTGTAAGTCACTTTGAAGAACATCAAGTTTAATTGTCTGCTGTCTTGCATTAACCATCTTTAGTGGTTACCTTGTGGTGTGGATTCTGTGCCGTTAAATCAGTTCTGGGGTCTGTGATACTGTCGCAGAATGCCACTTGACCACAGGATGGGGCCATTGCTGTGATTTGAATAATATTATGTATTATACACATAAAAATAGTGATCTGGTTGAAGGACTGTGATGACCAGATTGATAATAGTGCCCTTCTGGCTGAATCAGCAAAGTTTTTACTCAGTTACTGCATCCTAAAAACTCCATCTGTGAAAACTAACCAGTTCTTTTCTGTTGTTACATAAAAAGGAATTAAAAAAGGGACTAGGATTTGAACTTAAAAAATATATATATATATTTTAAAGTGACAGCTTTTTATTTGAAAAATATTTTGCAATGTTTCATAAAATATTCTGGATGGTTAGAGTAGTTCTCCAAGTTTAAAATGTAAAATATTCACTGGTAGAGGACTTTTCAGATAAATTAAAAAGTCATAACTATTTCTATTATTTCTATTTTCTATTAATAAAGTTCATCATAAACCATAAGCATACACTGGCAACAATTAAAATATAAAGTATATTTTAAAATTCCATTATTTTTAACAGGAGCATAATAAATTGTGTGACTGACAAATACACTCGCATCTCCTCAGCTTACATAGTTAGCACCCTAAGTCATCAATTCAGTTTCATTGTAGATCTAACTTTTGTACTAAGTTTAACAGAAATTATGAGATTTGTTCTGCTAAAATCTTGGCTATTCATTAGACACTTTTCTCCAAAGCAACATACAAGAAAAGTACATTTCGGCAACAACTTTTTCACGGTTTATGTTACACCATATGACATATTTAACAGAGAATTTGTGCTGCTCATCATCACAAATTACTCTATAAGAACAAGGTAGGGGAAAAAAACCCAGATGGTTTTCTCAAATTAAAAATAAAATTTAAAAAATAATTTAATGTATAAGTATTCAACTACCCCCCCCCCCCACTTCCCAACTAATCTTCTTGGCAAAAATTAACCCTTTTAGTTTTAAGCCACTCTGGTGCATTTTTTGTTGTTGTTTCAGGTAATTCTTCTGGTAGAGGAAAAATAGTCTTCCAAGTCCAAGTCCTCTTGAAGATTGCAGCATGTTTTCTTTAATTAGCTCCATTTGTTTATGATTTCTCCAGTTCCTGCTGCAGAGAAGCATCCCCAAAGTAAAGTATGATGGTACCACCTCCACCTGCTTCACTGCAGGGGCCCTAAAGGTCAATTTTTGACAAAATTATGTACATTTATGCAGTCAGGAAACAATTTTCTCCAAAGCTACATACACCAGAGTAAACAAAAGTGCATCCCACAGCAGAGAGCCTGGATACATGCAGTCAGTTAAGTAGATCCTCTTTGTTTGATACAACTCTTTCCATAGTACACTGTGGCAAATGGGGGGGGGGCATAACCACCAACAACTGTAACCCTAACACAGGTATGCCTCAATAGCACAAACACCAAGTTACAGCAAACAAACATCTAGTTATCAATATTCTTGCATTTTATAAACCGTTGCCTGACAACAAAAAGCTAACTGTAGTGGAGAGACAGAGTGACCAGATCCCTTAGTTATGATGTTTGTCTCTTCCAGAACACTTGCCTTTATTTTGCCTTTTCTCTAAACATATTCCAGGATTATATTCTTGCAAATAAAGCCGGCCACTGCTTTGAACAATCTTGAGTCCAAGTGTCATTTAAAAAACACAACATTTTATCCTAACTACAGTGGCCCACAGTAGGATTACTATGCACCACTTGGAGAAGCATTTTTTAAAATTATTTTCTTTGGGTAACCAGTAGCAGTTAATTTTTTATCAGTTTACAAATTTCAGATTAATCTGTACAATTTACTGCACAAATACACAAAAATATGGGTTACAATTAAGTCCCACAATTTTTCTCTATCTCAATCACAGAGATAGAGACTGTCATCTCAGAACTGTTGGAGATGGTCTCAACGCAAAAAAAAAAAAAAAATCAGTTTAATGTGGTCCTCAGTGTTCTGGTGAGTCCCCTGGTTGTTGCTTCTGATTCCCTCACACACTGAATCTCCAGCACCACAACAGTTCACATGGTAGTGGATGAACTTCTCTCTTCTTTTATTACGAGCATTTGATGAAGATATTCTTCCAAGTACTTTATTAACACAGCTGCATTTCTACCATTAAAAAAAAAACACCTAAAAATGCTTCCTCTCTATCACACTGCACTCAGGACAACCAGTGAAAACCATAGACAGGACCATCGAAGTCACAGCTGAAATATTATATTCAATACTAATTTTTAGAAATAGTATTTACATATTTAAAGCTTATCTCAGTTAGAGTATTTAAAACATATACACTCAAACCTCAAATTACAAATGCAAATGCGACTGAGTTAGGTCATGACTGAATTCTCCCAAGTGTCTATCCATTATGCCCTAATCGATGAAAGTTAAATGCAGCTAAATCCATCAGTTTATTCATGGCTGAGGTTATGCTAAAAACAGTAGACAAAGCTAAAAAAAACGAATGTGTTGCAAACTACCTTTGTTTTATTTTCATCAGCAGCTCATACAGTGCAGGGTCTCTGTGTTCCTGTAACTATTAAATCTGAAAGGATACAAAGTGGATTGGACACCAGTTTATTTTATCTTTTATTAGTATGAGGCAACATTATAGTTTACTGTAAGGTGTATATACATAACAAGAGCTCATCTCTACAACTTAATGTTCACAGCATTCTGCGTTGTGCACACGAGGTGGTGTTTTGTTTCTCTAACAGATGCCACAGGAGGATGAGACAGTGGAGTAGAGAAATGAGCGTGAATTGCTGTGAAATGGATGATCCCATGAGAAGAACCAATTTAGTGTTTCACCTCAAAGGCTGACTGTGATTGTTCCGACAGCAACTTGTCAGTTTAAACTGGCAATCCAACGCATATTAATAGAAACATACCTTTAATTTATATGCTGGGTAGTTTTTCAAAAAATTCTGGATCCAGCTGTAATAATTCAACAAACACACACTGAATTCATACTGCAGCTGCCCATCCCTCTAACCCTCCAGTGCCAGTTGAGGTACTATTCTATTTCTGTATGTTTAGTTGGAAGTGGAAATCCAGGCCATTTTTGCTACTAAAGAAACTTTAGAAAAATAACAGTAACAAAAAATGCAGTTGAAATGAATGAATGAACGAACTGGAGCAATTTTTATGTCGTAATTGGTATGCTTGAAATTGAAGGTACAAAAGTGGAAACAGCGTTTATAACACGAATTGCCTACACTTGCTTATATAAAAAAGCCTTAATGTAGGAAACCCAGCTAATCCTAAATCCTATCTGGTTTTAGATCTAACCACTGCTGTATTATGTGTTTTAAGCCTTTTTTCCATTTGTGTCCCCAAAACACTGGGTGACATAGACCTAGTCCTAGTCCTCCGAGGAATTGCAAATAAATCCACACAGATGAAAGAAGTTCCGGCTCGGTGCTCATGCATTCCATAATTCATATGAAGCGAGGCGCTGACGTTCCTGGGGTTTCCTCTGACCACCTACTGGGTTAAAGTAAATCCTGGGAAGGAGGCTAACGACAGTAAAATGTATTTTCACCGGTGTAGTAATTGTAAACAGATACAGAGCGCTGGGGGGTCATGAGAATGATTGAAATTGGACATTTACTCCCGTATGTAACGACGCGACCGGTCATCTGTCCGAGTGCGTGTTGGTTGTCACGTTCACAGCAACGTCATTCATAAGGACCCGTCAAATGTCCCGGGAGACCAGTGCTGTCATAGACGCATATCTGTCACGCTGGGCTACGGGTACCGTAGAGATAGCGCAACTTTATAGGACGACCTTCTCTTCTCCAGGATGCTCTAGGCATTTGTGAGGGACAAAGCTGAACGTGAGAGAGATCAGAGCTCGGCGCTCGCTCCGCTTCCCGGCTCCTCCGTGAGAGATACGCGCCCATGCGATTCTTCAGACTCACATTTAAGTGTTTCGTAGATTGTTTTTGAACGTGCTGTCTAGATTGGGTTATTCTTTTGGTGGGCCTCTGGTTTTTTTCTTTTGTTTTACCCTTTTTAAACCTGCGATCCATTTAACTGAGCTGTAGTCTATTAACTGGGACGCCTTTGCGCATCAAAGTAACAATCAAAAATAAAGTAACTCATACAAGTCATTCTACAGATTTACGAGTTAAAGCCGTATAGTTAAAAATAACAAGGATCTAATTCTGCTGGGTGTTACATGCAGTAAGAAGATTTTGAGAACCCGGTCCTGTTATTGAGTGACCTTCTCATCGGTATCCTGAGCGACGGGATCTTTTAACCTGTTTAAAGGCGCTGAGAGCTCTTCAGCTACCACCAGACACCTAGCATGGTGAAAATGGACATGGACACCGAGCACGGTGCCGTGGATATCACCAACAGTGAAGGGAAAAAGCATCAGCTGAATCCCAATGACAGCGGCCACCAAGGTGTTAGTGGGAGTCCCGTGGTGGACACCTGTGCACCTGCGACAGGAGCTGCCATCCCCCAGAGGGGCAATTCGAGCTACCCTACACGAGAGACATGGGCCAGGCAGATGGACTTCATCATGTCCTGCGTGGCATTTGCTGTTGGGATTGGTAACGTGTGGCGCTTTCCATACCTGTGCTATAAGAACGGCGGAGGTGAGTCCTGAATGAAAGTTATAGGTGAGATGAGTGCAATTGCTGACTCCTTAGAAGTGACAAAAGTGCTTCCAGAATCACTGTTGTTAATGGCGTGTGATGGCTCAAGTGATGAGAATTAAGGCATCGGTATAACAGCATAACTTTGTACAATGTGACTTATCCTGTCAGAGGTACAACATTGCAATGAATTCTGTATGAATGGCTGGATTATCGTACTCTATTGATGGTAAATACAGGGGAACTAATCAATCAGAGGAATATTTGGACCAGGTTATATTTATAAAATTATCTGGAATGGTGCTGAGGATTTTAATCTGCATATTTCTTTATAGAAATATTAAGTGATCTTGGGAATAATAACACTGTCTGTAAAGATCACAATCTGCATATCATTGGTCTTTCTTTGCTTACTACAAACCTCCGAATTTTTCACTGATGCATTTTTGAGAAGTATTTGTTTGGCCTGCCAGTTTAAACCGCACACCAGAGAATTACCTGATGTCCAGACAAATAAAATAAGAGTTTGCAAATGTTAAATGCTATTTCATTTCTTATGCTGCAAAAGAGTGTAGAAGGTGTTAAAAGAGTCAAACAGAAAGAGAACAAGCTGCAGTACCTTCCTCTTCTACTAGTTTTGGACTGGGCAGTGACGCGCTGTCTCCAGCACCCTCTACCCCCAGTTTTTGTTTGCATTTCAAGATAAATGACATAAAACTTATAATTAAATTATACATTTAATTGTGTGGGGTAAATAAAGGAACTGAGGAGCTGCTGATGAACACTTTTGGATTGGGACACCCAGAATGCACAGGTGCATCCACACACACACCCTAGCTTGCAAGGGGGGAAGGCCTGTGAGGGAGAGACAGTTCTGCTCATTTTTTCATGCCCGAAAAATGTCCTTTACTGCCTCCTAACCTGCAGAGCTTTCGGGTTGCTGAAATTAACATTGAAACTTTTTACCAACAAACCTTTGCTCGAAGAGTGTTTATGTAGCTGTAGATCTGCCACACTAAATGAAATTGCATGTCAACACATCAATTTCAACAGATATTGATCATGAATAGTATGCATTGCCCTAATTTTTTTAGCACCCTGCACTAGCCTCTTGCCAGGGTCTTTGTTGTGTGTTCTTATTTATAAGATGTCATAACACACTGGCAGGGAACTTGCATGAGGCTTCCTAAACCCAGTGTTCTGCATTACACCAAGAGGAAAAAAAAACCATTTAAAATGGCATAAAGTGAAATACAGTAATCCCCCAGTAACTAACTCAGCCCATTGGAAAACATCTATATAACTCATGATTTCTGCATAATGAACTTCAGGCGTTCAGTGTTATGAAATGGTGAATACAGACGTGTCAAAGTAACCTGCTACGTCCACCTCTTTGTTTGACACAACAACCAGTATTTAAATAGTTTGATTTATTTTTTAAAAAATGAAATGCACAATAAATGTGGCAACAGTGCAAAGGTGCTCAAAACAAAACAGATGGAAACAGTTGATTACAGCTGTGCATGTGCATGTGTGGCTTGGGATAAATTCACAAACAGTATATAATAGTTTATTACAATACATAAGGTATTATTTTATTACAGCACACTGTACAGTACTGGATTATATTTATTTGTAGATTTTAAAATTTTCATTTTATTTGCATTTTGATTTTTTTTGTTATGGATATGCCTAGGATAAAAGTTTGTTAAAGCAAAAGTTCCCATTCAGATACAAATATATCGGTATTAATTTTCAAGAGTTGTTACAGCAAAAATTACGAAATAGAAAGTTTGGATATTGCATTGCTGTATAAAAACAAACATAAAAACAAAAACATGCAGTATACTACAGTAACAGGCACTTTAACGTGTACTGAACTATCCAGCAAGATAAGACTAGTGTCACGCCCCCTGGTCCGGACTTCGTGTCACGTGATCACTAGTTCTATGCACCTGTTTCTCATTTAGTAACCCATGTGTATATATACCTGGGTTTTTTCAACCTTTTGTTGCAAAGTGTTGCCATGACTTGTCCATGCATACTGAGCGGTCTTTCTGTTTGCGGCCCTGGTGAGCGACCTGTTTTGTCTTTCGGATATCGTTTGTGCTTTACCCTTGTTTGTTACGTCGTTGGTTTTGGACTGATTCCTGTTACTGACCTACGTGTGCCTTGTGACTACGATTTTGGAACAACCCCCAACAATAAACGAGATTCTTCGTTTATCTGCGCGCATCTGCGTCCTGACTGCAACCTTATAGAATACTTCGCCAACATGTATCCAGCAGATGTGAACAACAGAAGCATGACCCTCACACTTCCTGGCCCACTCTAGACATCACCTCTTGGTCTCCCTATTGTTTCCAGAACTGCCTTCGAGGTCCTCCTGTCTCGTTGCGTTCCGCTATCATGGAGAGCCCCCACTCTGGTTCCGTAGCTATGCCTCCCGAATATGCTGATCGGAAGGAGGTGTTTAGCGAGCGGAACAACACCGAACTGCCACCTCGCCATCTGTGTGATTGCCCTGTTAATCTCATTGGGGAAACGTTCCTTTCTGGGGTTAAGGTTAGTCCCCTGACCCAAGCGGAACGGAGAACTGTGGATTCCTGTATCAGTGCGTCTTTAGCTCGGGGATTTGTTTGTCCGTCTACGTCACCTGCTGCTTCCAGTTTGTTAGGAGAAAAGATGGAGGACTCAGACCATGTATAGCTTGTCGAGGCCTCTGTTGCTACAAGGCCCACATGGATAAGCACCACCAGGAGGTCCCCATTTGTCAACCAGGAGCTCGTATCTGGTTGTCTTCTAAGGATTCTAAATTTCCCGAGGGTTGCACAAGGCGGCAACCTAAGTACCCGGATCCGGGGCTGGTGGCTGACTCCCGCCGGGTCCTCACCCAAGCGGGCGCCCCGGGAGTAACCAATGCCCCTCCAGTGCGAGCCACAGAGGAACATCGGCGTTATGGCTCTTCTGACCAGCACCGCAGCAGTCCCGGTACCCGGTCACGGGCGTCGTCCTCTCGTGGCGTGGATGATGGTCGTCGTGGCCATCCTCGTCACGCGGCCAGCTCTGACTACTTGGGGGGGAGGGGGATACTCCATCTCACCTGATCACTAGTTCTATGCACCTGTTTCTCATTTAGTCGCCCATGTGTGTATATATACCTGGGTTTTTCAACCTGTCGTTGCAAAGTATCCCTGGAAGGATTGGGGTTATTTTTTGAAGTAGGTTGTTAGTTGTGCATATTTGTGTTATGTGGCTCAGGAATGTTGCATCGCTCATTTTCTGAAGAGATGAAAGGCTATAGCACAGGTGGTTCCAAAAGATGATGCTGAAACGAAAAGGTTTAGCTGTAAGTACTGAACCAGTGTTAGTTGTTGCTTCAATGTCCTGAATTGTTGTTGACATAATGATGAAAAGACAACACACAAAGAAAATGGATTGTCAGCCTGTTACAGGGTAGCCATAAAAAAAATCTGCTTGTAAATAACATTGTCAGCTCACAGCAATTTATACCTCATTGAAATATTATCCTGTCTCAAACACAGTACTGTTTAAAGATGAACTTCCAGTGTTATACATTCTCTGAGGCAGTAACTCAGATGGTGATAATTCAGTCTTTAAAGCGTCTTGTCAAAGGAAAACAATGATTGTAATGTTCTTACAACACTTATTTTAAGTGTTTCCCATCCTCAATGCATCTAACAATATAATGGAAAAAGTTATAAAGGCTTCAGTCACGTAATGGGCATAATTTGTTTGATTCATTATGTCCACCTTGGAAATGTGCTTGTGAATCGTCATAAAACAAACTCATAATAATTAAAATGGGAACAACAGAAAAAGGTTCACCTAGTTAACATGTAAGCAATGTCAAACTGAAAAACAAATCCAGAAAATTAAAAGTACCCTGAACACCTTTAAATCCAGGTTTATATGTTCAAAATTAATGCATAAGATTCTGCGCTCCTTGTTTTCTACCACTGTTCTTGCTTTCTTGCTCATCATTAATCTGACTATTTCTTTTTATTTAGTTTTATTCTGTCTCTAATGGACTGGCATCCCCTGCAGGAACAGAATCCCATTCAACCCAGTGTGTTTCCACGGTTACATCTTAGTATCTTCAACATAAAGTCCTGAAAAATTGTAGGACAGTAAAAAGCCAAGTTTTTACTTTTACAATGAATTGTCATCTATCAATGAATCCTAGTGTGAATCTCCTACATTAACAAATCATTTTTAAGTACCTATATGTGTGAATGTATGTTGGGAATACTGTTGTGCAGTTATACAACAATTAATATGATGTTCTCCTTAATTCATTTCCCAATACGAATGCAGGGCAGTGTGGTGAGACTGAGATGTTCATGTAGTTATGAAACTGTTTGCATGTTGTTCATGTGGGTTTCCCTCTACAGTCCAAAGATATGTATTTCTAGTGGACTCAGACTCAACGGGCTATAATGTATGACTGTATGTGCCCACCCTGTGATGGTCTGGCTACCTGTCCAAGGCATACCCTGACTGAGCTTTTACCCTGTACTGTACCCTGTTGTTCCTGTGCAATATCACACACATAATATCTAGTGCAGTACTACTCACACTATTGTCTTATTTCTTTTTTTTTTTTAGGAGTATTCCTCATTCCTTATCTGTTAATAGTATTTATGGGAGGGATTCCCATCTTCTTCCTGGAGATTGCACTAGGACAGTTTATGAAGGCCGGAAGCATCAATGTGTGGAATATAGTTCCGCTGTTTAAAGGTAGGCATCTTTCTCACTTGACATCCTTATCTTTACAGCTTTTCTTTCCAGACCTCCTTTTAAACTTTCCCTAAATGTGCTGCAAAATCCAAAAATTCAGGCAAAAGGAAAGTCAGCTTTGACTTATTTTACATGAACTACATTATGTTAACTCTTCCACTAACTATGTCTATGGGGAGAAATGTAAAACAGGGCCATAGCTTAGCCTGTGTTATGCAAAAATGGAGCAGCGAAAGATTTCTGTTGTCGCACTGTAGCAACTGATCAAAATTTTACAAATATAACTTACTGTGGTATTGTTCACAATTTAAAAAAAAAAGCTGTATACACAGATTATCATCTAAAAAATTGATATTTCCCAGATTTAATAGCATTCTCTTACCCATTTTGCAAAGTTTCCTGCTGTAGTAAAGTGAACATGATCTGTGTTTACATGGGCATCCAGTAAATGTCAGTAAAACACGTGTTTACAAACTAGCAGTGTGGGACCACCTTCAGCTGTCTCACTTCCAGTCTGTCCAACTTCTGCCTGGTTTTTATGAAGGTTGGTCATCAGTAACAAAATGTTTATGGGGTGAGGCAATTAACAATCAGCACTGAATAGTAGTTTTCCAGACATGTTAAACTAACTAATAAAACTTATTTTTAACTTAGTTTGCAGTTAATAAAAAAAATCAGTCCATTTAGTTGATGGCTTTTCTGCAGTGTCACAGTGTTCATTTTGTACTATAGGTAATCTACAATTATTTACCCGTTTATACAGCTGGGTTATTTTTACTTGAAACAGTACAAATACCACAATCAAGGGCACTACAGCAGGAGCCAGGACTCAATACAAGGTTCTTTGATGGCAGGTGAAAGGCTGTAACAGCTACAATTAGTATGATAATTTTTCAAACAAAACATTGTATTTTTATGAGGTGCAGTTTTGGCTTCACCAAATATTAATAATGGAAGTGCCAATAATTTTCAAGCCCATGTTTTGTAGAAGAAAACCGGTTGTGCCTGAAAAAAATACTCATCTCTATTAATTTTATTGGAATTGGTAATCTTTCCCTGATTGTAACTTGGTAGTAAAATTGGTTTAAAAACCAACTTTCACTTTCTAAATATAAGCTGAGTATTTGTTGTTATAATTTTTTTAAATAAAAATGGGAAGCTGCAGAAACGTACATAAAAATGATCTAGAAATGTAGGTTTCTGTTGATTTAATATTAATTTGCTCTGAAATTTTGTGTCATGGAATATTTCAATACGGGCATTTAAACCATATGACAAACCTAATCCCTATTTCAATGTATTTCAGTCATATCGGTAACCCAGTTTACATTTAATATCTACATTTAGGTTGAGCCTTTGTTTGCCCGGATATATTTATTGACCAATTATCTTTTTGCAAAAGTGCACTGAACTTTTTGTAAATGCTTTTATGATTTAGGACTTGGATACGCCTCAACAGTAATAGTCTTTTTCTGCAACACCTACTACATCATGGTGCTGGCCTGGGGCTTCTACTACTTCATCAAGTCATTCAGCGCAGTGCTGCCCTGGTCCACCTGCAACAACACCTGGAACACACCCAGCTGCATTGAGTTCTTCCAACAGGCTGATTGTAAAAATGGCATCAGTGGCAACTCTAGCTTTGGCAACCTGACCTGTGAGGAGCTGGCCAGGGGCCGCACACCTATCATTGAGTTTTGGGAGTGAGTGTCCTTCTGGTCCTGAAACTGAAACACACTGGCCGAATAGGGTGGAAAAATTACAGCAAATCTTTTATGTACACTTAAACCCTGTCTATAGTACAGCTCCAATAAACACAGAACAGTACACGACTGGAAATTCTCCATTGGCCACCCACTTACTCCATGTAGCTATCACAAAGTAGCAAATAAATACTCGAGTGATTTACTGGGAAAAGAAAGCTGTTTATAATACCCATGGATTTGTTTTGTAATTACCACCTACATTAAGATTATTGCCACTTAAAATTATATTCCAAAGTGAAACCCATTTCTACAAATCAACATTAATTGCAAATATGAAATAACTAAGTGCATAAGGTGATTCATGTGCTTTTAGGGTAAATGTATCTGGAAGTTCCAGCCCGCTTCAAGCAGAGGGAGAAGGATATGAGACAATTTTCAAGGCAGCAACTCACTTAAATAACTGTAACTGACTCTGCCTTGAAAAGGCCATCTTCAAAAATGTACTGTTTAGTGACAAAGTAGTTGGATGAGATGGAAGAGATTGCATTACTACAGCACTTGCCTGGGTGCTTCACCAGTGTCAGCTTTATGTGAGGACAGGAAAAAGAAAGCTATTGTTGAAAAAGTGAAATATTTTGACTCATGTTTTGCCAAAAGCCATGTAGGCAATTCTGAAACAAAGTTGCAGAGGGTTCTGTGGTCTGATCAGGTCAGGCCATCCTGCTAAATTATGTCTGGCACAAGGCAAATACTGCACACATCCAGAATCACATCACCTCTATTCTGATGCGTAGTGGTTGGCAACATGATGCTATGGGGCATCTCTATTGCAGGGTCTGGAAGGCTCATTAAGATAGATGGTAATATGAATGCAGCAAAGGGCAGGGAAATCCTGGAGGAAGACCTGGAAGAGAAGTAACTGGAAGAAATGTTTTCAGGAAAGACAACAACCCCAAATACAAAGTCAAAGCCACAAGTATTTAAATGTGCTGGAGTGGCCAAGTCAGAGTCTGAACCTCAGTCCAACTGAGTTTGGGGCAGGACTTGAAAGCCAGTGCACAGTAATGGTCTCCATCCAACAGGACAGAACTTGAGCAGTTTCTCAAAGAGGAATGAGCAAAAATTTCAGTCATGATGTGCTAAGTTCATACAGACTTATCCAAATAGACTCTAGGCTGCATTGCCTGCCAACAACACCTCTAGTAAATATTGATTTGAAGGGTGAATATTTATGCAATCAGTTATTTTGTCTTTTATATTAGTAATTCAACACTGTTTAAAGATTTGCATTTACTGTATAATTTGGATTTTACTTCCACAGGAATAAGGTATTGGACATCTCTGATGGACTGGACCAACCTGGCACAATAAACTGGGAGATGATGCTGTGCCTCCTGGCTACATGGGTGATGGTGTACTTCTGTGTATGGAAGGGGGTCAGATCAACAGGAAAGGTAGTTCAATGCTTCCCTAACTAACTATACTTAGGACAACCGAACCTGACAAGCCAAAAACTAGCTCTCAGGTACATAAGAAAGCAGCCAGTACCTTAGACGTCTCTTAAATACACTTCTTAAGACTGACAACAACCCCAAATACAAAAGCAAAGCCACACCGTAATAGCTTAAAACAAGCATTTAAATATGCTGGAGTGGCCAGGTCAGAGTCTGAACCTCAATCCATTTGAGAATTTGTGGCAGCACTTGACATAATAATAATATGATCACGTATTTTAATATGGTTCGTAAGTCAGTGTGTTAAGGTCCAAACAAACAGCATTTCAGGACGGTTTTACTCCTGAACTGTTCAGTTGCTAGTTCTGTCCCGCAAGCTGAATACTTCACCCTGTGAATAGTCCGTGGTTCCGGGACCTTAATTTTCTGATTAACGTTACAGCTGGTTTTTCTGACAGATTTTTCAGTTTCAGTCATGATCCTAAGTGTACAACTCACATCCAGTATTAAATATACACTTAATAGTGCATAAGATTAATTCATGAACAATACATCATACTATAAAAATAGTGTGCTTGTAGCAGCAAATCCAGCATGTGGAACACAGATTGTCATCCAGACCTTCACACTTGAACACTGGTCAGAAGTATCTTGTTCCTTATCATTCAGTAGATATTAGCGTTCTGGTTAATTATTGCATATTATGTGTCCATATTGCTGATGAGCTGTGATTTTTTTTAATTCTATGATGTCACAGTGAACTGCTGTTTTACACCTCTGCTGAAATTTGTCTCCTTTCACAAATGTGCACACAGTATGGATGAGTCTTACTTTCTCCTCTCTTTCCCTAATCCATAAGATTGTGTATTTCACCGCCACCTTCCCATACATTGTTCTTACAATCCTCCTGGTGAGAGGTGTGACTCTGCCTGGGGCCAGCGATGGGATTGGATACTACCTTAAGCCTGACTGGAAGAAGCTTGGTGAGGCCCGGGTGAGATAAAAATTTTCCGTGGCGCAGATCTAATTTGCAAAGTAGTTATGAGCTTTGCTCAATTTTGAAAGCGTTTGAACTATTTTTTTCCACAGTATACGCTTATCGTTTTATTAATGGTAGTTTAATGTATACACCAGGTTGAACATTTTGTTTTTCACCTCCAATGAGCTAGAGTGACATAAAATTGTTAATAACTGCACTGCTCTTTTGCGCAGGTATGGATAGATGCTGGGACGCAGGTTTTCTTCTCATACGCAATTGGTCTTGGTGCTCTTACAGCCCTTGGGAGCTACAATAGATTCCACAATAACTGCTACAAGTAAGTAACAAATAAATGGTCTCACTGCTAATTTCAGAGAAATATGAGTTTCTTAATTTTAGCAAAGAAAATATGTTGTATTCTTGCGCTCCAGCCTTGTAGTTGAGGAACAGGAAGAAGTTGCAGATGCAAGGCCTACTAGGCTTCCTGCAGCAAACCCCTTAAACATTGTTAAAAAATGAACTTATTCCCATGTTCCTTTTATTAATTGTGTTTGAGACCTTTGTTTCTGTAAAATTTTGATGCTAATTTGTTTTTCACTATTGTTCTCACTGTTTTTGGCCCTTTGTCTGATGGAGCATGTTGTTTTCACTATCGTTGGTTGTCCTCATGTTGGGCCATGTTGCATTCCATGTGCCTTGCTTCTTTTTGTTATTTTCATTGTATTCAACGTTCTTGGATCTGTCCATATTTGACATTCTTGTTCTTGTTGTTTACCTCTGTCAGCATTTTGGCACTGATATTTATGTTGTTTCTTCTGTTGCCACAGAGATGCTTTTATACTTGCTCTGGTCAACAGTGGGACTAGCTTTTTTGCTGGTTTTGTGGTCTTTTCCGTCTTGGGATTTATGGCATCAGAGCAAGGTGTGGACATCTCCATTGTTGCCGAATCAGGTATTGAACAAACTCTTTTCCTCAAAGTAGGTAATGATTTCCTGTTTTTTGCATTTTTAAACTGATTGCTTGTTTTTCTCCAATTTATGGAACAAGCAGTTCTTACCAAATCCTGAGTAATGAGAAGTATATTTTGTTTGATTACTTCTCAGTGAAATAACTGAAGCAGCTTTTCCATTTATTTCATGTTAATAAGGGGTTGGGGTTTGAAAAGGTGTCAGTATAGTATCAAGACATGCAATTTCTGTATAAAGCTTCATTTGTCTGCCTGTCTGTCTGTTCTTTATGTCTGTCTTTGTTTTTCAAGCCACACACCTGAAATTTGACACACAGGTACTTCTCACCCTAAGTGAGTTTTTAGCATAGATGATGTTGCTGGATGCCAAAAAGGCCACTTAAAATGTAAAATTTCAACTTTAGTCTTTGAAATAAGGCTTTCAAATTCACATTTAGTCTCATCATACACAAGGCGTACGTCACGCTCACTGCATGACCCAAACATGCCACTGCTGGGGTTTCTACCCCACCACACACACACACACACACACACACACACACACACACACACACACACACACACATAAAAACACACAGCAGTACATACATTTAAAAATAATAGTTTCCTGATATACAATTTTTATTACTGTCTGCACTGTCAACTGTTAGTAGAGGCTTGGAGTAAAAAGCTGAACTGGCATGGAGGGTGTGCTTCATAGAAAAACACCATCATCTCAGTCAAGTGTTGTTTTGGGTTTTGGTGAACTTAATCCACATCTGTTGTCAATGGTATGCACATAGAAAGAACAAATGTCATTTTTAAAATGCAGTTGTCTGTTATACTTGCCAAGTGCCAGTGTTTCTGAGTTAAGCTCCTTGAGCCAGACCAGGACAAGCAGTTAGTGAAACAGTGACAGGGAGTTGTTCATTACCCCTTGCAATTCAAATATTTGTGTGACAAAACGGACTAGATGTTTTCCTCACATAAGAAAGTCTCCTTTAAGGAGATTTTTACATTTGAAGGACTTTAACATTTGCATTTTTTGGTGGCTAAAAATTTGCATAAAAATCCAACTCGCACTTAAAGAAATGGCTCACAAGAACATTTAATTGAATTTAACTGAAAAATGTGCACCTTGATGACGTCCAGCACCACACAAAGTGAGTGGCCAGTAGGACATAGCTTCTCTGCACATTTTAGTGCCCCCCAACAAGCTTTTGTATCGTGTCTATAAAAATGTACCTGATGTCTTGAAGTTTTTATGGAAGTTGATGGGGATAGTGTGGAAAAAAAGGGGTTATCCCAAAAGAGTGGCGGAGAGCAGGGGGGGTGTTAATACCCAACGAAAAGGATGCTGTGGGTATCGAACAGTTTCAAACTATAAGTTTGCTTAATGTAGACGGTAAGATTTTCTTTAGTGTGGTTGCACAGAGACTGGCTGCTTACCTAAAGGCGAATAAGCTGATTAACACCTTGGTGCAAAGCAAAAGGCAGGGATTTCAGGTTTTGCAGGCTGTATAGAGCATTGTAGTATGATTTGGCAGCAAGGATGGAGAGGAGGGACCACCACGTGGTGTTTTTAGACCTAGCTAATGCTTTTGGCGTGGTACTGCATGCCCTGTTGTGGAAGGCATTTGAGTAGTTTCAGGTACCAGAGGAGATTGTAAAGCTGATTAAAGCCTATTTTGAAGACATTCAGGTGTGCTTTAATACAGGGGAATACATTACATCCTGGCAGCGGTTGGAGATGGGTACAACAGCAGGTTGTACAGTTTCCCTGTTAGTATTTATGATGGCACTGGAGGTGATAATTAGGGCTTCCCAGTGGGTAGTGGGTGGGGAGAGGTTGCAGGATGGTACTCAGCTTCCTCCAATTAGGACATATATGGATGACATGACAACAGTAACAACTACCCTCTCATGTACTCAGCGATTTCTAGGGAAATTGAGTGATAATCTTAGGTGGGCGAGGTTGAAAGTGAGCTAGTAAGTGTAGAAGTTTGTCACTTATAAACGGGAAACTAGTACAGAAAGGTTCGCTGTGGAGGGAGAGGTGATTCCTTCTGTATTGGAGAAACCAGTTAATAGTTTAGGTAGATGGTATAGTGCAGCTTTGAATGATAAGGAGCAAGTATTGTATTTGAGGGAGGAGATGGTGAAGGCTCTAGATGGTACTGATCAGTCCTTTTTGCCAGGGAAATTAAAATTGTGGTGTTTACAGTTTGGTTTGTGGCCGTGTGTAAGGTGGCTGTTCACAGTATATGACATTGTGATTACTGAAGTGGAGAGGCTCGAAAGGGTAGTGAATAGGATAATAAGGAAGTGGTTGGGAGTGCCGCATTGTTTAAGTAGTATAGCATGGTTTGGAAGAGGAATATTGGAGTTGGCGCTAACTAGCTTAGTGGAGGAATTTAAGTGTGCGAAGGCAAGTCGCGAAATGTTAGTAGCAGGGTCAAAGGATGAGCTAATAAGACTGGCAGCACCAATCACGAACACAGGGAGGAAATGGAAGGCACAAGAGGTGGTGCACTTAGCAAAGAGTGCTAGAACATAGGGATATAATTGGTCAGGTGCAAAGGGGAGAGGGCTAGGATCAGGTGACTCGTGGAAAGTGTTTAATAGGGCCACATCACCTGAGAGAAGGCGAATGATTATTGGCTTCCTATGAGAACAGGAAGAGGAAGTATGGCAAGCGAGGGCTGCATCACAAATAAAGCAGGGACAATGGCTGAAATGGAGTGGTGTGGAGAAACATAGGATCACCTGGCGAGAGCTGTGGGCGATGCATGCAAGCCATGTGAAGTTCCTGCTGAGGGCCACCTATGACGTCCTACCAACTCCGCAGAACCTTGGACAGTGGGTAGGTGAGGATGCAAGCTGCAAACTATGTGCAGGGAATGGAACGCTGAAGCATGTTTTGTCATCATGTAAGGTTAGTTTATCGCAAGGACGCTATACGTGGAGGCATAATCAGGTGCTTTGTTCTCTGGCAGTGGTGATTGATAGGAAGCGTCTAGAAGTTAACTCTATGCCTGTTGTTGGTAGTAATAAGATGATTACTTTCGTGCCCGAGGGGCAGCGAAAGGTAAAGCAGAAGCAAAGGGTCAGAGTAGATAATTGGGTGGAAGCGAAGGCCTGGAAATTAGAGGTGGACATGGGTAAAAAAAACTACAGGTCCCACAGTGTATTGCAGTCACTACGTTGAGGCCGGATATGGTGCTATTCAGAGGTTAGGTGGATAGTTTATTTCATAGAGCTGACAGTACCATTTGAAGATGAAGTTGAAGGAGCTTACAAAAGGAAGAAGTGGAAATACGCAGACCTACTGGCTGACGTTCATGAGTGTGAGTGGCAGGCACATGTTAAGCCATTAGCGGTAGGAATTAGAGGCTTTGTTGCAAGAACTATTACTTCCTTGTTGTGTGAGTTTGGAATTAGAGGGCGTCTGTTAAGGGAAGTGGTGAAAGAATTAGCAAAAGTAGCTGAGAGGGCTAGTCAATGGTTGTGGATGAGGAGAGCTCAATTGGAGTGGGGAAATGGGGTGTAAATGTAGGCATTAGGCCATGCAGCCCTTACGTACCACATCCACTGTCACCAGGGCCTATGTGGACTTGTGACCTGGGGGGGGTAGGTCTGGGACACCAGGCCTCACTGCTGAACCTTCTGGAGGTGTCGTGGGCATAAATCAGCAAAACACCGACAAAGGAAGGTGCCTACCTGACAACCCCAGTGAAGAGCTTACAAGGTGGTGTATTAGGGCTTGCTTACTGTGGAGTAGGAGGTAGGTTTGTTAGATTAGTGTGGAGGGGCCCACATTACTGCGTAATCCCAGTGTAGTAAGCGCAGGATATGTTGTCATCTTGTCCTATATATTTGTACTCTTGTAACTATGTTCTAGCTACAAGCATCTTTCATAATTCTTATAATATCTAGAGTAAGAAGTTTTAACATGTCAAAAGCTGAAAAGGCAAAGGGAACACTTAATCAGTTTAATGCTTGAAAAGCGCATCCCTGAAAGTCAGTATCATCACAGATTACCTTATTTGCGTGATTAAATTTGCTATAAATTTATTGTTCATTTAATGTAGTAACTCAGCAGATGGGTCACATGATTACAGCATTTATAAGAATAGCCCTTTTAGTGCACATTCATCAAATTACTAGTGAAAATGGAATGGAACAAATTTTACACTATATAGCACATTTACAATAAAGAAGATACATAGGTACTATAAAACAGACTTTGAGTTAGTTTAGTGATGAAGTGGTGATAATGGTCAATGTAAAGACCAAGCCAAGCAAGTGGTCTTAGCAGGTCCATTATAACAGGAATTGACAGCTGAGGTTTCTCTAGGCTGAGTGAGAGCACATAGAGAGTAATCTCCCACAAATAATGTTTCATTCAAGTGTAGGGCAAGAGTGATGGGGGGGGAGATACCTTGGCATGTTGTGTAGCATTTGCCAGCCTGTCTGCCTGATTTTGTGACAGAGATGGTCAGCATTTGGGGAATAGAGAATCTATATTTGCATGGATTTTTGCCAGAACTATTGCACTGTACTGTTAGGTCTTGAATGCAGAAGAGCAACTCCCACTAAGCAAGTAGTGAAACCTCTGTTTTGTTTGCAACAGATCAGCTCATAAAGAAATTTTCTTGCATGTTGGCTAGAATTACTTCAGGACCTCTACCATCATCTCCAACTTAAAAAGGGGAAAACCAGCCCAAAATTAGTGTATTAGAGATTAACTGAATTGCTTGATACTGGATACAACCTTAGACATGCATTTTGTCTGGGAGTCAATTTTCTGGATTGTTTCATGCAGCAGTGCAATCCATAATATTTTAAAGAATGGGGACTGTAACAATATTTAATGGGGACACAATGCTACAATTCTGTCTTTAAAACTACCTAAATGTCATCGCTGTTAAAGAAACCCTCTCTGGATCCAAATTTAGTCCAGAATTGTCCCTTTTTCCTCTGAAAAACATCAAACTGAATGTGCAATTTACCATCATTATCTGTATTTGTTGCCCAGAATGAACACATTGACAGTTACCAATTTGGATACAAGGTCATCCATTCCACAAACACTGCATTTCTTTCAGTATTCCAGTCCCAGAAAAAGCCAACTCCCCTTTCTTCAGGGCTCATTCTCCTGGAAAAGACTGCAACATTTGACATTGACTGATTCCAAGCTGTCACAGCGAGCAAAGTAGAATCTGGTAGATAGATGCATGGCTCCATCTTCCTATCAGTCTCTGAGCTGGTATTCCACATGGTTTGGTGGTGGCCATCCTGTTCATCCTGTGTTCAACACAGTCCTACACTGAAGAGGTCGAAAATTCAAACTTTGTAGTTTCTCATTTTGGCTGTGATTTTGAGCTCTTACGTTGCACTGAGGCACTTTGCACACTTACAATGTGTTGGCAAAAACATTGCTGTTGGTCAAAACAACTTCAGGAACTGCATGGCTGCATATATAACTGGTTTCTTAAAATGTACTTTTTTTTTTACAGCGAATTATGTTACTGGAGAAACCCAGCTGTTAAATGTCCAAATGTGGAGTACTGGGTAGACTAGTTAAAGGACATCTTCCCTGTTTTTAGTCAAGTCTGTAGGTTAATGTGAACTTGAAGAATGGGAAAAGTTGAAGGGCTCAGTAAGGACTGTTAAATGATGAATACCCCCCCCCCCCCCGCAGCGATTGTCTTCATTTTTCCAGCGCCAGCTTGACTGCCAAGAGCTCCTGCCAAAAGCTGCCTAGGTAGTGAATAATGGCACTGGGATAAGACTGAGCCAGCTCATATCTCTGATGCATCAACCACAACTAGAGTGGTAAAAGATATGAATATATTAAAGTTGGGGTCATGTGAAACCCTACTTTAGCACAATAAAAGGCTGGAGTACTGGTGAAGCCCAAGCTGAATTTTTTTAAGGTGAAAGGCTTCCTCAGAGTCAAAGGTACAAATAAAGCACTGATAATTTCTCAAAATACTGGGACCACACCAGTTCAGTATTCATAAGGAAGAGTCTTATAATAATGAGGGCACAAGAATTGGTGGATTTAGCTTTAGAGCACCTGCATGCATGTAACTTCATATTTATGAAGTTTATATTTATTCCTGTTTAATACAAAAAAACTACTGCATCTCCTAGTCTGGCTTTCTTTTCTAGGCTAATAGTTTAGCCAGTCAGTTGATATTTAGTCTCAATCCATCATTTTATTTAGTTTTGAAGTTTTCTGGGTTCAGGAAAGAGAACATTTTCGATCACCCTGTGATGGGTTGGTGTCCCACCCAGGGTGTGGTTTCATAGCGTGTCCGGGACCGCAAATACCCTGACCAGGAAAACACAGTTAGTGTTGATGGATAAATTTAATTTCAGCCTGGACACTTTAGATTTTTTACTGCCATCTCAAAAAATCCAAAGCTTACCTGAATATTTGTGAAACCTTGTCAAAATGTATTCTGCAATTTTAAGGACATTGTGTGTCCAATAGAAACTATAAACAAGTCAGCTGTGCAGGTTTTGTTAATGGCAATATCCAACTTCAAGGAGGCATACGGTTTGTTGTTCAGTGTCTCCTAGTCAAGGCCATGGTAACCACTATGCTGACATGAGTAAATGTTTATTGTCTGTTGGTATACAGCAAATAATTTCACTGTATAACCATAGCAGCTGCTGTAGTGGAAAAAAAGATGAAACCGTAGCAGCGTAATACTAATACTAACTAGCCCAATGGTAAAAAGGATAAACCAGCATCCCCTTCAGTGTTCACATCATGTGAACCTTCTTTTAAATGATTATTTGGGGACAACAAAGCAATATCTGTGGTTGTATAAAGTAGGGTAGGTAGTAAGCACATGCATGTTTGATCACAGTTGACCATTTTCCTGCATTTACAGTAGTCTTATTTAATATCTGGTTCGTTTATTTTTTACATCTCTATACCGCAATTTTCAATTTGTTTCATATCAATCTAAAGATTATTTCTAGCTTGACTATAGCAGCAAGTAAAACAGCTGTTATGTAATGATGGCATCCCTGTCTTAAGGATTAGTTTGAATGACGTGATTTACAGCTCCAAATATGAGGCTGTAATTTCATGGCTGACTGTGAAACAATATCAGATTGCAGTCAGCAGCCTTGCGACAACTAGAAAGCAGCAAAAGGTATTTAAGGCAGTTACTGTTTTTCAGTTTTTGTCAACTCCATGGCTATCTTGTAGCTTCTACATACAAAAGCTTCTCAGGCTCTGTAAATCCATTCTTGTATAGTGTAACATCCCATTTAAAAAAAAAAATACTGCCTTTTGGTTGTTTAGCAAAAAAAAAAGGATGATTGATTGTTGCAAACTGGAATGTAGTTCTCTACTTACTGCAAACTGCCATATTTAAATCAGACCAGCTGAAATACACACACACCTGCACGGAAGAGGATTAAAATTTACAGTGCAAATATATTTTGTATATAGTAAATGATTAAATGCTGATCATAGTTAAGATGACTGAGGGTTTTCTATTGTTGTACTTTTGGGAAGCCTCTGTCTTGTAACACTGTGGAAAAAAAAAACGTGGATGTATTTTTCAGTTTGGACATCCATGGTAAAAATTGTAATGACAAATTTGCCATACTCAAAGTTGTCAGAACTGTAGAACAAAAAAAACTGGATGCTAACCGTACCTGATTAAACATTGAAAGGATGAATCAATAACCACAGTGCAACCTGATGTAAACCACAGTAACGCCATCACAGCAGATTCTGCATGTTAACATAACTCTCCCTCTGTCTCAAACTGGCTGGCTGCCCCATGTATTTATGGATGGTTGTAAGAGAGAGTCTGTACAAACTCAGGGCCCTCCCTCCTCTTTCCCTTCAGGCCCTGGCTTGGCTTTCATTGCCTACCCCAAGGCAGTGTCTCTGATGCCTGTGGCTCCACTGTGGGCCGCCCTCTTCTTCTTCATGCTGCTTCTGCTGGGCCTAGACAGTCAGGTAGTTCCCTCTGGTGTCATCGCCATCCATCCAGCCCCTTCAGCTCCATAAAACAAGTGCACACCACAAGACTGGCAGCTGAATAGATTAATCTGTGCCATTGATTTGTAAACTGTGGTTTTGATTTTTTTTTTTTTTTTTTAAATTCCCAAATTTTTTTCCTGCAGTTTGTTGGGGTTGAAGGCTTTGTGACTGGGATTCTGGATGTGATTCCAAAGAAGCATTACATGGGCTATCACCGAGAGCTCGCTGTAGCATTCTGCTGTATGCTGTGGTTTATAATTGGTCTCTCCATGGTTACACAGGTAAGGCCCGCTTTTCTCCCAGGAAACTAAAAGAAATGGTTTTCCTTTGGAACATTTAAAGACCCTCGATTAAAATATAGGCTTAATTTTTTTTTTAATTCCACAAATCTGTAAAATGTGTTGGTTATTCTTTACTACATAATGTGCATTATTGTTTTAATTATGTAATGACCTTATTCGAGCTGGTTTGTGATGTTCCTATCAGTCCATATTCTTTAAAAAAAATTTTTTTAAACATTCTGGTTAAAACGAGCTTGCAGTAAACATTGTTACTGTATAACTCAAAATGAATGAATGAATGTACTTTCAAGTTCTGCTCCCTTTACAAATCTTTTCCTTTCTCTTTAAAGGGAGGAATGTATGTCTTCCAACTCTTTGACTATTACTCGGCAAGTGGAATGACTCTACTGTGGCAGACATTCTGGGAATGTATGGTTATTGCATGGGTGTACGGTGAGTATTGGTGTGTGTCTAAAGAGAACTGAAAACTTTGAATATTGTAAATTGTTTTAAAATTTGCGCTGCACCTTCTATAAAATTGTAACGCACAGTGATACATGCATGTTCTGTACAAACCAATAAAATGAAGTGCTGAAATGTTAAGAAGGACCTGCCATGGCTTACAGTACTGGAGAGTTGCAGTTATTCAGAACTAGCGAGTTCTTACTAAATAAATGCTTTATGATGTCAGCACAGACAAAGTACACTGATCGTCTGCACTGGTTTCTCACAAATACTTGTTTCGTGCAATACCAGAAGAGCGATCTGAGGGTGGACACTGGCACCAACAGATAGGTCACCCAAGAACTATTTTTGTTTTCATTATTCTGACAGGTGCTAATAGATTTATGGATGATATCGCCCGTATGATTGGTTACCGACCTTTCTCTTGGATGAAGTGGTGCTGGTTGGTTATCACTCCAGCTATTTCCATGGTAAGGAACTAACTAGTCCCTATAGTTTTTTTTCCCTAACGGTTATGAAAGAACACTGCTCACATAATTTGAAGGCACATGCCTTAAAAAAAAAAAAAAAAAACTACTTTTTTTTTAGGACCCTTGCTAACTCATTGTAACTTTTAACAATACAAATTCTTTGTTAAAAAAATATATATATATAAATCGACTGGTTCACCCACCAACTTTTTTAACATGCTGGCACTAGCCAGCCAGGTTTTTTTTTTTTTTTTTTTTTTTTTTGGTTTTTGCATTGTTGTTTACAAGGTTTCCTAAACACCCTGGAAGGGACACAGAACATGCAGCCATGTGCACAAAGCTTTCTGGCTCACTAAAAGGAGGGGCTTTTTGCCAGCCTCATCTCCACATGCTACTTTGTTGGAAAAGAGAGGGAGAAGCTGCTGACTTGTTGGGGGTGGAAAACCTCTGCTTCTGCCTCTTTCAACTGTAGCTGCCTTATAGACAGACCTCTGTGCCCCATTTGACTAAAACCTTTTCGAGTACCAAACCAACACTTTGTCCCAAGAAATATTCTCAGGGACCTGAATGAGCGGTAATGTATGAAAAAATGGTCTCATGCACAAGTAAAGGCTCAAAACTTTTTCCATTACCACTTTCAGCTTGAGCTTAAATTTTTCTTTTGTTTTCAAAGGGCATCTTCCTTTTTCATTTAATAAACTACACGCCTCTAACCTACAACAAAACATATGTGTACCCATGGTGGGGAGAGATGATTGGTTGGTGTATGGCTCTATCCTCTATGCTCTGTATACCCATCAGCGTGTTCTGCAAGTTCTTACATGCTGACGGCTCCATCAAAGAGGTTAGTAGCCATTTTTTTTCTAACAAACATTGATTTGTTTACTACTTAAAGAAAAAAAACATGGCATTGATACAGGTTACAAATTTAATCTGACATTTGTCAACATCTAAAGCTTCCAAGAAAACTAGTTTTTAAAATAGCCCTTGATGCAGGATAAATGTCACAATGCATAGGTGCCCAAAAAAAAAAAAACCAAAAAAAGTCCAGCACAAAATTCTTGGCTCATATATGGACCTGGGAAAGAAAGCCTGGATTGTGGGAATGAATAAATTTCTATGAAAAAAAAATTGCAAAGTACTTAAGCTGTATTTTTCTCCTTTCAGCGTTGGGAAAACCTCATCAAGCCGGTGTGGAGTGCCCACCATCTTGAATACATGGCTTCTAAAGCCAACAACAACCTTCTCCCTTTCCCCTCAGTTGATGAGGATAACACTGTCATGAGTTTTGAACATGTGATATAGACCTGGTATGTATATGAGCTGTGTATTCAAGTATCAGTTCAAAAAACATGTAACCACAGCCACAGGAACCCCCCAACCTGGATACCATATCAACCTTGGCACGGCTATTAAACCAGTTTTCAGCGCTGAGGAGCAAACATCTGACTGCAGTTTTTCTCCAAACTATGCCGTAAAAAATAAAGCATTGCAAAGGAAAAAAAAAAAACATGCCTCCTGTCTGTCGTGCCACAAACCACTGCAGCTGTTCTGAGGAGATTAAATAGAGCTTAGTTCACCATACTGGGAACAGAACCAAGAAGCGACCAGTTTGTTTCAGACCAAGACAACCATGCAGGCAGATGTGGAAATGTGCAGGATTCTTGTTCAGCTATCAGGAGTAATAGGAGACGTTGGCTGAGTACAACAAAAGTTCATGCTCCATTGAAAGCTTTAGGAGGCGCTGAGGCGCTACCAAAAAAAATTTGTATGGCAATGTTAAAGGCATAATGGGTTTTTGTGTGTGTGTGTGTGTGTGTGTGTGTGTGTGTGTGTGTGTGTGTGTGTGTGTGTGTGTGNGCTGAGGCGCTACCAAAAAAAATTTGTATGGCAATGTTTAAGGCATAATGGGTTTTTGTGTGTGTGTGTGTGTGTGTGTGTGTGTGTGTGTGTGTGTGTGTGTGTGTGTGTGTGTGTGTTATACTGTATGTACAATACTGTGCAAAAGTCTTAGGCATGCAACTTCAATGTCGCGAAGTACAGGTATATTCTTATCTACCATCGGGGGGGTTTGATTGGTCCCAAATTCATTCTGAGAATCACCTCAAACACCTGATCTGTCATACAGAACTATCTTCAGCAAAACGAAGGAATCCTGCAACAGATGGTATGATCCCCACAGAGCCCTGATCTCAACACGATCAAGTCATTCTGAGTACATGCAGGGACAGTCAAAGTCTGCAGAAGAACCATGGCCAGTTCCTCAAAATGTTTGGGTGTTACATCCGCTTTCAAACGGTAATGTCTTAGGGCCTCTAGGTACCATATACGTCCTATCAATCATTGCTTGAATTAAGTAAACATGACATCATAAACGTAAAGAGATTTTTTTTTTTTAAATCATATAAACCCGTAATGAATTAATAAAACTACTGTAGTAGCAAATCCCAGCACACAGGTATGAATGTCAACTATAAAAGTAGCTTTTTATTTTAATGGAAGTAGACCATTTTTGACATGCAGTTACATTATCTCGTGAAAAGAATTCGTCACCAAAGCTCAATGCCGTTGTTACAGGTATCTGCACTAGAGTCCAGTAAATTGTAACGCTTGTGCGATGGAGTGTTGTGGTCGGACCAAATGCTGGGAAGCCAAGGGACGCGTTTAAACCTTACTTCGTGGTCAAAATGCACACCTCCCCCACCACTGTATGTGGGGAAATACACATTGCAGTCATGCTGATAAAAACGTTGGAATCGCTCGTTTTTACCTTTCATGGTGGGCTAATTCCATACACTAGGATTCTTGACAAAAAAAAAAGGTTTTCATTAATTTCAAGGCTGAAAAAAAACCTAAAAGCTGACATATATCTCATTAATATACTGTAAGAGCGACTTTTTGCGGTATGCACTAGCATGACCATCAAGAACCACAATTGCACAAGCCACGGAATAAATCCTGCTGAAACTAATTTTTTTTATTGTATTGAGCAATTAGACGTTTTATAAATGTGTACGAAGGAAGTTGGCCTTTAATTTAAGGCTACCTTACAGCTAGTTGTGCAATGAGCGCATCATAATATAATTTTATTGCAGAACGTGCTTTTATGAAGGATATAATTTATTTTTTTTTGCTATTTTAAAAACAAACCCAATTTTAGTTTTAACAACCTCAAGAAAACTTTCAAAGGCCTTAATCTGTAACAGTTTACTGACAATTCTGGTTTGTCAGTGTTTAATCACATATACAAGCATATAAGAAACCTTTACTCATGAGGGCACCGTGCAAGCTCATACAGTCGAGATTTTTGTTTCTCACCAGGCTTGTGTACGTGATCCTATCTGCCCGCGGCAGAAGCACTCAGCAGAACCATGATACAAGGGGAAGTTGCTAGTAACATAGCCTTGAAGATTAGAACGAAACAGGTCTATGAGCGTTTTATACAGCTGATACATGGAGCTGCTAGTGCAGTGGTTATAGCGGTTGTTTTTGAGCCTAACAAACGTTTGTTAATACTGTAGTACACGCATAAAATACTAAGCCAGCAGTCAAAATTGCCATACTGCTGTGACTGAATAATGTGCTAATAAATAGCTTGACGTTTGAATATTCAACTGTTTGAATGTTTACGTATTTGTAAATAATACCAGATTTTTTTTTAGCCTACTGTTTCACTGACTACACCTTCGGGGATGCTCAAGCTAAGGGTTTTTTTTTTTACCCCCCCCCCCCCCCCTTCCCTTGTATGTGCTGAACTCTTTCTGAGAGACTTTTAAAGCGGTATCATTATTGCTTACGGTTGGCGTTTCCTTGTCAGCGGGCAGCTAGTCTCGGGGGCCAGTCCAAGGGGGCCATTAGCCCCCACATCAGTGTTTCTATAGAGGAATTACTCAGCCACTTCCTAGTTCTTTTCAATAGAGGTCACCCTGCTTCTGAAACTGGCCTCCGCCACAGTTCTCATATGTTTGTCCTCTTCTACATTGTCATGTATCAGCATGTTTACACTTCTGTATTGCTACTGTTCTTAAAAAACAGTTCCTGTATGTCTTTGTATATTAAAAAAAAAATGAAATCATACAATTCCATACAACTAGCGGACTACAGTTTACATAATAGTTAGCAATGGCCTTGAGCAGCCTTTCTGCACAGATGCTGTGTTGCCCTTTTTTCGCCTCTGGATGTATCATTCGCTTTTACTATGTAGTGCAACAAAATACACTAACTCTGCAAGGCGACTGCTGCTAATAAAGGTTCACTTGCAAATTTACAATTTAATAAATAAAATATTACTATCCTTTTAACAGAGGGATGAGAAGCTTTATCAAAGATTAAGGACCTTCCTTAGCAGAGTAAGTGGTTTTCTTACATCTCATTGCAGCCCAAAGGTACAGCCCCCCCCAAAGACTTGGAACTTCACCCGCTATTCGTAGCTTTATGGCTATAGTCACTTGAAAATCGTGCTGCCCGCAATTTAAATCGGCATATGTTATGGAGTGATTCTTGTTACAGTCAGAGCTCTGAAGCGTACATTAGTGTAACAGAACAGCTGGCAGGAATATGCTCTAACAGTATCGCTAGACGTTACAGGTTAGTCAGAACACCTTTTCAG
The DNA here is from genome assembly GCA_900497675.1 of Arapaima gigas. Taxonomy (NCBI): domain Eukaryota; kingdom Metazoa; phylum Chordata; class Actinopteri; order Osteoglossiformes; family Osteoglossidae; genus Arapaima; species Arapaima gigas. The sequence continues at coordinate 20,277 of UFQX01000567.1, read as the reverse complement.
AGTATTACACTAAGCCTGGCAGCAACTGTCCCCCCTCCTAAAATTCCCACCCTGCCCTGTCACGGGAAGAAAATATACCTCTGGGGAGGGCAAATGCTCCGCTGACAGATTATACGGCTAAGGCCACTACTGTAGGAAGTAACTGAATAAAGTGATGTTGAGCTACATGTGAGCTGATTATTTTTATACTCTACACAATAGCAAGCTAGTGCAAAATCGTTGCTGTTTGTGGTACTTCCAGTAACACGTTCCAGCACCAGTTAAACCCAGATGCATCGTCTAGACTGATGTGATTTGTTTACAGGTTGCAGCCTCACCACAAGTACGTCAGTTTTTACCAGCATTCAGGGGCAGAAAAGATCTCATCCAGTTCTGCGTTATCAGCGTTTTCAAACGTGTGTGATGGTTCATCAGCCTTAAAAGAACCATATGTGTCGGCATCCTCTCCAGGGTGCAACCTGATTTATGCTCTATATTTCCAAGACACTGCTTCAGTGTTAATTTGGAGGTATTATCAACTAAATGAATGAAACATTATGTGCTTAGTCAGAACAAGTTTGACAAACATGAACGATGTTTCTATGAATGGTGGCAATTTCTTTTGAAATGTGTTAGCGACCAATAACTAGAACACAGGGTTGTCGTCCGAAGTACTGAAAAACCTATTCATTTCTAAAGTAATCTTTGAGCAGTTTTAGTCCTCAAATCATTCAGATACAGAAAAAAATGCCAAAAAAGTGGTCATTATGTTGACCGTTCATGACAGTGAAGCACACGGAGACCTTTGTAACCTACAGCGTTCAATTGCAGCCATGAAGAACTCCCCTAACCCTAAACCCATTCAACCCTTTACGAGCTGTGTATCGCTGAGCGGCTTAATCTACACATTGATTTGAGTTTAATTGTTCGACTATTAAACTATTCCAAGCATTTAGATGTAAAAATATAGCGTTTTACCAAAAAAAAAACTAACTACAGTATGTTCTAGGATATTTTTAATATTGCGCGTAGTAAAACAAGACAGAAATGGATAAATGCTATCATTAAACCTAAATGACTTCAGGTACATAGAATCATTTCATTGGGTTGAGCGGTGCTAAGGAGCTTTCGGGGCAACGCAACGTATGATGAGCCGGAGGACACTAGCGATCTGTGACACCCACCCTTTATTGTAGCAAAACATAAGAAAAAATTTAAACAATACTCCACGAGCAAAAAAAAAAATAGACGTCAAAGCACGTGCAGGAGTTAAATGTGATTCAGTGTTGTAGTTACTTCTCCGTAGATGACAAAGCAATTTTGTCCAAATTCAAAAGACTGATGATGCGTTGCCTTGTTTCAAAAGCTCCGTTGCACCCTCCCATTGAAATGAGGATTCGATGACAAATTGCCAAAATCTCACTATTACTGTTTATCCCGCCATTCCTTTTTAAATTATGCTTACGAAGATATATTGTAGATAAATGTAACTGCTTAGACGTTAAATGGAACTCTTTTTCTTTGATTTTCTTATTTGCTTTTTTAAATATGAAGATGTAAGTGTTATAAACGTTTGCGAAAGGTAGCGGTACAGAAATGTAAACATATTATGCAACATAAATAGCAAAATGTATAGAACAAACTATTATAAATTGATAATTTATAATGCTGATAATTCTGAGAACTGTGGGGGGGGGGAACCCCCCGAAGCTAAACGTTGTTAGTGAAGCAAAATGTTACCTATAACCTAAATAGTTTGATAGCGCTCCATTTGCAAATATGTAAATTTTAACTGATTATTCAACCCTGTCAAGGTACTCCTAGAACATTATGCAGTCACTACAGTAGGCCTTATTGTACGATTCTGCGCTTGTACTACAGTAGCTAGTAGGATTCAAACGGTATAACCAATGCCCTAAATTGTGCGTGAAAAGGCTTATATTTTGCTTTCTAATTTGAAATGTGGATGCCGTCATAGTCTCGCCACATGATAGCCGGTTTACGGGAAGCTAATGGTCAGCATGATGGTCAGCCTACCACAGTGCAGCAAACACAGCCAGCCTAGTGTGATCTTTTTTGTAAGTTTGGCTTTCTACTGTTTAGGTCAGGTGTTGATGGCATGTTCTTCGTACACGTGAGCGGTTGGGTTGCCGCTATTTTGCAATAAAATTAAATGTAACTAAACTTTGCCCTTTCCTGTTACTGGTCGCTTTGATCTGTAAATGGTTGACAAACCTCTAATGTGAATTTTTTTGGTCATTTTATAGTCGTTGTGTTTGAAAATTTATTGCAAATGTAATAAAGCACTGCAAGAGCTAATGCTTAACAGTGGATGTAGCAACCATATGAAAAAAATTGTAACAGAGATGCAAAGTACAACGTTAAACACTGATTTAAAAAAAAAAAAAAACCCCATTAAGGATGATGCGTTTTTTTAACTAACAAGACATGGTTCCTGGTTTAAAACCAAACCAGTGAATCGTCCTGGCACTATGCATTTAGCCACCTTTAAAAAAACGTATACGTATGTCTATTTTGCTCGGAAAGCAGTAAATTGAATCAGGAAATGGAATGTAAAATCAATGATATAGAACATAGATACAGGACACAGCGATTGTGTTCTAGTTTGTGTCATGTCCCTGTTGATGGTTTTCAGCCAGCATCTTTGTGATCAATGGGTAGATGAGCTTGCTCCAACTGATTTTTTTTTTAAGCATGATGAGGAAAGTTTAGCGTCAGTTTCACGTGAGAAGAGTATTTTGCTTTATCACAAGTATTACATCTGATGTGTTCTAACGCTCTATTACACCGTTTATCAAAGCACCTTATAGTTATATCCTTCTATCTAGCCAGATCGATCACAGCAACATTTCAAGTACAATCCACTGGCACGCTAAACAACGCTGTTTAAAAAAAATTCAGTCAACACAAATGGTACTGCTTTTGGAACCAGGAACCTGTAGCAAAGCAATACGTTAGCTCGTGATCACTGAAGGTGCAACACGTGTATGGCAGGAAAGAATTTATATGCTTACGACAAACGTTTTCACTCAGTGAAATGCTGTATGTTATGCATTACCTGGAGATGTATACACCTTCTAGTGCCCCGTAGTTTTGGAATGAGGAGGATTTGGCTTGTGGATGTGCACCAGCACAATTCCAATGTTAACCTGCACTTTGCAGGTCTGACCGAGGTTGCATGTGATGGATTGACATCCCACTGAAGCTTTCCCAACGCAAATAGTTCTCCTACTGTTTCTTGCTTTAAGAGGTTACTTCTAAAGCTAATATAGAAACGGTTTATCCAGTCAATCGCTCCTATTACTAGTTCTAGCACAGATGCATTACTTTGTTTGTACGCAAATACTCTGTCATAAGTAGTACTTTGGCTCTTTAACCTCATTTTATTGATAAAGCATATGTAACACATCAAACATTTTCATTTATTTAAAAGAATCACGTTTATTCAGCACCGGGGCCTCACCAGGCTTGCTTCACGATTCCCATCATCAGCTCAACACAGACGTTACGTCTCAGTGATATAAGGTGCTAGCAAAATAAATGGCTTTTGAAAACTGGAAAGAACGCGCGTTTTCATACAGCTGGTATATGGCTGTACAGTGGTTATAACGTTTGGGTCTAAAGACCATGGTACCGCTACCACAGTATAATCAAGTACTAACCCAGGTCATACAACAAGAATTGCCATCATGCAATGATGTCGTGTATGTCAAGTAGCTTGACTTTTTTTTTTGAACAGTCAAATCTGAATTTTTGGTAAATTATATATTGATAGATAAACAGTTCAGCTGTTTGTTGCTTATGGCTTCACTGACAACGTTTACAAGCTTCAGGGCCTTTCAAATCACTTGCATTGCAACTTTTTGCTTGTATGTGCATTAACACGGTATATCTCTTCTGTGTTGAGCGCTTTCCCAGAAACGACCGCCTCCAAATCTCGGAAAGGGTTGCTTATACTCCGTACTCAACTTACAATACAGTTTGTCCTCTTCTGTAATGTTGTACCCTACCATGTATCAACATGTTTAAACTTCTGTACCACCTCCTTTAAACAGTTATAACCTGAACAGCTTCATATATGATCAAAAAATGATTTCCATTGCACTATTTACATTTAACTACATATGTTCTTTGCACTACAGAAGGAGTAGTGAATAGTTTGCTTGTTTAAAACCCAAACCCCTGCCGCTGAATCAAGTCGTGTTACATTGAATGCTGTACATGCGTTTAATTTGAAAATTTACATTGGTCCCCCCCCAGAAAGTTCTATTAAATACTACAAACGTTTCTTTGATACTGGGAGCCAGTTCTGTTAAAATAAATTGAATAAAAAGCCAATTCAATTCTGAACTGCACAAACGGATTACAGACTGAAGACAGCATTTCACTATCAGAAGGATAATTATACGGTCACGCTCCACACGACAGTAGGTAGGTGCACTTTACTACTCATAGGTCATACTGTTATTCACATAAAGTCATTGCATCTTTAACTCTGTTTATGAACTTTAATCTGAATTCTTCAGACAATGCCGCACCGCAAGTGCAAAAAAAAAAAAAAAGCAAACGTTTTTCTATGCACAATGGATAAAACAAGTCTTTTTTTTAAGCATAGCCTGTACTGCGAGGCTGACGCAGCTAGTTTGCATTAAGATTAAAGGTAGCTGTCCATCCTGCTGTCTGAACCGTACTCCGCTCTGTAATACATCACTGTTCCTTTTGATCCTTTTGTAAATGTTTAACAACGGTGACTATTTTTTTAGCAGCGTTGTATTTGAAAATTTATTGTAATGATGTAATAAATCCTATCCCCATATCTTTGCAGGAACTGCTGCTTAAAATTGAAAGGAAGGAAAGGGATATTAATTACAATATACCAACCACAGGAAAAAAAATGGTGTCAAGGACCATTGAGCACAGTGATGCAAATACAAATTTAAATAAAAGCTCTAAAGGAGGAAAAGTGTACTAACTGCCAAAACATTTTCTTTTTTAAAACCTTGCTCATGACAATGTTCCTTAGTCTGAATCAATTACTGAATCGTAATTTGTAAAGCCATAATGTTAATTATTTTCCTTTATTATGTCAAAGTTCCATGTCCACATTTAACTGTTGTTGAAGGCTCTCAGCCAGCATTCTCGTGTGCACCGGTGTAACGTTAGATAGGATTGTTCAAAGGTTGAACTGAGCTAATTTAAGCATGACAATAGAAAACAACAGTTTTGTGTGTTCAGTATTTTTTTTTTATCACAACAGCTTTATTACATCTGATGAACCAAAACTTTACACCACTTTTATCAGAAATTTATCTAGCCCGCTCTATCTATCAACTGATGTTTTTTTTGGAACGAGGCCTCCGTAGTATGGTAATATTGTCAACCGTGCTCACCACAGTTGCAATACACATATTGTTTGAATGTACAACATTGCTGTACAAATGTTTGCACTGGTAATGCATAGCGCACACAACTGAAGTGGGGCCAACATCTTCCAGGGCCAATTTTGGAATATTATACCTATGGCTAGATGGGTTCACAGTTATAGTGTAGGTAGCTGGGGGAGACACCTACAGGGAGCTAGTCCGATATAGGTTTCGTCAGATCTCTTGAGCCTCACCCATGTCATGCTTTCACGTTGATTCATCCAGTAATTCCTTGCAACAATTTCTCATGTGTGCAATAAGGGAGAGAGAAACAGCCAGTCACCACCTGAGCGATCAGTCCAGCCTGCACACACTGATGTCTCGTGGCACAGTAGGGACAAATTGACCAAATACAAAAATAATTTGCCACAAAGGCACCACATTTTTTTTTTGTTGATCACTTGAAACGAGGTAAATTTTGATATAAATAAACCTCAATGGGTTTGCTGATTAAATAGAATTGTCAGTAATCACCACCTTAGAAAAACAAAGGATTACGGGAAAAGTTAAGGGCTGGTTCTGCCAACAAACCAATATACCCCCCCCCCCCACACCCAGAACGGATCCTAAAGGGCTACAACCAGCAATAACGTTTAAGCAGACAAAGCTACAACTGCCAGTATGTGATGAACATTGTACTCTCGTAGCCTGAATTGCTCAGTTCTCAGGAATAGTCAAAAGAACAACTTTTTTCAGTAAATTAAAATATATACAATATAAAACCTTTGGTGGATTTCCAAGAAAATTCAATAATATAAAAAGACCTGTCTTGCTAAGTATATATTAAACTAGCATTAACAAAGAAAAATAAATTCTAGAGCCACAAAAGGATTATTTTTATTAGGCAACATGCAAAGGTTTGCTTTATATTTAAAAGAACAATGAAAAAAAACTCATACAAAACCAAGTTGACTATTTGAATACAATAACAAAGGTGTTATACAAGCAAACGGTTCATTGCGACGTCACATTTGTTTGTTCCGTTCCATTTTTTTTTGCTAGTCCATTCATTTTCTCTTTTTTTATTTAATTTTATTCTGCTGTACTCGGTTTTCACAGTCGTGCGCTGCGGCGCTAGCTGACCTTAAAAAATACCTTTTAATTTAAGCCAAACTGACATCACCATGTCCTAAATTGTCAACATTTCCAGTGTGTTGTTAGGAAAAAAAGTTGTAATCATGCCAGAGCAGCTGTCACGAGGTCTACAGGGAACTAAACAGAGCAACTAAACGTACTGTAACACAACTCCACCTTTTCCTTGGTAGACACCGCTGGGGGGGGGGGGGGGCCCTA
>UFQX01000567.1:0-12505 GCA_900497675.1 Arapaima gigas | reverse complement strand
ACCCCCCCCCCCCCCCCATGTTGCGGCACCAGGGAAACGAACGTATCTCAGAGGGAATGAGAGGTGGCGCTAAAGATCTACAGTGAACCAGCGTTATTTCTGTATTGTGAAATTCAACCGTGGTCGTAAAGTCTAAAGTTCCTACTGAAAATGGGAATAAACTATGATTAAACCTGAAAATGTAATGGCCAAAAAAAAAAAAAAAATTGGCATGACTCTTTACGAGCGCCTTGGATATACAGTACAGTTCACGTGCTATCAGCATGTGAGGAAAGTATTATTACACGCCTATGTAATCGGTACTAGTAAGTTTGATAAATAATGGTGTTGGCTACTGTATTTTTTTCCAGCAATATCCTCGGGGCTCAAATGCAGTATTTGTTCAGATTAGCCAGTCATCAAATACTAATACAATAGTACAGGAAAAAAAAATAGTTCCAAACAGGTGCAGAGTTTAGCCCAAGGTAATTCAAACCAAATAACTCCTGTGTTACATTTGCACGCCAGTTTTAGATCTAACTGCAGCAGTATTTTATATACTAAGCTATTTTTGTCACATCTGTTGCTCAACACACAGAGCAACGGTCCTATGGACACGTGTATGTACTTTAATACGGCATATGAAACCATGCACACAGCACATGAAGGATTCCTGCTTCTGATAACGTAAACTATGGCCGATGTCTTAGAAACTAAACGTTTGTGTTATACCTTTTTTTTGTAATATGCCATGCACCGTTTTTCTTCTTTGTATACGATTTTTAGCCTTCTGAGTCACCTTGGTGGGAGAAGTGCTGTGTTAAATTAAATTTTTAATTTTTGAAGTGAGCTCGCAATATTAGACCATGGAATTAGGTGAGAGAGTAACAATGGTTATTTAGTAATGATTTTTTTTTTTGCTGACATGATAAATTAGCTGGTTAATAAATTAGTATCACACACCGTCAGTTCAGGTTCGTGGTGGTCCGGATCATATCCCATTAAGCATTAGGGTGCAACAGGGGATGGAATACTCCACGCACATGCACGGTTTCGTGAGGAAAGTTTACACATTTGCATAAAAATGTTACATGTATAAGGTGCGATGATGGAACTGTTATGGTGGAAGCTGCTTTAAAGTCTAAAACAAGGTTGAAGTCAGTAAGATTTATTTATATTTGTGTATTTCTTATACTTTATTTATATTGGTGAGCTTGATGGACTCTGTGTGTGTGTGTGTGTGTGTGTGTGAGAGAGAGAGAGAGAGAGAGCGCGCGCGCGCGCCCGCTTGCGTGCGTGTGTCCTTAAAGAGAGCAGGGGAGGGATGAACTACCAGTGACGTGATTCTCCACAAGGAACCTTTTTAAAGCCTGAGTGGAGCCGCACTATCACAGAGATCGCAAGGGAGACACACATAGGACGGACATGCACAGCTTGCCCGGATGACCTTCCCTTGACCAGGATGGTGTAGACATTTCTGAGTGACAGGAGAATTTGAAAGCATCCGATCGGCCGAGGAAAGAGCTCACAGCTCGCTTCGCTTCCCGGCTCCTCTGTGAGAGATACGTTCCCATGCGATTCTTCAGACTCACATTTAAGTGTTTCGTGGATTGTTTTTGAAGGTGCTGTCTAGATTGGTGTATCCTTTTTTTTAGCGAGCATATCATTTTTAAAAAATAGTTTATCCTTTGAAAACCTGCGATTCGTTCACCTACCCGATTTCGCCGCTTTTTTTCCGATCTTTTAGCATCTGACATTTCAAAGTGAAAATTAAAAACAAAACATATATTAATAATTCTGCAGTTTTACGAGTTAAAACCATATAAGTAAATAAGCAAAAAGATCTGAACCAGTTTACATCTGGGAGCAAGCAGCAGGACAAAGGGTCTGGTGTCATTTCTTGAAGGAGAAGAAAGAGGACTGTGCCATCTGGGACTTGTGTCAACGCTGGTGTTACGGTGAGACCTCCACGCTGGTGTGACGCTGATCAACAGAGACTTGTAAAGGCTTTAAAGACAGTACGAGCTCTTCTGCTGCTACCGGACACCTGGCATGGCGAAAACGGCCCTGGACGCCGAGTGCTGTGCTCTCAATGTCGTCAATGGCGAGGGGAAGAAGTGTCACCTGATTCCCAATGGAAGCGGCCACCAAGGTGTCAATGGGAGCCTCGTGGTAGGCACCTGCACACCCGCAACGGGAACCGCACCAGGAGCCATTCCACAGGGGGGCAATTCGAGCTACCCAGCACGAGAGACATGGACCAGGCAAATGGACTTCATCATGTCCTGCGTGGGATTTGCTGTGGGACTCGGCAACGTGTGGCGGTTTCCGTACCTGTGCTATAAGAACGGCGGCGGTGAGTTATCCTGGGTGAAACCTGTGGATGAGATGAGCGCAACCGCTGACCGTCCACAGAAGTGCTTCCAAAATCACTCTCGTTGTTGTTTGCTTTATTAACTTTTATACAGGAGATCGATGTCCAGAGCGACACACAGTGTTACACAATAAACTTTACCACGATTTGCCCATTTATATAACAGGATATTTTTCCTGACTAAACACATTGATTTAACGGGAGTGCGACATCAGTAAGATACAAACAAGACACCCTGACGTCACAGATATCAAATCGCATAGTCACTGAGGACTTTAGACTGACGGGTAACCAGCTGCAATCCTTATTTCATGAAATAAAGTGGTTACGTATAGCTCGCTATAAGAGATGTTGGGGGAAAAAATGAGGTCATATTAATTTGACGGGTTCACGACTGTTCGGCATTAGTGCGTCTCATGAACCATGACCTTGGGATTCTCTCTCTCCCATTGATGCCGCGCGCCCCGCTCCTCGGCATCCCCATATTTTCCACTTTATATCACACCGTATTTGTAGTTAAAGCTGGGTTTTTCGACCCCAAGGTTGAACTGGTCTATTTCTGCTGTCCCACATGCATTAATGCTGCCTTTGCACAGCACACTGTAACCTCGACAGAGGAGAATGCTGTACGTTCCCCGGTGCATGTGCGCCTCTGATAGATAAGCGAAGCAGGTGTAACCATCGTCACTGTTCACCGCTCGTGCACCAGCGCGACAGTCGGTAATGCAGTAGATCCCCGGAGCCAATGACATTTTACGCAGGTCCGACGTAGTGACGTAATTTACTGTCCCTAGCCAATAAGAAGTCTATGTGTGACGTTATCGCGCCGGTTAGGTACGCGGTGTTATGAAGACGGTCCGGTTAAACCGCTTACTGTTCGCGCGTGTCGTGTAATCAGTTACTGATGTTTTCTTCATATACAATCAAAATAGGTTGCGGTTTTTGCTACTGCTAGGGAAGAAAGCTTTGTCTTACACACCGTTGTTTATTAGGTGCAAGGTACATCAACAACAACTTTGGTTCATTTTTTTCTCTCTCTCAATAGCCTTTTGTAGAAATAAGACTCTTTCGCCTGCTCATACAGAAGCTTACGGAGGGCACCCCACTACCCCTATCCCAGAATACACTTTACCAAACTTATGCCTAAGTGGGTGGAACAACCAATTAAACATCAACATCCTAACTGAGGTAACTCAACTATGCACACAAAAGGACTGTTTACACCAAGTTGACAGCACCGTTAGAGTATATTCATGCATGCCACTGAGCCACTTGAGCATTAGATGTAAGAAAACTGTCAGAACACCTGCGGTAATTGTTTACAGACTGTTGTTTAATCGTAGGCTATAAAGAGTTGTTCTTATCCAAAAATGGCCGATTGTTCTGCTCGCTGGAAATAATAAACACCTTAATGTGAGCAGGCCTGACTGTAAAACTTTGTACTGATGGGCTGCTACCTGTGTTTAGGATGATAAGTGACAAAAACATGTTGGAAACGTATTTTCTTCTTAAAACATTACATTCTCCTCTATGTTTTATTTAATAGCACGTTCATATACAATTCTAAGAGCGGAGACTTTTCCAAACAAGTCAGAATTTTAAAATTTCAGAAAAAGCTGGCCTGTACAGCATAATCAGAATGTAGCATCCATTCGCTCAAGTTTGCACCGTTAATAGTTTACTGTTTTTAACCACTTTGATGATTGCATTTAGCAAAACACAGCATCAATGCTATTTATTTTTGTCACAAATCACAGAAATTGTTCATGGCTAAGTATCCCATTGTACCGTTCTCCCTGTCCATGAATCATCTTCACTTGGCTGCAGTTTGGAAAAAATGTCCAATAGCTAGATGATTCATGAACATACTGTAGGAAAAAACTCGGAATAGAATGACTAAAACAGCTGTCTTCATTGAGCTATTAAAAAAAGAAAAAAAGATAACATTTGCCTTGTTTTATAGACTCCAAATTGGTCTACGACAGAATTTGGGAGGAGTTGCACTTCCAAGCAGTTTGCCAGGCATGTGTCTATATGTCTGCATAAGAAGCAAGCGATTTCATTCAGATCACATGAAAATATTTAGGTGCCAGGTGTGAGACGCCATAGCTGCACTTAAAGAAATGCCATGTTAGGCAAATATAGCCCCCCCCAACCTTATAAATGCAGGGCATTCCTGAAAAAATTTTTGTATGATGGATTGTCATAACTCAAACACATGATTACTATTAATGTCAGTGGTAAACATTGTGTATGTGTTCCTGAGACTCAAAACAGACCCCTATATGTGCTAAAATATCAGTAAATATTAGTAAAATATAACTATATGTATAAAACTAATAAAGCTGAATTCTCATAACTCAAAAAGATGCATCTCAGAGATGACCTTTCTTGCTAAGGTGTCTCACAGCTCTATCTATAGAGTGTAGGGTGCAAGTGATATTTTACAAAAGAAAATTGCTTAATTAAGGTTTTACAACTTAAAGAGGTTTATGAAATTACAGCAGTGCGATTTCAGCTTAGATGAGAGCAACCACTAGTTGTACTTCTTCTTCCTACCTGATACCTTTAAAACTTTAACAGCTGGTAACTCCATAAAGTTTATAACTTCATTATTTAGAATGAATACTGTTTTCTTAATTTGTCTCAACTTTATAATTAATTTTTATGGTATATTAGGCAGTACTGTTTTTTTTATGATGTCAAGATAAACGTGTTATAAAAATACATTTCCACTTCTAAATACGTTATTCTGAGATCAAAGCACTATATAAGATTCAATTTAGACATAAGGGTTACAGTAAAAGAAAAACGGGGCAAATTTGTAATTACTGTAAAAATCTACCTATATGACATTTATGTTTACATGCCTTTGGGGAATATGTAATAATATTGTATGAAAGATATGTTGGATAAAAGAAAACAGAAACAGTCTATCTGATGTCCCCAACTGGGTAGTTACTGGCTAGTTACAGTATTTGGAGGAAAGAAGTATTAGCAATTAGCTTGTTAATAGGAATGTTAACGTTTTCGTACAGAAGCTGGTTCCCAGTGTTGCTTGTAGGTTGTTGGAGGCAGGTTAATGTGTTTTAGAGCATTTAGTTACCAGGCCGTGTGTGTGTGTGTGTGGTGTGTGTATGTATAATGTGTATCTACAGATAGCAAATAAATAGATATAGATTAGATATAAACTAACTGAAATGTTACGGGTTTTATTACCTTTGGTTAGGTAATAGAAGCAGTTTATATATACATGTATTAATGCAAACCTCAACTGATGTTTCTGACAATATGTGCACAGTTACTTTGGGGACTCACTGTAAATATCAGTAACAAGTAAAAAATTCTGAAGTGAGTGTCTTTCGTTACAAATGTAAGATAATTTCCTTCAGCTAATAATTTATAGTAGACGGTATGCTAAGCAGCACACTACTTCATGCAACATGAAAATATTTTTATAGGTCTGCCTTCTAATGACTCCTAGTCAGTTTTTTTAATCACTTTTCCTTGTTTTGAGACTAGTTTTTTTGACACAAAATTCCTTATAAGGCAAGAATTGTTGTTTTTTTTCCCTTTTGTTGTCACTATTAATTTCATAATATACTTGTGAGAAGGAAGTATTGGCATGAGTAACTATGGACATAAGGAGAAATTGACAGGTGTATGAGAAAACAATTTCACATGCTGTGTTAACTAACAAAGAGTTATAATACTGTATTGCTATCTGTGTGAAAGTGCTGTGTAAGCTTATGAGGATTTGCACTACTGCAACCTACAAAGTTCTAAGAAGAATGTCATACTGAACTGCTATCTTCTTTTCCTGGGTTGTATTTCTCAAAGATTCCAGAACTGTTTTTTTGTCATTTCTTCATGTAAGGCACACCAGCTAAGCACTTCTGAGTTTCAAAAGGAAAACTTTGGTGTTTTTCTTTAATATTTGCTCTGTTTTTTTCCATCTCAAACTGGTGGTCAGTTTTGACAAAACTTGGTGTCATTCCTTTCCTCAACAATTTTTTTCAGGTTTATTTACTGAACAGCTTCAATGTTTGATTCTCCTGAGAGTGTCCTTGCTCTGTTTCAGTTCCAGAACACATTGCCTTAAAAAACCTGATTTATTTTGACATTCACAATTTTTTTTGCTAATAAGAAATCTTAGAAATCAAACTCTTGAAAATGGAATGATTGTCATCATAGTGAACCATCTCAAGAGCAAAATTAGTCATTTGGGGTTATCAGTGTACATGCTGTAAACTTAGTATATGCCCATCCTCGAAACTGTAGCAGCCAGTTCCTCATCATCCCTTAGATCCAGATAGAAGGATGAAAGGGGTTCCATGCACTGTGATGGGCAAAAGGGACATGGCTGCCAGCTGGTGGGAACCATACAGAAGCAAACATCAGTCCCACAAACACAATGGCACAATGACTGCTCACGGGAAACCACAGACAAGCAGTATGTTGATAAGTGGTTTGGAGGACTGCTGGCTTGGAACCCCTTCTCAAAATACTTGCTTTACCCCCTGGTAAGGAACTCTAAGGCAACATGGAGGTTTTCTCAGTCCAGGGAACCAGATGCACTCTGTCACTCTTTGGGAAATTGTATAATTTTTTTTAGAGCCTCCGGCCAAAGAAAAATTCATGAGGAGAAAAGAACGTAAGCAGTAGATCTACTACATGCAATTTTATACTGTATCTCTGCTTTTACACTGCTGACCTCATGAAGTTCACCTTGCCTTCAGTAAAAACAATGAAAGATAAATTTGTGATTTTTATTATAGTGAAGATAATGTTCTGCTGTAAATTGTCATACTTTCAGTCTGTTCACTTTCTCTGCCTCCTCTGCTGGCTTTCAAGTGTGCAAACCAAAATGTATTATTCTTACCTTTTTCTAAAAACCTTCATGTAACTGAAATGAAGTGAAATCAATTAAAGAGAATAATAGAAACAATATGCAATATAGGAAAGATCTGTCATTAGATTCTTATATAAATAGTTTTTTTGTAGAATGATTTCTGCTTTCAGTAAAATTTCATAGGTTTAATGTAAACATTTTCATTATTATGACTGTCTGATAGTCATACTATGGTAATAAACTTACACAACAATGTTGTCTGGATATTGTATAGTGTTGTTCAAACCATATAGGTAAACCCTCTTTTATGCACTTAATTTGTTCCTGAAAATGCTGCATAAATTGAAATTGCCTATAACCAGGATCCTATTTTACATTATTTTAAGTGGGAAAAATAGTAATGCGTTCTCACAGAAAACTTCAAACCTACTTTCCCAAATATCACAGCACAGGACAATGGGACATCACACAATGTAGCCCATACACAAGGCATTGCGCTGTGTAACACAGTCCAGTGCAACACACATACCCAGGGGTTGCAGTGCACAGCACACACATGTGGAACCAATCCCTCTATTCACAGTAGGCAGATCAGACTTGTCCAGAGACATGCACAATAGACAGAGACAGACTGATGATTCCTTGTGCCAGAGCTGTACAATCTATAAGAAAATTTCTGTCGAAAAATAAGTGGAGACAATTTAACATTAGTAAAAGAGTGAAAAGAAGAACAAATAATTGGGAACTGTTTTGGCTGGTTCATCTATTTCATTTCTTCATTTCTGTCATATGCACTTCTGTTGCTTTATTACCTTCTTTCATTTAAACTTTTTCTGGAAACTTTTCTACATTTTTTGGCCCCATTTTGCTGGATTAAACTTTATTTCTGAAATTAAAGTAGAGACATGAAACAAACACAAAGAACCAAAGTGAGTGCGAGGCATGAAATTGAAAGGGTATTACCGAGTATGTCTTTTATAGCTTGCTGTACTTCACAGTATTATGGCACATGAACGAGATATTTGCGTTGCACATGAGCAATGAATTTCTTGATTTCTCAGAGACAAATTTCTAGCACTGTGTTATGGCTCTGCATTATAGCAGGGAATTTATTGTGTAAAATCAGAGCTGGTATTAAAAGTTTAGCTATGTTACATTGAAATTGCATATACAAGGTCTGAATATATTGGTTTGCTTGTATTCTGCACAGAGACTCTGAGTGATTAAAAAAATAAAAGCATTAACAGAATTTACCATTTTAACAGCGCATTTATGAAAGCTCATTTGAAAGACAGTTTCACTTTTATACAACTGCCTGTGTTTCTGAAGTGAGTTTTAGCATCTTACTCAGAAAGTAATTGTTCTTCACCTCTACAAAGTCTGAGATATGTTACTGACAAGGAGTTACTTGTTTTCTTGACTTGCAATTTTGAACTTTACACAAACAGTCAAGCAGAGGAACAGACACATGAATAACCACACTTTTCGTTACAGTAGATACTGCAAGATTTTTAAAATAAGATTTAATGTAATGGTTCTCTGACAGCTGCAAACTTACAGGTTTAATATTAACAGTTCTTGATACTGAACAACCCAAGAGACAGCCATGATCACAAATGGCAAAGGAACATTTGCTTTGCAAGGGAGTTATGCTGCAAGTGTTTTCTTGCCTATACCTGCCTCCCCCGATAAGACATTCTAAGCAAGGCAACTAATTTAATCATGAATCATGGTTTGATTCAGTTGAGTGATGCTGAGAGAAAATGCCTTCACCGTTGTCATGGTATATTTGTGCCAAGAACTTGACAATAACTGAGCAGCAGCCATAGTGATGGCATTTTTAGTTGGGAAATCATTTGTAGCTACACATCTACATACTGATAAAATGGAGAGATAGGCACATATCTGCAAATGTATGTATTTATATATGTAGAGATGGGATTCTAAGTTGTGAGTTAGTGTATTACAGGTCTCCTGCTTATGACAAGGATATAGGTCCATCTAGCTCCATACTAATACGATGCAGTGGCTCAGTTCATTGGGTTATTTTTTTGATCTACAGGACACTAGCTGCTGTAGCCATACAATTTTTTTATGAAGAAACAGTGGAGACAGATAAATCTCTCATGGACAGTGAGAGTGTCGATCCATAGGGGGTTTCTGTTTTTTTATTTTAAATTATGTGAGTATTTAATAGCATTACCTAAATGGCTTCAGACTTCTGCTGATATCTTGTTTTATTTAAATGTATAGTCCTCAGTAGCAAGGTCTATTTAAGCATAAATACACAAATAATGACAAGTATAATATTTGAGGGAAAGCTTTACTGACCGAGTTAATATGTCACGCCCTCTGCCGTTCCGCCCAGCTTCACGATCGACCCCCACCTGTCTCTTGACCACGGCCTTGGACCGTCCTGCACCCACACCCGTCTCCCGACGTCTTACGCCTGCGCCCTCAGTCCAATATTACAGAATACTTCGCCACCCAGCAGACGGCAGGCATGGCGTTTCCCTGGAGATCGTCGAATGACAGACGGCGCCGCTTTCCTGACAGCCCCCCAGACTACAGATCCAGCTACGCCTCGCGACCACAACCCCGAGATCTCCATCAGTTTGTACGTGCTGTGAGTCAGCCTAACCAAAGAGGCTCAAGATCTTTTTCAGTATCAGTTACCTTGTATTGTCCGGATCCGTTGTCTTTCCCAGCGTTAATCAATTCCGGGGCCGAAGGAAACTTTATGCACTCGGAACTGGTGCGGCAGCTGGGTTTCCGGACCCGTAAGCTCCGTGTTCCTATACGGTTGTCCTGGTGACGGAAATTACCGAATCTGTGCAAATGGATGCTAGCGCCCTGCACTCTGAGTCCATATCATTTCTTGTGACGAATCAGGCTAGTTGTTTAGTCATGTTAGGCTTACCATGGTTGTGAAGACACGACTCCCATATTTCTTGGGTGACTCTTGACATTTTATCCTGGTCTCCGTTTTGTTCCCGGCATTGTATGCGAAGTCCGATGATCTCAGTACACGCTACGTCCATCGAAAGTCCCGACTCCGATTCTGTAACAGTTCCACCCGAGTACGCCAATTGGAGGGAAGTGTTCAATAAACAAAATCCTACAAAACTGCCCCCCCCTCACCGTCCGTACGACTGCGCCATAGATCTAGTGGAAGGACCTTCCTTTCCAAAAGCCAAGATTTATCCCCTGACTCAAGCAGAACTAAAAGCCATGAACTCGTACATTAGGCAGTCGTTAGCCCAGGGGTTTATTCGTCTGTCCACGTCCCCAGTGGCTTCGAGCTTTTTCTTTGTTAAAAAGAAGGATGGGGAACTTAGGCCATGTATTGGTTTTTTTTTTTTTTTGAGACCTCAATGCAATGACAAAAATTCCCTTACCCCATACCCTTAGTTCCCGCGGCTCTAGAGCGGCTTCGCGGAGCCAAAATTTTTACAAAACTAGATCTACGGAGCGCCTATAATCTAATTCGTATAAGCAAGGGGGACGAATGGAAAACAGCTTTTGTCACCCCTAGTGGACATTACGAGTACCTAGTAATGCCTTTCGGTCTTTGTAACGTCCCATCGGTTTTTCGATCTTTCATTAATGATGTTCTCCGTGATATGGTAGGGAAGTTCGTCATTGTTTACCTTGATGACAGCTTGGTATAGTCTCATAGCTGGATGGCTCGTGTTTCTCATGTGCATAAAGTTATCTCCAGATTACTGAAGAACCAATTATGTTAAGGAAGAGAAGTGAGTTCCATGCCCAGAAAATTTCCTTTTTTAGGATACATTAGTGCCAACGGCATTGTGATGGATAACGCAAAAGTCAATGCAGTAAGGGATTGGCCCATTCCGTGGAATGTGCCAGTTACAGCGTTCTTTGGGGTTTGCTAATTTTTACTGATGGTTTATTTGAAATTTCAGTAGCAAGGAAGCCCCTCTCACTTCGCTATTAAAAGATAAGAAGGGGTCTAGAACACTACTCTGGAACCCTCAGGCGGATCAGGCATTTCACAGCCTCAAACAAGCATTCACTAGGGCGCCCGTGCTAAAACCCCCTGACTTGTCGCGACCCTTTGTAGTAGAGGTTGATGCCTCGAATGTTGGGGTAGGGGCGGTGCTGTCACAAAGAGTAGGAAACCTCCCGAAGCTCCACCCAATTGCATTTTTTTTCGCATAAACTCACCTCCGCCGAACAGAATTACGGAATAGGGGATCGCGAGCTTCTAGCCATTAAGTTAGCACAAGAAGAATGGTGTCATTGGTTAGAAGGGGCTAACAATCCATTCCAAGTCCTAACTGATCACCAAAATTGAGAATATTTAAGAACTGCCAAACAGTTGAATGGCAGACAGGCCCGTTGGGCACTTTTCTTTTCCCAGTTTCATTTTTCCATCAAGTATGTACCAAGTACCCGTAATGCCAAGGCCAATGCCCTATCGAGAAGGGACACCTCCCCTACTGAGCCAACAGACGAGGATCCTGCACCCATTCTGCCTCCAGACTGCCAAACCGTGTCCATCAGGTGGGAAATTGATGAACACATAGAGAAGGCGTTAGAAGAATGTCAAATCCCATCATAATATCCCCCAATAAACAATACATCCCCTTAGCTTGCCGAGATCGGCTTCTCACCTGGGCTCATACCTCTCTAGTAGCGGGGCATCCAGGAGAGACACGAACCTTCCAGTTACTCGCCAGGCAATATTGGTGGGAGAATATGGGCAAAGATTTTCATCGGTTCGCAGCCTCATGCACACAATGTAAAACGCCCAAAACCCTACCAGCAGGGAAGTTAGTTCCTCTTCTGGTTCCCTCTCGTCCCTGATTGCATATTGCGATAGACTTTCTCACAGGTCTTCCCCTGTTGCAATCGCATACCTGTATCTTAACTATAGTTGACAGGTTTTCACGTGGCACTAGATTTATTCCATTTCCAGGTTTGCCTACTGCATTTCAGACCGCAGAGGCCCTCTTTAATCACATATTTAGATATAGTTTCCAACCGAGGTCCCCAGTTCACTTCAAAAGTATGTTCGTCCTTCCTCGAATGTCTAGGGGTAAATGTTAGTCTAACCTCCGGTTATCACCCACAATCAAATGGCCAATGTGAATGGGTAAGTCAGGAGTTAGCAAAATTTCTTAGAATTTATTGCCACAAATCCTGCGGATTGGAGTCAACTTCTGCCCTGGGCTGCGATCACACAGAACTCCTTAGTCTGCACGTCCACTGGTTTGACTCCATTCGAGTGTTATTTAGGTTTCCAGCCACCTTTAACACCCTGGACTGCAGCA
>UFQX01000566.1:263407-366597 GCA_900497675.1 Arapaima gigas | reverse complement strand
AGGGTTTTCCTACATTCTGACAGGCAATGAAATCTGTCTCCAGTTCCCACACCACGGGGGATTCACAGTGTCTCTACCATGGGCGCCAGATGGGTCCCTCAGCTCCCGGCTCCTGCTTCACCTGCACCGCGCTCTGCGTGGAACCGACCGGCGACACGGGACTGAGCTGCTTGCCGGTTGTCTGGCTGTCGTGAAAGCGACGGAGATGATGAAGGGGCACAACCCCCCGGGAGCTGGCTGACAGGAAGCACAGGGTCTCCTTCCAGCACTGGGTGTAGCCCTCGCTGTAGGCCCTCACAGTGCCGGCGGCACGTGGCTGCAGGTGCCTCTTGAGGAAGCTGACCGTCATTTCCAAGATGTCGGCCTTCTCCAGCTTGGCGCTGGGGTCGTGTTGCTGGAATTCCTTCTCCAGCAGCTTCCGGAGCTGCTCTATACAGCCGTTGATGCGATCTCTGCGCATCTTCTCCACTACCGGTTTCCTTAGCTGCGAAGAAACGCATTACGTTACGTTAGATTCACGTGCCAAAGATGCTGCACAGAAAATGCAGCCGGTGACGTGACGTGTTCAATAGAGGATAAAGCCGTATAACTACAGTGTAAACTTACTTTATTCTTTTCCTTGTTTGACAGCTTCAGATCGCCCAACTCACTAGTATATGAGCAAGGAGCCATATTTGCCTCGAAGATGATTCTCCATAGAAGACGAGTCGACTGGGATCTGACTGTGGACTCTTCTCTCCTATTTATAGCTCTGAATTAGCATGACAAAGCCATGTGCCCCAGGCAGGATTAGGTTTCCCACACTCAGGGGGCAGTGAGCAAGGCCTCGACAACAATGGGAGAATCATCAACATCATTTCATGGTTAACTGGCTGACTGGGTGCTTTTTCTCAAGGGGGGGTGGGGGGTGGGGTGTGTGCTGGATACCTGAATTGACTGACAAACAGCACAAGCAGTTTTATCTCGCTGGAACTTCCAGAACCGATCCGACACAAATTTTATACATGAGGTGTATCAGGTGGTGGCCCACAAATACCAATAGATAAGACTCTGTAAAGTATTATTGGTAATAAATATCACTGTGGTCATGAATGTTTTTTTTAAAGCAGGCTAAATAAATTAAAGCACAAAACTGAAAATATTACATACACTAGTGATGTAAAGAGGAACGCATTGCTACTTTTTTAAAATTCCAGATTCTGTTCAGGGTTTCCCCGTACTTTTACGTGCACAAACACACACATCCTCATTGGGAATGTCAATTAAACACAATTATCCAGCCCCTCTAGGGAAGGCACACTTCAATTGTTCGTTCCCATGAGAACACAGAACCATGAATGGGTGGCCAGTGTGGGAAACGCGGACAGACTCCTACTCACACGTCCTCCAGTCAATAGGGCTGACCCTCTGCACCACCCCCCCCCCTCCCCCCCCCCTGCGGCCCAAACAGTAGTCTCTTTCATCCCGGCGTTCAGATCTGAGGCTCCGATGCAACCCTGGGCGCGTGTGTGTTCACACTCAGCCCCGCTCACATCACCTGTTCCACTCGGCGCCAATCTATCTGCAATTACCGCCTCCCTCTTCCTGTGGGCTGTCATTGACTGGGCACAAACATCTGTTTTCCCGAAATGAAATGCTCGTGCTTTAAAGTGAAGAACTATAAGTCAATGTGGCATATGTAATAATAGCGTTTACATTTCTTTGCAGTTTGTTTATCAGCAAATACTAACGCATATAAGTGATGCTACCACGCAGTCTTTCTTCACTATTTTAAAGCCAAGACGTATTATTATTATTATTGCTATATAATAAGATCAATTATTATTATTAAAAATTAATAATTCATACTATTATTCATAAACATTAACAACAACAACAATAATATTAATCATAATATGAACTGTAGTGTTTCACTTGACCTGCGTTTACATTTTAATGTTTTTACATAATACAAACAAACACATCTGGAAGTAAAATGAGACCTGACAGTGTCTGAATGTTCCAGTTACTGAAAATAGTTTCCAGATACTTTAAAAGTGCTTTGTAGTTCACAGTTTTATTGCCATTAGGCAGGTTGTTTTTATTAATTTGCTCAAATAATAATATGAGTGGTTATGCATTTGTAGTATTTTTATTTTGAATATCATAAAAAAGGTTATATGCAGTGTAACATTTACCGGTTTTATTATGGCTTTACAGACATGGCTTAATAATCAAGGCATAAAAAAATTTTAACCATAAAACTAGGCAAGGTCAGCTTGGGTCACAAATATGCTTTTTTTTTAAAATTCACAATCAAATAAAGGCAGATGTACAATAATGCTTTTAGTTACTTCAGAAAACACATGGGTCCTCTGGAAGCAGATGCCAGAGGTGGTTTTGGAGGGAAAACATCCCCAAACATTCTTCTTCCTTTCTCAAAGGTTGAATCAGGACTGTGAATAGGGCCACAGTGCTTGGCTGAAAGGACATTGTTTGAGGCATTCCAAGGTAGACATCCTCTTCACTCACAGTGAAAAAGGCACATCTTCATTATGAGCCCCCGCCATGAGCAGCCTCTGTAGCGGATGGCCCAGCTGCCCTCCTGTTCAAACACCACCGGCGAAGCCCTTTTCCACTGCTGCTGAGGAATGCATGAGAGCCCGAGTCCACTCCTTGTTCCCACACCACAGGTCCATTCATTGCATCTCCACACAAGTGTGAGCCGCCCCCCTCCCCGCATGTCCGCACAGATCCACTGGTGCTCGTTGTGCCCTTCTCAATGGGCCATCTGGACCGCCATGGCATGACCCAAGTTCATCAGCACCACACACCTCTCAGAAGCCAGTAGATAAACTGACAGTCCAGGTCAACAGTCACCACATAGAATCAATGGTTCTTCTCATTTTTGGCTTTTGCTTCGTCAGAGAATGCAGAAATTCAACAAAGAACATTCATTTTTTGATGCTGGAATCACTGCAACTCAAAACCGTGAAGTGAATATTTTTATTAAGGTACTTTAATGAGAACATAGTTGTTAAGGGATGTGTGATTTTTTAAAACATTTAGTTTGAAAGAAATAAACAACAGATTCACAAAAACATTTTTTTTTCAACTGAGTAAAGATCTTTTCAAGGCACTGAGACGTTCACATGACAGCATGGTGAGCCCCCGTCACCGACACATTATTAAGTCACCACACTCAGAAGTGGGTTTCAAAGAAGGCAGAAGGTATTCAGCGCTGGCTGCTTCCCGCCTTGCCTGGTTTCCCAGGGCTCTTTTGTGAGGGCCATGCCACGTGACACTGGAATGCCACCAAGCGGCACCCACATCAAGGGGAGACCTCACACACCCGAAAGAGGTCAGACATTTCCCAGGTCCCGCCCGGGCGCCACCACCCGCGCCCCTCGTGCCACACGTGGCGCCGAACACCTGCCTCTCAGTGTGAGGACTGCTTCTCTGATGGGTCTGAGGAAAAGCCCATTTAGTGGCAAGGCAGGAATGCATTGTTCTATACCAGCTCATGGTACGAGGGGGTAAAAGTAAGTGTGGGAAACTCTTTGGCTTGAAGCACACACATATTTCCAGGAATCCTGCTGCTTATTTTTTAACTATTTTTGTTAGGTGTGGTTAAGTGGGAGCACTTGTGTGGTCACAGGGGAATTCGTGTGGCTCATAAACTCATACCGAGAATAACTGTTCTGCCGTGATTTGCTGTGCTCCTGCACGCTGAGATCATTTCTGACACTGACATTACTCACATTTTGCGGTTTCGCTGATGCTTTTAGCCAAAGAACCTCCGAATTTCGCACATTCATACAGCTGGAGTAAAAGGATCATTACTCAGCAGCAGACCCTTTCCTGAGATTTAAACCAGGGCAGCCTTAAAACCTATGTCCTTACCCACTGTGCACCCTACTAACTACAGACATTATTATTTTTAGAATTATTATCATTTTTTTGTTGCTGTTGTTAAGGCGATTCGGAATATCGGTAGAATACTGTGTCTAAGCGCACCACTGAGGTGTTTTACTACATTTTCTTTGCTATGAAAATAAAACTGGTTGCCTTCTACTAAACTGTTGCACACAGGTGCATTTACAGCCTGATGGAGTGGTTGAGATCACTTTGTATGCTGCTTAAACTTAGTTATTTTTTCCAAGGGAGAACTTGCTTGAAACGATGGCTTTAAAGCCCCAGATGTGCTCGGCATCATGCATAAAATCATACGAGAAAGCGGTCGTTGCAGCGAGAGCAGAAGTTCTAAATGGGCCCCATGGCCTCCAGTAAGGCTCTGGGGTGTGGATCGTGTAATGGCCGGGAAAGGTCTCATATTAATATGCAGCGGTTTTCTCCGGGGAGCTGAGTGCACCGCTCTCCATCACCCGAGTAAAACTTCACAGGGGGGCTTATGTTTCCTGCTGATACGTAATACTGTTTGTTCTTTCGCAGAAGCATATTGCTGTGGTATAGAGGAGGCGTGGTGTGGCTCCTGTGGCGGCTGCTGTTCGCCTCTGCGGACAACAGCCAGCGGCTCTTGAAAAGGTTTCCCGCTCGAAGAAGGCAGCTGCTCTTTTGAGATCACTCGTGTCTTTCAGAAAAAGATCCTGGGGCCAGTATTGCCTCAACTTTCCCACACCACGCATTCACCGGAAGCACAATGGAAGTGTGCCGCGTTCAATGGCGCCTCAGCAATCGTCTCCTCTTCAGTGTCCACTTGGCGAAAGGGCCATCTGCTGAAGTATCATGTTAATACGAGTTCCCGCCAACCGCCAACACCCAGCAGCTCCGGCTTATAAATCTGCCATACACATTCATCATGCCCCAATGTTCTAAATCCTTGAATTCATTTATAATAACTGTGGCGTTTTTGTTTTATGCGGTTCTGTTGCCAGGTTGCCATCCATGCTACGTCACTAATATATACAGTAACAGTTTTATGCATCAAAATATTAAAGCTAGAATGTAATCACTGCCGAGTTAGCACTTTCATAACTACACTTTTTGTGTAACAAATGTCTGTCAAACTGTTGGTTATAAGTGTGAAAAAATTCTCAAGGCTCGCTTCTGAAGAGCGTGGTCATTGGGGAGCTTCGATCGGAGGAGTTCCGCTCCTCCGTTTTCCCGCCTTTTCCGCGGGTCACTTTCAGTGAATGAGAAAGGAATGAGGGTTGCGCGAGGGGTCCGACGGTGGTCGACAACTTCCCAAATTCTACACGATTCCACGGGTCTCCCTATTGTGGCCCACACTCCACCTGTTCGTGCGGAAGACGCCCATTGTCTGCGGGCAATATGCTGTCAATTTAGCATGAAGTAATAGAGCCCCCCCGCCCCTTCCCATTGTGTTGTAGGGGTCGCTCATTGGTTCAGCAGTATGGGATACCCCCCCCCCCCGCCCCCGCCATTGTGTTGTAGGGGCCGCCCATTGGCCCAACCGCTACTCCCACCCCCCCAAGAGCGCTATAAATAGAGGACAGCGCGCGCGAACCGGCGGCACTGAGCCGTCACGAGGCAGTCGCCGAGCAGCGGGAAAACTCCTCACGAGGAATGGCCCCCATCCATTTCTGCAACATGGGTCTGACCACGAAGGAAAAAATTAAAGTATGTGTCACACAGCCGAAACGTGTCGCTTTTGCTCGCTGTCACCGTGTGCGGTTTAGTGTGACCGTGTCTGTCTTTCTGTGTTTAGTTAAGGAAACCCGTGGTGGAGAAGATGCGCAGGGACCGCATCAACGGCAGCATCGAGCAGCTGAAAGCGCTGCTCGAGACGGAGTTGAGATCGAGCCGGAGCAGCTGCAAGCTCGAGAAGGCGGACATCCTGGAGATGGCCGTGCTCTACCTGAGGGACCACCTCTGTCCCGCTGCGTCTCTCCCTCAAGGCTACGCCGAGGGCTTCGCCAAGTGCCTCCAGGAGACCGTCCGCTTCCTGTCGGCGCACGACCGCTTTGGAGACTCGCAGAAGAAGCTGCTGAGCCACTTCCACCTGGCGGAGCGGCGATCGGACCGAGCGGAGAGCCGCCCCAGCCTTGCGGGGGTGACCGGACACCCGCCGCCGAAACGCGCCGCCGTGCACGAGCGCTGCACGCTCTGGAGACCGTGGTGAAGAGGCGCCACCGGAGGACAGCGGGTCCCACAGCGCGTCCTCGACTAAGAATGTATTTTCCATCTAACTGCTGTAGGCAAAAGTTGTCGCGACCTCCTAATATTCTGTATAGAAGGCTACTTTCCCCGCCATGGTCGCATTTAACAATGCTTTATTAATTTAACTTCTGTGAAGATTAATTCCCTTTACATATTGTAAAACTGCTGTCTGTTTTCTGATTCATGCTGAATTAGAAAAGTGTAACACGCCGATGGTGTGACATGATCCCCTCTCTAAAATCATGTTTTGTGTTCTCTGGTAGATGGCTTGTTCACGTTCCACGTTTTCTATTTATCACATTGATACTATTGTCATATTTCTTGTGAAATAAACCTCTTGTTTCACGCAGCTGTTTCACGTACTACATTTATTTAAGCTACACCTTTCTGTCAAAATGGACGTTTTAGTTTCCCTGTAGAAAAAAGTCTAAGCTTTGGGGTTTTCCCTCTGGTAAATTCACACGCGCAGGAACTTAACATGTAACAAGACGGTGCAAATTAAAACAAAATACCTAACAAAAGCCAATAAACGAAGTCAAACAAACGAATTACACTAAAAGTAAACAACAAATAAGCACCCAAACAGTGTAAAGACTCCGAAATCACAAATCCAGCAACACCAGGAATGACCTGGAGGGACAGGTGACATCAGGTGACCCTGGAGCAGTGAATACAGGACAGCAGGAGTGAGAAGTGATTTAATTTAAAATACAAATTTATTCAAGCAGTTTAATGTACTTCAGTTACCCACACTTTACACATTTAACAGTTTCATATACTACAAGTAGCTTAACAGTTGAACTTAAAAAGGGGGACAGGGCCGATCCTGCTGTCACTGTGAAAACAGATGTGGATTCCACCGGTGGAACTTCACACTTTCCCACCAACAGTCTAGGGGGGCAGTCCGGTCCTGCCAACCTAATGTATTTAGTGCTACGGTTGTGTCAACAGTAAATTGATATTCAGTGTGGTAGTTTGATAAAACAGATTGTAACTGAGCTATAAAATAGTTTCTCTAAAGAGCTGATATACGCATACAGTATGTACACAAACAGTGATACAGATAGAGTATAGCAAATATACCATAATTATTATTCACATACACTACCAGTCAGAAGTTTGAGCTCATCTGGATATTCTGGGACAAACTGAAGAGTGGAAGCAAGGGAATCCACAAGTGCTCTGCATTTTTGGAAACAGTGGTAGAAGAGCTGGGAAGACATGGTGGCAGATTTCCTGCTAAAACCTGTTGTTGTTGAATGCTGCATGTGGAAAAAAACTAGTTAGACAGCCGTATGGTTACTGTGTCATCTTGACTGCGTCTGTTGCAGAGTTTCTTACTTGTGATCCCTGTGGGAACATAATATCCCTCAGTTAATGGCCAGCAATGAAATCAAGTTAGGCAGTAAATAAAAACCCGTGGCTTTTTCCCAAGCTCCCACTACAGCAACCAGTGTGATTTTAAGGCTTTCAGAAGGACCTGTGAAGTGTGTCTTTGACTCCTCGCTCAGTAACGCCTTGGTGTGACACAATGAGGATTGGGCTGTGTGGCCCAGTTTCCCTTCTCCTAGACTGGGTAAAGTGACATGGCAGGGCACTTCTTCACTTTGATGTCTGATCCACACTCACTTGCCCCCTGGGGATCGCAGCTGCGGTGTCAGCGCGTGTGTCTACATGCGTCTGCAAAGCTGGAGGTAGTTAAGGGTTGTAAAACTGCATCACTGTGAAACACTCTGCCTGTGTCGTTGCCACCCAGCATGGGAACACAGTCAGCCTGATCTTCTGGGCTTTAGTATTACGGTTCTTTAACTTTCATTCGCCATCTCTGCAAAAATGTACTGACATGTAGCTCTAAAATAGTGCAAACTTAATTCATAACGTTCAGAATTCCAGTGTGAAACTGAATAAATTATATGCCTCCAAACGCAGACACACAGCAATTACGTAGTTATGCAAAAATACAGTATTTATGTTAAGGTGTAAAATATGAGGCAAGAATATACCACATAGAAAAGCCACTAAAGAACCTGCTGTCCATTAAGAATTGAGAATATTTTACTTTTTACAAGATCTGATCAACATCTACTTCATATATCACTGCAAGAAACTTGTTCCTCGGGTTTTGTCCCCTCCAAAAATATTTCACCACTTTTTCTTTGCGTTTACAAGTACGTAGCGCCTGACAGTACTTTATTTTGAACCCCAGTAGCTGAAGTGCAGCTGCCTGCTCTCCCCGGTGCAGTCTGTCTGGCCAGAATACCTGGCCCAGTACAAAGAGCCTCAGTGAAGCACAAAGATGGCCTGTAGGACATCTGTGGGGACATCAGGAGAACTGGCACATAAATCAGCTGTCCTATTCAGCCCTGTAGGATATCAGTGCTGCCAAACTCAGGCACACATGTTAGGAGGCAAAGGGCACAGGCTGTGTGTCGTGCCAACAGAAGGCATGGCATCGCTCCCCAGTATCTCCTCACAATGGAGAGCACTGCATCATTTCTCATTCTGCCCACAAAGGCCATTTCCTATTTCCTATCCAGTGCTCAACTTGGATATTGTGAACAATTAAAAATTTCTAGTACAAAAACATTTTATTAAATCATTCATCAGCACTGAATAGACTAATGTTGAACTTGCATATTTCTGAACCTTGAATCAATATTTAAAGGTGGGAATATTTTAGAACCTCTTGGCAGAAGGTTTGTTCTCCAGAAATAAATTCTTAGTTAAATGTACCCAGCAACCCATATTTAAATAAATTATGTCCATTTTAAAGATATGGTGCCCACAGCAGTCAAAGGGGATAAATCCCTTATAAACCACACCAAATTATTGCTTAGCAGATGCTGCTGTGTTGAAGGACAGTTGAGCACATTCTCTCTCAGATCAGTCCTCTATTACTCTTTCGCACTTGACAGCTCCAGATGGTGCAGCAGTGGCATAAGCCAAAGGTGAGTGAACGTACTGCACGCTGAGGAACATTGTCCCTTCTCCTCTGAATTGGAACTAAGGTGGCAAGAACATCAAGGCTGGGCTTTAACTTCCCAGCATCAAGGGTAGGTAAAAGGTGGGAAGAGACCAGCATTGGAGGTTGTGGAGGGACTATGTAACAGGTGATGAAAAAGTCCTTTAAAAATGCATATAGGAAAGCATTAAAATGCATTAAAAATATTCACAGTACTTTAAAATGCAATCATTTTAAAAAGCTTGCTATTTGGCTGAAGTAAAATTAGTTCTTAGCCACCATTTAGTCTCTACTGAGGACTAGTGGAATCTGTCTGCAGTGTCAGTACAACCAGAAGATTTACAAGCTGCAAAAGCAGGTTGGAATTGAGTTCTCAGTACTGTCCGGGACACACCAAAAGGAGCTCCACTTGACCTTCTTGAAGTACATCAAATGTACGTTGGACTCCACCTGCTGGAATATCTGTAAAACTGCATGGAACAGCAAGGGGCTTCAGGGTTCACAGCAGTTGCTTCCTGGTCCCCAAGCATAGTTTGAAGAATGAAGACAGAACTGCAAATGATTAAACCTCAGTGAACAGGGGTCAATGTCCATTGGTGCTGGCACAACAGAGGTCACAAATGGGGCACCTAAAGCAGCAGGCTGTGTTGGACTTCATTCCTACTCAGCAATCATTTAACAAGTCCCATTAGAAATGCAAAAAGAATCAACAGAAATAAATGTGTAAACTTACATATTATTCAGAATTTAAAGTCCTTCTATATGTTTTTAGGATGTGCCTAAAAATAAGTCACTTTTGAAAAGTAGTTCATTCAAATACAGGTTTAAAATACTCTTTCATCGACACACACACACACACACAATCATACACTGGAGATGGAATTTCCACATTAACAATGAATATACTCAAACTCAAAATCAGTGTATATATGAGCATGTGTGGCATTGCTACTGCAACCCATAACTACTGTCAAACTTCAGAAACCTTCATCTTCCCTGTTCCTAAAATGTACAAGCAGACAAACCTGCATTTTGAAAAACAAGCTAGTTGGTCTTCTGCTACACTCTTTATGCCAATGAAAATGTTGTCATTCTGGAAAAAAAATCCAAACTGACTGCAACACTTTAGTATCTAAACATGAACTACAATGTGTCTCTCAGTCTCAAAGGATATACCATACACTGGCATAAAGCTATTAATCTCAATATATTGACTTTTGACTTCAGCATATTAGGGAACAAAAAGAAGAGGAACAAAAATGTCCCTTAACATGGTCCTGTTAAAATTATTCAGTGATCCAATTGCTGAATCATAATTAAACACAATTAAACTTGCTACCCAACTGTCAAAATAACTTTCTATAGGTTTGGGGAGTGGAAAAACGAGGCTTTGTAGCAAGGATGACAGAGATCGGGTAAGCAGTGTGCAACGTTGCCTTCGTAACAGCTCATAAAAATGGCAGTAGCTTTTCACGTCTGGGTACAACCGACAGATACATTCAGTGACGTTCAGCAGGAAAGAATGAGGCTAAGAAGTAGATGGAAGGTCAAACAGGATGGTTTGTCAGTGCTATCATTCCAGAAGGATAGGGGTGCATATAGATATTTAAAGGCAGTCAGGCAGTCTCCTTTCAGCCCATGTATGGGTACTTCCATTCTGTCAGTGGGACGTGGGTCTCCTTGACAACCTGGGGAGAGGTCCATCTGAGGATGTAGTGGGGACCACCAGGTTTGTCGTTGGTGCCTGAACGAAAGAGGAGAGTTAGTAATTGTATAAAATAAGGTTTAAAAAGGCATCAACATAACTGTTTTGAGATCAGGTAAAGTATGAATGATAAAGTGAAGAGGATGTTAAGAGAAGACATTTTAACCACAGATGACTGCTGAAACATTAGAGCCGTACAAAATCTAAATCGGTTAAAGCATGTGACAAACTAAAGCTTGTGATACATTTCCCAAATTCATGAATTGTGCAACATGATCACCTGAAGCTCTAGATCCACCGAATGGCTGCTGGGCTACAACGGACCCCGTAGACTTGTCGTTCACATAATAATTTCCTGCAGCGTTCCGTAAGACCTTTGCAGCTTCATCCAAAACGTTTCTGAAACCAGTGACAACAATTTAGAATACATTAAAACAGTTGCTCCTAACGTCATCAAAACCTGAGATATATAATAACAATAAAAACACAAAATGCTGTCAACAGTTAACATAAAACAGGTAAATTCTTTCTTATTTCAGTGCAAAATGCCATGCAGGTCACATATCAAGAGCCTGGTTGATGGCACCATCACTTACTTGTCACGAGCAAACACAGCTCCAGTCAGGGCATAGGGAGAAGTGGCATCAATCAACCTGAGCACTTCTTTGTACTGGTTCTCGGGATAAATATAGACGGTCAGGACAGGGCCAAAGATTTCCTGTGAAGACAAGCAACCTTATTACTATATGTGAAATTCTCAAAAATGACAAAGTGCTCAAGTAGGAAACATACAAAAAACACTCCAACCAAGAAATGCAATCAACAAAATACACTGGAAAACCACACAGCAAAGACAGATCATGTGACTGACTATAACAACTGAAGCCAACAAGTAACCTTATGGTTATTTCTAGAACACAGCATGTTCTGCTCCCCTCTGTGACTCTCCATGTAGGCTGGCTGGGTGGCCCCACATAGACAGTTCAAACTGAGGCTCAGAAGCTTTAGCTGAACAAACATGTTAGATTACTTCTAAGCGGCTATTCAGACTGTGCTCTCTGGGATCATCTGTGCTCAAAGGCTGGGATAATCATTCAAATTTAGCCCATATGCCGTGCACCTGACTACCATGGCAGATTCCAAGGACTGTTCACTCACTCAGAAAGCCCAGCAATGTTAATTTAAAAAAAAAAAATAAAAAAATAAAAAAATCATTCAGGGAATTGCTGAGTAGGTGCCTTCCTAAAATGGCACCTCGCAACTGTATGGCTTCTATGGCAAAATTTTGTTGTTGTGTGCAGCAAAAATAAAAAACTACATTACATAATACACCTTCTCTTCTCATGAATATCCCAGTACAAAGAAGAGATGTAGTATACATTTAAGTATGACAATTCACACTGGAGTTCTTTAGGGGGATGGGTGTTTCCACCGCTTCCCCACCTCATTCATAATGGGGTCTTGAGGATCCTTAGTCTCAACGATGGTGGGCTCCACAAAGTACCCTTTCTTATCGTCACAGTTTCCACCGGCGATGACTGTTAGATTTGGAGATGACTTAGCATGATCAAGCCACTTCTTGATACGGCCAAAGGACTGGAAAGATAAAAGAACAGGGACAATAATTAAAAACATCAAAATCCATTTTGTCAATACAAATGGGGGGGGGGGGTCAAAATATGAAACCCATTAGAGTAGGCTCATCTTTCATAAGCATGATTTATGATTGAGGAGTTCACAGAATACCTTCAACTATAGATACACCAAGATGTTACCTTAAGCAAGTAATGAATCAGAAAAAAAAATTGCCAATTTACATTTTATACATTAAGGACAACAAAAGATTATAAACACAGTGGTGTCATGGAATACAGGACAGTGACACATACTTTGTCATCTATGACTGCAGAGAAGAAGGTGCTGAAATCCTCCATGGGCTGGAGAGAGCAGAGCAAGACAGAATTAAAAACCAGCAAATACAGAACCTCTCATTCTGGTCACAGTTTGGTTGCCAGAGTCACTCCTCAAATGTGTCACTCACATTGCCCAGTTTAATCTGCTTCTGAATGGCTAGCAGCTCCTTTTTAACCTGGGGCCACAGCGAGTCTGGCACGTACATCCGGGAGCAGGCCGAGCACTTCTGCCCACCGTACTCAAATGCTGAGCGGATGGTTCCCATCACCACACTCTGCACATCCGCAGACTTGTGGACAAAATGGAAGTTCTTACCGCCGCATTCTGAAAAGCATGACAAACACATTCCAACGCAAATATATGCACATCTTTAAAATAGCTGATTATTAATAAGGCATGAGCAGTCTTCTTAACCAAGTAATAAGACAGTACACATATGAAAATGGAATTAAACATTTGACAAAACCATAAAAAACAACAAAGACTGCTACAAGGAGTCCTACCGCTCAGCGTTTCAATTACCAATAAGCAAACTTGAATTCCTGTGCAGTCGGGAAAAATAAGTCTGTGTAACATGGCAGTCTTTTCACTTTACATTGATAGTCTTATGTACAGAGAAAGGAAAAAAGTCAGCGAATGCCCAACATGCTTATGTAAACATGCAAAAAACAAAGCAATTTTAGGTGATGCGGTGCACCTTAACGTATAGTCTTTCATCACCTCCGTACTCAAAGTTAACATTACTGCATACACTGGAAAACAAATTCAAGACTGAAATCCAAAATATGTCAAATTTCATTCTCTATACTTAATGGAAAGTTCTGCAGGGCAAGCATTTGTGTAAATGGGGAGGTAATCAAAAAATACCAATTTTTTTTTCCAAGTTTTGAGAAGGGAGTAAAATTTAGTATTTATTAATCAACTTTATACCAGCTTCAGCTCCTCTCCTACCTGTGAGCTTTGAATTTTTAATGGTTCAGTATCCCACTACATACAGCATCTGTATGACAGCATTCCAAGCAGGAATGATGCAGTTCTTAAGGCAAAGCTTGGCTGCATTCCTTAAAACTTACCCAATATGCATATCTTTACATTGCTACTATATTGTCTACTTGCTTACAACTACAGAGGATAAACTCAATGCTTGCCAGCACCCACCTCCTGCCACCCGAGGAAAGTTCCGGTACCGATCCAGATTTTCAGCCACCTGCTTCCATAGCCGCTTGAAAGTTCTGGTTGGGAACAAAATGGTGATCAATTCTTCAGAGAGAAGAATTTCCCGTTTAGGAAGAAGGGATTAATTTAATCACAAATTAAGGAAAATATAAAGTTGTGGTACTATGAACTTCTTTTGAAGTATTTTTAATAGTATATTGTAAGGGTCTTGAGTTTTTGAAGAAAAAACTAATTGCAGACAGAATAACATGGCTGTACACAAATACAGAGCCTGCCAGAGTGACTTACGGCACACTCCCTGTGAAGTTGATGCCCGCAAGGTGCTCAGAAGCTGTGACAGTGTCACCAAAGACAGGCCCTTCAGCTGGCAAAAACTGGATGATGTTGGGGGGCAGACCAGACTCCCTCAGGATCTTGTACACAGCATAGCTGGCAGACATTGCAGTGTCACTGGGTTTCCAGAGCACCACATTGCCCTGACAGCAACAGTATACAGATCAGTCACCTTTCTAAAACATAAACACGTTAAACATCATTTGTTCTGACTGAGACTTGCCATCAGTGCTGGAGCCCCAGCCAGGTTTCCTCCAATTGCAGTGAAGTTAAAAGGGGCAACAGCAGCCACAAAACCCTGAATACAGGCACAAAAGATACAAACAGATAAGAAACTAGAATCATCAATTATTCTAGCCATGTACTTGGTATGCGCTACTTCACTGCAGTATGCTGTTAAGCTCAGAAACAATGCATGAACTTCAATAGGTATTCACTGACAGATGTTTCTTACTGTTTTAATTTTACCATTTGCTTAGCTTGGTTTTTCATACAGCAATTTTATTAACTTTATATAAACAACAGAAATATGAACTAAAGAAAGCTGGTATGGAATAACACATGTATAGAAGAGGGTACAGTGATCTGTAGAAGACGCTCACCTCCAGGCCCCGATACAGCATTGTGTTGGTACTGCCCTCAACACTGAGGGGCTGCTTGTGCTCTAACTCAATGGCGTGCTTGGCATTAAAGCGGAAGAAGTCGATCAGCTCTGCAGCTGCGTCGATCTCTGCCTGCACCACCGTCTTGCCCTAGAGTATATAATATAAGGATAGTGAGGAAACATACTG
This sequence comes from Arapaima gigas, assembly GCA_900497675.1. Taxonomy (NCBI): domain Eukaryota; kingdom Metazoa; phylum Chordata; class Actinopteri; order Osteoglossiformes; family Osteoglossidae; genus Arapaima; species Arapaima gigas. The sequence continues at coordinate 351,596 of UFQX01000566.1, read as the reverse complement.
ACGCATCTCAGCATGGTAACAAACAGGTCATGACCGCTATTCCAGCAGCAGAGACAGAACCTTTTAGTGAAAAAAGACAGCAGTCAACTACTAGGAAAAACTGGGGGTTGTGGATGTGACATTATAATAAATGAGCTGTATCCTGCCTGACGTTGACCTGGTGTCAAAAACTGCTGGGCAAACAGCTGCTGCTTCACTGTACCTGGCCAATCATTGTCTTGGCCAACACCTCTGCCCTCTTAGGTCCACTGATGATGTCAGCAGCCTTTAACAAGATCTGGGCCCGGTCCTGGATAGGCTTCAGGTCCCACTCCCGACGGGCAGCTACCGATGCCAGGATTGCTCTGTTTATGAGGTCCTATTGGGAAAAATTTCCTAAATGAAGCTTTCAAACTCAGACCATGCTCACCCTCAGTAAGCTGTTCTAATGGAAGATACATTTAATGCCAAACTTTAGGGTTAAAAATATGTTATATACTATATAGAAACATTTTAGCTTTAAAAATATTGGTAGAAAGCAACACTGAACTTCATAAAGCAAATAAAATTAAATTCATTATCACTGTAGATACCCTGATGAACCTACTTTTTAGTAACAATATGTTTCTGAAAAATTTCCTAAGGAGAATAGGAGAACTTATTACAGACAAAATAATTTTGATACACAGAACAGGTACACTGGCATACATGCAACCACATAATTTGAAAGCAAACAAGAACTATCTTACCTTGTCAGCATAGCAAAACTTGGCCACTTTGTGAGAGTGGTTGAAGGGCTGAAAGACGATTTATGATGTAAGTTCTTAGGTAACTAAAATGTACAGAAAATGTATTTATAAAACTGCTGGAATTAATCTGTGCAGCTACCTTTACCTAGGTAGCTCTCAAGATATTACACTGTTGGACATCACGACAGCATGGAGCATGTGTGTGTAAACAACATCTTTCCCTGGCTTACTCTCTGCAAATTGAAGGAGTTATCAAGTAACCATATTAATCAGTCAACGTTGACTACAGACCGGTGGCTGATTTCACTCACCGACAGCTGGTATCTTATATCTTTGGTCCAGACATGTTCATCTCCAACCACACAGGGAATCTCCTCCGTCTTTCCCTTCAGCTCCTGCAAGGCCTGTCAAATACATCTGGACATGAGAACAAAAACAGAACCTGAAGAACCACAGCCTGGTAACATAAAGGCTGCTGGTTCAAAGCCTAGGAGGGGCCTAGGCGGGTGCTCCAGTAACATATCCAACTCATTAAGAGGCTTCTTAAGAACTTACCTAAAAGGAACGATATGGATCAAAGTTATAATAAATGAGGAAAGCTCATATTTTAGGTACATTTTAAGGGAATTATGGGTAAAACAAGATTGATGTAGTTAATATGACACCTTTCATATTACTTTCCTATACTCACCCCTTTCCCCTATGCCGATCACCACACCCAGACTAGGAGAAATCTTATATCATGGAAATTCAGCAGAGACACTTTTAAAAAAATAGGCATCAATNACCCAGACTAGGAGAAATCTTATATCATGGAAATTCAGCAGAGACACTTTTAAAAAAATAGGCATCAATGCTGAGAAGTGCTGATCATTCTCAAGAGTCACTGAGTGTGTGTGTGTGTGTGTGTGTGTGTGTAGACATGTGATTACCTTAAGTAGCTTGGCCCTCTCTGGACTCCCTTCCTTGAATCCCAGGATGGGTTCATTTTGCACATTCAAAGCTGCACAGGAGGATGTCCTGAATCTGTGGACACCAGATTAACTCATTCATCAGTCCCATATTTACAGAACATACCAGAATTCACCAGGAACCTGAAAGCTACAACGAATCTGTATATTTAATGTCGCTGAAGTCTTTTTTGTAGATAACTAATTAACACAGTAGCAAACATGCATTTAAAGAAAACTAGTGAAAGGTGGCCATCCAGCCCATATGGTTTGTTTTGATGATTAATGACAATTAATGTAATTCTTACACCGATGAATCCAAAGACTGCACTACAGCTACACAACTGGTGTTTACTTCAAAGGCCCAAAACCCTCCCAGCAGCCCAATCTAGTTTCAATAGAGATAAGAACTTTTTTCTTCATAACTCTGTTGTTTCTGGATTCAGTGCAGGAGTTTAAACAAATGAAGACAGCAAGGTCAATGTTGTCGATCATACCTGGCCTACAGCCTTCCAAAATATAAGACTTAGCCCTGAAATGCTAAGGGAGTTCTGTATCATAAACTCTCATGCTGTATTTTACATTAAATGACTGCAAAACCCCTGTAATGTGTGCATATGAGTGACTGTGTGGTGTCCTCTTCAGGTTGTATATGCTACCTGAACACCCAATGGCTCCAGGATAGGCTTCAGACTGTTGCAACCCTGAACAGGACAGACAGCTAAGGACGGTGAGTAATTGTGGGGGGTGGCGTGCCAAATCAATAACACTCGTGAACTTTTGAAGCAGGCTAAACGCTCGGCAGACATTTGGCAATGTTTGATTGTACATTAACAAAGCGTGCCCAACAAACCACAGCGTGTGAAGAAAACAGGTGCCAGATGTCACCCTCGACCTGTTCCTTAAAGGACAGGAGTCCGGCCTGGATGATTATTCAGCAAATGCGCATTTGAGGGGCTTACTGTCCATACAGTTAGTTATTTTAAGGAAACTGTTGAAAGGTGACAAACCTTGGGCATGGGCTCTAACAGTGATGCTGGCTGTCACACACTTGACATGGATCAGTCAAGATAACATGTTGAGGCGAAAGCCAGTTATCTAAAGTGGCCCGATTACATTTCATGAAAACCTAAATGGAACAGAGTGATACAACAAAAAAAGTTGACAGAATAAAACTGGCCACTGGAAACTCCGGGCTTAACATGCAGGAGCACATCCAGTATCATGGTGGTCTAGCAAAACGATCTGAGAATGAAGTCAGTGCAGGCATGTTGCTAAATAAACACACCGCACACTACCACAAACTTAGACTCTAAGGTGCAATACAAATGCAAAACAATATAGGGATTTTCCGCCTATGAGCAATACACAGTGCAGTCACCAGGTGCCTGGCGCCCACTGTGTTGGTGCCCAGTGCGTGGACTGTTGAACGGCTCAGCAGGGCAGCTCTGGTGTCACAGATGTCACATTAAACCGTTGTTGTCCTTCATCAGGTGCATAAGTCCCGCCCCTCGACCAAGCCGGCAGTGCAAAGCAGACATGTAAACCAAGATGCGCCGCATGCAGACGTGACTGTTAGACTGTTAAATTCTCTGCCGATGAACATTTAAACGTGTCTTGCTACGCCTTTCACTGTTGCGTAACCCCCCCCCACGGAGCCCAGGGGCAGCCGTGCCCCCCGCGGCTCGTGTGCAGCCACGTGCGAACTAGCTAAGACAGTAAAGAGGGGCAGACAGCTGCGGCCCGCGCGCTGCGGCAGCTGCAGGAACTTCATACACCCACCTTCTCAGGGACTGGCACAGGACCGCCCGCGCTCGCAGCATGCCTCGCAGCAGCAAATAAAAATTAAAATTAAAAAAAAATTATAAACGACTTCGTTAAAGTGTCAGGAGTTCCACCGCTCCCCCAGCTTTTCGAGTAACTCTATACGCTTTTCGAGGTTTCTCGAGAAACCCGAAGGACATGTAAGGCAAAGCGCTGACAAATGAGAACATACCATTATCTTTTAGGGGAACTCAACACCGCAGAAAACTGTCCAACATTAGAAGTAGGCATTAGAGTCCCTAAATATATGTGTCTTGGTTTTCTTCATAAAGTATAAGATTCCTGTATAGTAATTTCAGATATTATTTGATTGATATGTATGGTTTATTTCACTAGAATTCCGTCTTGGAGTCACCCGCTTTAAGGTAAATGGAACGCGCGAGGGGCGGGTGTCCGAATGGCCAATCAGCTGCGAGGAAAGTAGAGTCAGATGGGAGCTTTCTCAAGTCCGACTCTGTTCTTCGATCAATTTATATTTTCTTGTCTAAGTTGTTTATTCTGTTACTTTCATTTTAAAATGTTTCTTCAGTATTTATGCCTATTGTAAGCTAATAATTCACTTACATTATGATATGCTCTCGCGCGTAGTGATTACGTAATAACAGGCACGCATTTCTGTACACAGACACTTGTTTCAGTTGTATTTGCTGAGGTCACATTGGACATGGGAAACTGAAGTTGAGCGCCTGACCTCTGTAAAATTATTAACCTTTATTTTGACACATTTGTCCATTACAACTACAATGGTAGAAATTAAACTTTAGTGATTTTCCCTTTTTTTCCAGATCAGAATGGACATGCATTGACACAGTGTCAAGCACCACCAAGCTGACCCCCTCGACAGTTACAATCTCACCGATCATCATCTCCGACTTTATTATAATACTGCTGCTAAAAACACACCAAAAAATAATTGTCATGCGAAAGGTAAAACTAGTATATAAAACCCTAGTTTTAAAACCAACTAATATTCCCAAACTTGGCGGTAAAAAAATTCTAAGCCAGTTAAAAACATACCCCAAGGCTCTAGCTAAAAAATAAAAGATTAGAGGAAACTTACCCGCAGACTCCACCGCAGAAGATGGGCGGTCCCCTGGCCTGTTCCAGGGTACTGCCGGACTCAGCTTACCTTCGTGGGTGTTGCGCACATCTTCCCCTTTTAAATTAAAATTATTAAAGACGAACATTCAAGAATATAAACAAGGGACTAAAAATCCACCAAATAATATAAATAAAGATATGCATAAATAAATATAATGAATAAATATATATATATTTAAAAAATCGTACATTATATAAACAGTGAACCGCTAAACTACACTACAATAAACTAGAATCTAAATACACATAAATAAATGAATAAATAAATAAATTGTGACTTTCCCATTTATACAACCTGGTATTCTTACTGCATCAAAAAAGGCAAATTCCCTTGACCTTATAGCATGAGAGGGATTTTCTATGTCTGTGATTTTCTATGATGGTTTTACTGAGGTCAGGCCTGTGGCTGTGACACTGTCCTGTCCAGTGTGGCGTCCCCCCCCTTCCCCTGCTCCTCGTCCCAGACTTCAGATATGTGACTCTAAATGGTTTACCGAGAACCAGAAGTGGGCAGTAACACAGTAAATGTATCTTGTACGCAGGTACATTCCTAGAAAGATTGAACTTTTTAGAGTTATTAACCAAAAATGTTCATTTAAAAATTTTCTCAAATTTTTTTTTTGGAAATTAACTGCCTTTACTGGACTACTGTTTGGCTACTCCACTCGGTGCTGTTAATAACTGGAGGAGGTCGGCCATCAAAGCTCTTACTGAGGCTGCAGAAAGGGCACCTAGATGCCCGTGGTTCCGCAGAGGTGAGCTGTCATTTCTGGGTTGCAGGCTGTGGTCAACTATGATCAACTCTGGTCGGGTCACCTGGCCGAAGGTGTCTGGTGTTGAAAACTCAGTGACTCAAGGCTACATTGCTGATGTGCCCAGGTGCATTGCAGGCTGTGTGTAACAAATGATGTGGGTCCATCTATCCATTTCCAGTAACTTGATCTTTGGCCCTCCTTACATACAGTGAGGCTTGTACACTTTCAAACCGAAAATGCAACGAGCCATAACCCCTTAACACAGTTACTTCATGGCATTCCACAGCAATACATTTAAAACCCAGAACTGTTACCCATTAATTTTTTATTTAAATTTTTAAACCCTAGACACCATTTACATCCATAATTTTAGGATAAATGTAAATCTGTAATCCATATAACCAATGCAATCATTTTACATTTTTAACATGAAGTATAATTAATATAACAATATTTGTATCAAGAAACAAATAAGATTTTTTTCTGAAAACAAAAAAGATATGCAAAAAAAATGTTCCGTACACAGACAGGTGGATAAGGCAACAGAAAATTTAAATTCAGGCAGACAAAACAAGGTTCGATATAGCTGTAGCTTATTCAGCTTTCATTGCTGCCTTATCACAGAGCAGACGACTGCTCAGAAACCATGACCTCATATGAGTCACACCCCAGTCAAATTCGGGAGCTGGTGGAAGTCATGAAAATTTAAGAGAAAAATGTATATCACAAATGTCTGTCTTGGTCACAGAGAAAAAATGCAAAGCAAGACTCAATCTTTTGTCTATGACCAGCAGCACTGGGAAAAAGTCTTTCCAAAAGCAGTGGAAGGTAGCACCTTCGTAAATGTTTTACAAACCACACTTTGGTAAAGTCGTCTCAACTCGGATGAGCAGCAGTGACCAGTCACAGACACAGAAGACGTTCCCCATAGAGGATGTCCTTTTCTAATACACAGAGACAACAGACCTGATTATTGCTCACAACCAACAGCCTGTGTTCAAGTCCGTTTAGATTACAGACAACCCATGTAATATTTTCTTGACCAAAGCCAAATAACACAGGAAATAACTGCAGATTTTCCGCAGTAAAAATAAGGGCTGGTTACTGAAACTTTCTTGTCTTTATAAGGCCTCCATCATGAAAGAAGAAATGAAATAACACATTCAGGCCCATAGAAGTCACTGGTCATTGAACACAGGTACATCCTAAGGATCCAGTGTGACCAAGTGAGCTATCTAACAATCACAGCAACGGCAGGAGTACCAGCTAGCCTTGCCTGCCAGAAGTGAACTCCAAGTTTTAAATCTGGTGTTTGCCATTCTGCAAATAATTAAAACTTGCCAATCATTTTCTGAATAAATGTACTCCCCAATTTGTTCTCTTTTACTGAAGGGGTGATATAGTTTACTGTGCATCCTATAAGTGTTAATAGTTTAATGGTTGTCTGTTTCTTATACGCTGAGGAGTAAATGCTACTGAACACTCCCTGGAAATGATATAGGAATAATTGAAAGTGTGTACAGTTACACACAACGTACAATGCATTTGGCATATGATTCAAAAAACATTCTGAAAGCCAATAATGGACAGTTTCTTGTTTTCAAAAGCACAGCAAAAAGAATCCATACAATTTATTTAATTGGATGCATCTTGGACCATGTCAGGGCACATCAATAATGATATTACATTTTGGCGAGAAACCCAGGTGGACAATTTAGAAAGATCAGTTAAGGTTGACTTTAAAAATGTATTTTTTTCCCCCACTTGTTTTGTTTAGTGCACCAAAAACTAGCGAACTGAGACTGTGGATATTTTAAAAACTGAGATGAAACTTCCATCAGTTCATTGAATTTAAGAAAATACTTTGCTGCAATGGTTTACACAATTGCAAGGTGATACAAAACCAATTTTTCTGTTAATACTGCATTGTGCATATCCCATCCTAAGTGTTTTAAAATATATGTATGGATAGTGTACATTTTCTAGGTTTTTGTCCAACTGAATGGCAGTTACACACTTTGTTCCAGATACACTCTAGTTCACAGGAATAGGAACGGAGCACAAATGGGTTCTGACGTCTGGTTGAGGAGCCTTTCAAATCAAGCAAACACATCACTGCCAGTATCAGCACTGTGCTGAGAATAATAAACTAGAAGAAACAATCTCCTGGTGTCGCCAGCTTAAACATTAGCTGTGATGAACCTTTGCATGAGACTTTCACTCCATCAGCAGGTATTTTTACAGTGGAAGTTTTTTTTTTTTTTTTTTGTATCAACAGGAGTTTTAGTAGCCAGGCTGTGTGCAAATGCCCCAGAGTCCAGTAGTTTGTGTGGAGTCTATTAAGTTTTTCCTCATGTTTGCTTGGGAGTCTACTGAACAATCCAGACGTGCTCTTGATCCAGCTACTGGCACACAATAAGAGTGGTTTTCTTTAGGATATGCAAGACACACAGAAGCAATGCACAACAAAGATCTATGAGATGTCTGTTTTGTGAACCAACTGCTCAGGATAATACCACGGTAAACATGGTAAACACAGACACTGACCCAGCCCTCGAGATTTTCACAATGACAGAGGTTTAAACATATAAATGGGATTCTGCTGTGTGCTTCTTGAGCATGGCTTTTACCCCTACTTGCCCATATGCTCTTTTTCCACCCACTCGAGCCCTTCTGTCAACTTGCAATTTTTCAAATTTTTCGTGTAGGTTCTCAACACAAAACACATAATCAGTAATTCATTTATGATATGAATATCCGAAATGACACAAAAAGAGTAAAGTACTAAAATAAAAGTTGTTGAGAAAATGACCCATATATTATTGTTTTGTAGTAAGTGAGTAATTCCAACACAAAGCCTCTTTCAATGACAAATGTACATTATTAGTAATCTGGTCTTACTGCAACTCAGCATCATCAGGGTAAACCAGGCAGACAATATCATGCTGTATCTCACCCACCACCAGACAAATTTGTATACAACGGCAATAATTTCTGATGTAAGCAACATAGCCCTCGATAACTATAACGTAGCTTTACAGATTTTTTTCAGTTTTGCAGCATTTTTTCTTATATCAGGATGTGTTCACCATAAAAATCATATAAGGTTAAAAAACAAAATAAAATGCAACTCTTCCTCCTACACTCAAAAAGGCTTTGGAATAAAGCATAAAATAACACATAGAAACCACCTAAAAGAAGAATGTATGAGATATAGCTATTCAACAGAGGTACAGAAGATTAAAATGGCACAATACTTAATAATATAAGTGTAATGTAAAAGCGATTTGAACAAAAGGCCTTTAAGGCTTGAGGAACCTCTAGCAGGCCTATTTTATAAACATATAGGAACTGGGAAGGGCAGAAGATACAGAGACAGAATGCACATAACACACTGATGGGCCTCTGTCTGTCGCACTGAGGGGAACCTATGAGGTGTAAACCAGGCCAGTCAGCTGCTGCCCTGACAGGTACAGTGAGCCATAGTGACACCGGAAGGACACTCTTTCCAATTACACCAACTTCTCTTCAAGTCTCATCCATCAACTTTGTTAGAAACTAATTTAGTTTTTCCCTTAAATGAGAACCGTCACAAGCTTAAGAATACAGAAATCCCACTGTATATTCCCAGATCAGGTTCTGTAAAAATCTCACATGCTGCTAAAATAAATAGAAAAAAATACTGTGTAAGATTATTTTCATAGATAAACTGAATTACAACTAATTTAAAATACGTTATCTCAAAAAACTCCCAGTTGTGGACAGAGTTATCCCAAAGACATGGGCAACATTCTTCTCACCACATTCAACTTTCTCTACTTCGATCTTTATGGGAACAGTACTCCTTACATACGTCTTACTTTGCTGCCATCTATGGTCTCTGCAGGTAAACCCAGGTTGCACTTGAACTTCTCTAGACAAATTTTTTGGAACATATCCGTCCATCCAGTGATTTTTATTAAATGCTTTATTGTAGTCAGGGTTGCGGCGGTCCAGAGCCTATCCAGGTGTCACTGGACACTACTCTATGGAAGCGACACTCTGGATGCCAGTCCATTTCAGGGTTTAGAAAATAAGAAAGGAAGTAGTATTATAAAATTAACAGAAAAGGTTAAAATCTGCAGAAAATCATACCTTGTCAGTATGTAAGTTGAAGAGCCAGTATACACTTTAATGACTCAGATTACTGTATTTTATGGGCTATAAGTCAACTTTGTCACCTCACACGGTAGTGAAATTATATTCATGTGTGATATATCATTTAAAAAAAAAATCAGCATAAAATTTGTATTGTATAATGTGTTGCCTATACTGGTAGTTGTGTTAGTTACAGAAACATCCAAGGAAAATATGGAGGGTGACATTGATGAGCGGGAGGCATCAATACGCCATCAGCCAGAAATCACCAGATTATTTAAACAGTGATGCTGAAGACGGACCTTTTGACGATTTCAGCGATACTGGTGAGTACTTGAAGCACCACGTTTATAATTTGTGACCGTACATAGTGTACACTTTATATGTTTGTGTTTGGGCTGCTCTTTATGTTTACATTTATCCACTAGTAATGCCAAGAACTGTATACTACTGTTATTTCAACCACTGATATGCCAGTAACGTTTTATTTTTAATACAAGCATGAGAAACTATTATTGAATAAAGCTGCACGTTCACATGAGTGTACACTCCGAGATTTGTTGTTAAGCACTGTACAGGAGTGGTTACAAATACGAATGGATGCGTGGCCTGGCAAATCCATTCAGTGCATTTTGGTCCTACCTGTAAAATACTTAATACATGTAACTTATACTCTGATGTGACATATCTGCTGATTTTTTTTCTTTTTTTTTTTACACCAAGTACGTGCATTTTAAGGGTATGCAATTTATACTGTTGAGCGACTTATTGCACAGAAAATACAGTAACCGTTCTGTCCTCCACATAAGGTAAAACACTTATCGTGATTTAGATGGGGATGCGATTTGACTACCTCTGCAGTACAGTATATCGGACATGCCTGTGGCACCCTGAACTGGAGAAGATTTGTGATTTTTCTAATAGATACACAGCAGATAACCAGGTAACCACTTACTTACTGGAGCAACACAAAAAGTCCTTACAATCACAGCTGCGTAAGACTTCTGCTTAAACACTGTATTTATATAATGATGTACAATGTGCAATCCATGGTGATGTAATAAGGCAATATGAAAGTCAAATACATTTTTAGTAGGCACAAGGTACTATACTCTGTCAGGTTAAAGCAATTATTTTGTGTGCCACTGGGACACTGGTCCTTTATCCTCACACCGTCCCCCTCAGTACAGAGATTCAGAGGTACATTTCTGTGTAGTTGTTGTGGGTTTGTTTTTCTCCCTCACAGAAGTAAACGTTGTGCACAAACCATTCGGTTTACTTTATAAAAATGTACAGTAGTAACCGGACTGTCATTCAGGTGACCCCCCCCCCCCCACCTAGCAAAACAAAAGGCAGATGACAATAACAGTAATAAACACTGATCTAGAAATAAGGCAAGCAAATTGCATAGTACCTGAATGGAGCGCTTACCAGCAAAGGCTGTGCTTCCTTCTTGATTGCTTTACAGTGCCCCCTCACCAGCCCCCTTCCCCACACCGCTGTGTTATGAGGCATTACAGGTTGGGGAGTGTTACAGTGGGGATAGATTGATGTACATAAAAGGCAGAGTGGAATTGTTTGTCCACTCTTTAATTTTTGGCAAATGCAATTTTGCAGCCAGTGTGTAAATCCCTGTGGAGAAGGACCTACATGTGTACCCTCTGAGCTGTGGTGAAGCACAGCCATGACTGTTGGCTAACTCCTTGTGTTCAGTGCTGCATGTGTACCTGCTGTCGATACAAAAAATGGGCTCTCCTGAGAGAGAAATATATGTTTTCCTCATTTGTGTTAGCAACCACCTGATCAAATGGTGGATTATTCTGTTTACTGTCTGTTTCAATAACCAGTATACAGACCATATCAATGGATGGAGATGCAATTCACTGTCCTGTACACAGTGCACATGTATTACTGTGTTGAGATGTGTTTTCCTGCCCTGCATACAGACTGTCTGATTGAGTGGAGATGTGTGTTTTCCCTGCTTTGTTTAAATACAGATCCTCTTATTAGGTGGACTTATGTTTCCCTGCCTTGTATACATAAAGGCTGTCTTAGTAGGTGGGGTTTCCCTGCCTGGCAACGCTGGTGTGAAGGGAGCTTTGAGGGCTGACAACGTGTAGGAAGGAAGCACAGCTGAGGTGCTGCCAGGGGCCATTGCCCATACCGCGCTCGCAAAGCCATGGAGAACACCCCCAGCTACCCACAGGAATGGAGCAGTCCCAGCAAAGAGGGGGCCGTGAACTGTGGCTGGCTGTTAGCATCCAGGCTCACGACGTCACAACAAATCCCGTGTTTCCCCAGGTAATGCGAGGGGGCTCTGTATCCAGAGCAGGGGAGGCTGGGACCTTAGCCTCAAGGTCATCAGCTGACAGGCCCTTCAGCCTCCCCGTCCTTCTCGAGCTCGTCCTGGATCTCGTCGGTGTTCCCAGAGTCACTGCTTGCCACTGAGCTGAAAGACGGGGAATTTCTGCAAGGAGAGGACAGATTTACAGTGCATGAGGCAATGGACAGCTCCTTTATGCTTTAGGCATTATGGATTTACGGTCCTTTAAATAATTCTCTGCACTTCTCTATACCCCAGAAGTCGGTCTCATTCTCTCCCTGTGTGACTGCAATTTTTCACCACCACACATTGAACTGCTAGAGCTCATCATCATCATCATCATCATCACGATACACCTTGTGTCTTCCAAATAGAAGCCTATTAAAGTTAGTAATTCATAAAAATATTCATGCTAATTTGTGTGTTCAGCCAAAACTGAATCTGACACCACACTCCACATCAACGCTCTGAAGATTTTACTCTATCAGTGAATGAAAATGCCAGTCTGAGACAGTTTTCCATAGTGCTATCTTTCAACCAATTCAATTAGTCTTGTCGCATGCTCAAGCAGATGTTCCCGAGGAAACACAGCTGTGCAGGTCACACACAGGAAGATCATACAGTTTACCTGTGCCTTTCACTCCCCCAAATGTTGCCATTTCAGTCTGAGAGACACCGTGACACAAGCCATTTAAAGATGGGACAGGGAGATCAAAAGATCAGCCTGGAGTAGATAAAATAGTCCCACATCCGTGACAGTTTAGCACTGAAGACAAGTAATCCAGAGTCTTCTGCCTGGTTTGCTGTGGTTTGTTCTCACAAGGCTAACAGGGGCACCTGCTCGTACTGCAGCTCCATTGAGATGCCTACCTGCCCCCCTTGATCATTCTCCGACACGTCTCCATCTGCACGTCCAGACCCCTCTTCATGCTGCACATCTCCATGTATTCATGGAGGTGGCGGTTCATGTCGCTCTTTGCTGTGGCGAGCTCCAGCTGGGAGGGATGTAAAGGTTATGGTTAATGCAGGCAGGGAATGTAACGACAACAAGTGAGATAAAAATGAGTAGTCACACTACTCAGACACCTCTTCACAAATCGATCACAGCAACAATAGATTTACTAATCTATTACTGTTTTCTACTTAAAGAAATTTACTGAGGGAAACACCATCCCACTGATATTAATATCATATCAGCCTCACACAAACACTACAGGTGGTCCTTGACTTACGACTGGGCTCTTTTCGGACGACCTCGTCATAAGTCCACTTTGCTGTAAGCCACAGTTCCCCTTATACTGAATTACATAAACCATAACACAGCTGCTTTGTTTTCAATAATTTCACAGATTATTATTCTACACAGTACACTATTATTCTTTCATGGTGTACCAGTATTTTGTTTACACCCAATGCAGACAAACACACAGGACTGCACACCTCAATCTGGTCAATGGTCTCCTGGTACTCCTGTTCTCTGGTTTTGAAGAGAGACTCTGTCTCATCGATGAGTCTGCCCAAGCTTCCATCCTGTGACACCTGGTGACGGTTCACAGGGTATCTTAGAAACGGTGTAGTGTAACAGACAGTGTACCGTGTAAGGGAGTGCAGCATGGACACACGGGCACTACAGAGTTGGTTGGACTTACAGGCTCCATCCCTTCCCCATGGCAGTCTCCTGTGCAAATGCCCGAAGGCATGTTGTAGTTGGTAAAGTCTTCCCACAGCAACAGGGTCTCGTCGTTCTCTTCCCAGGTCAGGCTGTCACAGTCATCATCGATGTCAAACGTCTCCCTCCTGGCAACAAAGCAATTATCTGAGCAACTTCTGTACATCAGAGAAAGAGAGAGAGAAAAGAGAGAGAAGAGATAAAAGGAAAGTGGAAACGAAGGATGTGAAGAGAAGGCTAAACGCAAACAGACAGCATGTAGAGCAGAAGTGCTCAGCAAGAAAAATAAAGAGAAAACACCGAGATGACATGGAGCACACAGAGAAACACACACAAAGTGAACACAGTTTTATATAACAGAGCCACCCATTTTAAAAAGAGTATGAGGATATTTCTGCAAGATAGACGATATACTCCATATAAATGGACATTTTATATCGTTCGCAATATAACAGTGATCACTGTTCAGTAACAAATAAAATATGACATACTGTTCCTACAAATTTCCACGATCCTTTGTTAAAGCTGAATCAAGTCAAACATAGAAATCCCGTTTCCTTCAAAAACAATGTAATGGCTGCAATTCACCACATGGCCACTCATTGGCAGTATAGAGCCGAAATTTCAGGTAGTCGTTCAATGCAGATGGCAAGACGAACTGTGAACTACAATACTTTGCTGAGAATCCTCTTTAAAAACTATCACTGAAAGCTGAACACAAAGACCAGAACAAAAGAAATGTCGTGTATATTTCCACAAGCTAAAAGCTAAACGGTAAAATGTGACTCATTGGTGTGGCTGACTCACAGCTGGTTCAACATGCGCTTCATCTCGTCTGTGATGTTGAGAGATCCTGCCACCTCCTCCTCTGAAGTGCTGGGGTCAGCGTCCATCTCTGAGCTGTCCTCATCCGAGGCCACCTTGCGCTCCTTCTTGCGGCACGCCGACGATGCCTGCACAGTGGAGTCGAGCATTACGTCATCCTGTGAAATAACACGGCTCTCATACCCTTTTTGCCCACTGACTGCACAGAACTCATCTGTGTGTTTTACCTACCTACCTATAATTCAAAGGGCACATGACAGCCATCTACATATATAACAAACAACATATAACTCTTCATCACGTTTCATATCTGGCCATTTCACATACAAATCCGTTCTAATGTGCATCTGCCCAGGAGAAGCTATTTCTTAAGGAATTAAGTTCAAAAAAAATTATTAAAAAAATCTGCCTCTTAACTATTTGACTTCCCAATGCACTGCCCCTTGACCTCATGGGGAAAGGCTCAGGTTCGGGTTACCTGCACCGCCTGTCAGTGGGCTGCAGCCAGCATTGTAGACGCAATGTGATAACCTTGGGCTGGAGGAGGGGGGTTCTGTGATTCAGCAGTTTGTTGTTGTTTGTGTGTTTCTGTGTGTGTGTGTGTGTGTGTTTCTGTGAGTGTATATGTATGTATGTATATGAAATGCATATGAATCTATCTGTGTGAATTTTTCTAGACTTCTGCATGAGGGTGGGGAGAATGCATCATGTGAAGAGGCCACCAGAGTGTGTGGACACTGCTGAATGCAGCTGTATCCACTCTGCATCCACAGAAAATCTTAAGTGTCGCCAGACAACTCCCTGGTCCTGCAGTTGAGGGCACACACAGGATTCCCCCACACTACACATTAGCAACTGGCCTACACCCAGAAACCAAGGCGCAATGGTGAACTGACACTGGTCTTTTCATCACAATTCTACACATGAACCCCTACTGTCTGTTTATCCTCTCAGGGGGTTATAGTGATTTGCAAATACTAAACACCAATACTAATCCATTTATTTGATTTATTCTTTCATTTTGCTGACATTTTCCTCCAAATTAATTTACAGTGTCAAGCTACTTACAATGATTTACCCATTTATACAGATGGGTGATTTTTATTGGAGCAATACAGGGTAGGTACCATGCTCAAGGGTAGTAAACAAGGTAACACTTGGGTCTGCCAGCAGCTCTAACCACTACATCATCTGCTGCTACTGGATATCCACATATAAGGCGTGTGCATACCCTGTCCGGTGGTGCTCTGGATGGACTGACGTTAAACATGACAGACATGTCTTCAGAGTTGCGCTGCTGCGCCACATCGCACAGTTTGGCTGTAATGTCAATCCTCCGGCAGATGTCCATGTCCACCTTCATGGCTTTCTCTTGGATCTTGCTGTCCAGGTCAGACATTTGCTAAAAAAAACAGGATGAGAGACAGTAGTCAGAATCACAGCTGCACAGAAACCCAGAGGTTTGTCTTCTCATATGCAGGCCTCAAGCTCATACCAATCAACCATCAGATGATCTGGTCACAGGTAAAACTGGTCTCTGTTAGATCACGCTGGGCAAAGTCTATGAAAACCGAAGCCCCACTTTAGGTGAGAATCCTTCCTGCTCTGTCTTTTTTTAGTTAAACAGAGGGGGGATTTGGAATTAAATGTTTTGGGTCCTTGCCAATCACATCTTCAAACACATATCATTGTGCTCTCTATGCAGAGTTTCACCTTAGGGCAGTCAGTTACCTCAGCTAGAGTCCATCCTAAACTTGGACTCGTGCTGCTTTAAACTGACCACATTTTAACCAACCTCCATCCCACAGGGATCGCAGCATCGAAGCAAAAGCTGTCACAAGATCCAACACAGTGCAGAGCCACACATCCCAGCGGAACCACTGTCTCTAATGACTGTTACACAGAGAGCCCTACGCCACCCTCCATGCTCCCTCAGACCCAAAGCAAGCAGACTCTACACTGTGTTTTGAAACAGTGTCTTGTTCACACATCTTGCAATACTTCATGGCATGTCCTTACATCCCAAAATGCAGGAAGATGCAGCTACAGGATGTTATAAGATTAATGAATATCAAACAATGTTGATATGCAACTTTATAAATAATGCAGCTGCCCCACACTATTCGGGGGAAAGCAGGGTGTTTGGTTGGACATAAAGAGCAGGGCAGACGTGCAGAACTCTTACTTTTAGATTCCACCTCTTCCTGAGGGTCTCTACTGGGTCTAAATGGGAACTAAGTCGTCGGGCACCCTTTATTGAGAGCAACAACAAAAGAAGCTGCTGTCACGGAATTGGGAAAATGAATTGGCCAGCATGGAGGAACCTGTAAACTAGTGACACCACACATTTTTCTCAAAGGTAAAATTCAAATTGACACCCTATATTGTCCAGGGACTAAGTTACAGACATGAGAGAGTATAAAAATAAAATGGTGAAAATGAGCTGTGCTGAAATGGTTTGACGGAAGTGCAGACGGCCTCTGGGAATCTCATGTGGTGTTTGTATACTTATTCCACACGAAAAACAAGGGAGCCCAGGCCAGCTGCAATAAATTAAAGCGGCAGCCGAGGATTGAGGAAGCACAAAGAGGTTGAGCAATGGTGCTCCTCCCCAATCCCCTGTCTGTTCGTGCTGCTATCCGAGTGCAGTGGAATTTGCTGAACGCCTTCCCCAATGGCACCACCACTGTTTACCAAAGAATGTTTTTCCACTGCTGTTGAAAAAACAAATCTCCCAAACAAGGCAAAGGAAGCAGCTCCGCATGCCTTCAATGGGCCAGTCTCAGGGCTCATGTTGAGTTTGAACAAGTCCTTATAGTCGTAGGCCTGTTGTTCAAACATAACAAATCTTCAAAACAAACAGGACTGAACCCAAATCTGATGATCAGACGAGCAACTAATGTTCAATACCTGGCTCTTGGAGCTGATGCTGAAAATAAAAAACCTCAGGTACATTCACAGAAGAGAAACATGAATGTTAAGTCTTCCTAATGGTTCTGTTCACATCAAGTAGAGGATCAACACTCAGTCCTGGTGCTGGGAACCCACAAGATGTACCAACTGATTTCACCAGCTTTAATTTAGCAGTTGACAGTACTGGTCCAGATTGTAAATGTATTTTCATGCATCTTCTATGAAAACTAAATTCAGTATTTTCTGTGGTGCTCTTGCTTGTTGAGATAAATATACAGTAGTAGTAAAATTATTATTAGTCTAATTGGTTTCTGTCAACATTACTCTTAAGAGACTTGCTGGAAGGCAAACAAATGCACTTTAATGACCTTTATCTGGGGACTCCAGTACAGCTATATGGAGCAGTCACCTCCAGCACAGCATAGATAGGAAACTCTGAAAGTCAGACTAGGTCTGGGGGCACTCACATCTGTCACAAGGCTTTTGAAGACCACCAGCTCAGTCTTCAGTCTGTCCACGGTCTCACTGAGCTCATCCTGCATGGCCTCCGACTGCTGGACAGTCTGAGGAAAGATTATGACATTTAACAGGCATTAGCACACAACACCATTTTCTTCATTCTCTCAACTCTCACAGGTTTTACATATCATACACATCCACGTTAAGTTACTAAAATTTACAGCCATCCTTCTGGTGGTTCAACATATATTGCAATGGGTAAAGTCATCAGTAGGAAAATAATATTATTAGTTCATATGCAGACTTCTGATTGAATGGAAATAAACTAATTTAGGTTTCCATTCAGTCATATTTGATCTGGTATATTTGTGGTATATTTCTAGAACACAGTAATAATAAGTGATCGTGAACAAGATTACGTAGGGTTACAGTGAACAAAGACATGTAGTCAAAACTGAGTAGGATCACTAGAGATGTTAGGATTTTGCTGCTCCAGAACTCTGCTGAGAAACACTCTGATGCAAAGTGACACCCGAAAAGTGCAGAAGCATTAACACACTGGTCTCCAAAGGGCTACGGGACAAGTGCTAACGCTCTCTCCAGTTCTGCTTATGATAAAGTGGGGGCTCAGAGAAACTCATTGCTGCTGAGGACAAACTGAGAATAAATGTGGATTTATGTGGATCAGCAAATAACTGTCATTGTTGCGAAAGGCACCATCATAGGTCAAAGTATGCCAAGGTCCATTTGCCAATGAGATGTACACGTTCTGGTCTTTCAAGGCTAAATTTATATATATGACAAATCTAACAACAAAATTGTACAACGTTGGCAGAACGGGGGCTTTTATACAGTAAGCAGACAGACATGGAAATGGATGAGAAATCTGATACAGAGTATTGATGAGGTGACCTAAGGTAACAGGCCCGATATAAGCGCTATATACACATGGAGTGAGTCCTCACAAGAAACAATAGGTCAACATGGCCATCATGAATGGCACTATGTATGTATAAAACAGAGACAGATAGAGCAGGTTACAGTGAAAGGAGATATTCAACCCCATCAGAGCAAATGTAAGAGTACTAAAGTCCCACCTCCTGCAGGGTCTCCACCATGGACTCCATCTGCTCTCTTTTCGATACCTCCTCTTCCCATCTGTAACACAGAACAGTTGAGATCAATAGGCAATCACAAGCCATCCTTTCAGGACCACCACCCACAGTGGAGAGATGCACTTACTTCTACACTCAAAAGATAAAATTAAAAATGATTACAGAAGAATCAGAAATTCACTTTCATGAAAAATACTCAACTAAACTTCATCCATCTATCATCAGTATCCCCTCCAATGCAGTGCTGTGGTGGTCTAGAGCCTATCTTGGTAGCATAGCTCATGTGGGTATATCCTGGATGGGCTACCGCTCTATCAATGGGCAATCATGCAAGTTTCTCTCTCACACACACACACACACACACACACACACACACACACGCTCATTCATATACAGTACAATTTTGAGTCACCAGCTCACTTGAAATGTACATTTTGGGACTGTGGCAAGAAGCCAGAGATCCTAGAGAATTCAGTAGATCTCTCCAGGGGGACAACATGCAGACTCTGCACAGACTGAGCCAGACTGGTACCCACATCCAGATCCACAGCCCAGAAGCTGTGAGGTACCAGCACTTCCCACTGTGCCACTGTGCACCAAAATACACTCATTCAAAATTGTTCACACATAGGATAATTTCTTAAACCCAACTGACTAACTTTCTCAAATTCCAAACTCTATAGTCTTATATTTGCATTCTAAAAATGGCCAGGTTTTCGAGTTGACTAAGTACTTAGTGGTATCTTTAAAATAACGTGGAACTTCAGGGCAGTCTGGTAGTTTGTGGCCAGCACAGACACACAGTGATGAGGCCTTCATGTAAACTGAGCAGATTCTTTCTGTTCTATTCACAGCTTCAAAGACCAGACAGCAATAGATTAAAAGCCACTATACAACAAATTACGATGCAAGGGGAAATAACTGAGGAGTCAATGTGTAATTGTAGAAGTTTTCTTCAAAAAGTGTCTAGCTGGGCTTTTGTGAAACACTTACCACAAAACTGAAAGAAAAGGGTAATGGCACAGAGAAATTCATTTAGTAATTCAGCAGTGGAATACCTTTCCCTTAACCTTAATGAGATTATTCTTGTTTATGGTGACAGGAAAATCTGTTATCTTCTTTCTTTTACATAAATTAAAGTTTTAGTTCTGGTTACCCGGGGGACCAGTTCTTTCTTTATGTGTCGTCCATTTCTTTTAAACTCATCAATGATGTACAAGGCCCGGCCAGCTTCCACATTGACCAAAAGATGCTTTATCTGGGTAATACAGATTCAAATTCCTTTCTAGCATTTTAGCTTTCCAAATTTTAAAAATGTAGACAAATGAAATGAAAAAGGGTAGAAATGATATCATAATAGAAAGCAAGTTAAATACATCAACAAAACAACACTTGGAAAATTCTGAGACAAATTTTAATGTAAAAGACAGTGTCAAAGTACTTTTTACTAAAGTACTTTTTATATGTGAGTTAGCTTAATGAGTTCAGTTTGGCAGGTTTTGTGTTTTAGACTGTAATTTAAATTTCATCTGGAATATATTGCTCTCAGAACAGTTAGCCACAACCCATGAATGCAGAGGTTTATGGGTGAGAGGCCCCTTTGCAGGCAGCCTAAGAAGATAGCCCATCCCTGTTCAGCTGACTGAAACCACACTGACTGCTTCCTAAACCATTACCACGGCAACGCAAACAGATAACAAACCATGCCTAAGGCGATGGCATGAAACTACAGTGGGGATGCCTGCAGTAGAATTCTTCACTTCCCTTTTTGTCAATCACTTGCCATGGTGTCTACTACAGAACACAAAACCCCAAAAGAGAAGTAAATTAGTGTATTTCTCACGCACGCTGTTTCTGTTACATTAGAAGTAATAGCATAACTCCAGCATGCTTTGGAAAAGAGTCTTATGGTATGACTGTCAATGAACATTGCAATCTAGTCTTCAAAGACTGTCACAGGCTATAAAACACAGGTCTGTATGATGTATACCAGGTGTCATCTACCAAATCCAGGTGTAAATGTTTCTTTTGTGCCAACTATACAAATTTTTCTATCTCATCCATTCTTATATTCATCTGTCACTTCAACTGTACAAATGTCAACCTGTCACATAGGTCCACACATTTTTGTCTTCCAAAAATTCTGTTCTGCCAACCCTAGTGTCTCTCTGTGTCCTTATTGCAGTCTTCCTAACTGAATCTTTGTCTTCAAACTCAGATTTATCTTGTGTTAATATAACATCCTCTCAATCCCAGGCATTAGCCAGAGTTTCTAATAAAGAGGTGTGATTGTGTCACCTGCTGGTCCAAGTCACAGGAGTCATAAAGGAACAAACAAGAAATGCCCCAAATATAAAGTCCATAAACTTACCATTGTATCTAATTTGTTTAGAATTTCAAGTCTCAACAAAACCAGCACTCAGAGAAGTTATGTAATCCTTCATCACAATTTGGCCTGGAAAGACCCGCTCAATTTCCAGCTTTTGGTTTGAGGAACAGTAAAAAAGGATCACCTTACAAGGGCAGAATCCTCTGCTCTCCACTGTAGACCAGGTCCCCTACTGGCACTCTGGGTAGTCCAACACAGCCAGGCCAGTCACCAGGGTGAAAGTCAACAGATGCATGCAGCCGTAACAGCTGATGTATGTATACACATCGTGCTTTTCATTTTTTGCAAACTCCAGGGATTAACAAATAGTCTCCAATAAGGCCTTAAAGAGCTAGGATGCTTCTGTCAAAACAAATATGACAAATAGATTATGTCAAGCTCTAGGAATAGGAGCTGAGTAACTAGAAGTCTATTACAGGAACAGAAATGGTTCTACTCTTTGTACTATGTCCAAAAGGAATGAATGAGTACTGTTAACAGCACTGTAAATAACTAAAATTTCGCATTCACAGATGAAATTTATGCAGAATGTTAAGTGTAAAAAATTATCTAACTGCTGTTTAAGTTTTAATGAACCTGGACAGATACTATTAAAGGACCCTCATCAAAACTAGGTTTAATTTCTGTCTCTCGATGACAACTCAAGACCTTTAGACACGCACATTCACAGCAAATCTGTTCTGCAATTACAATCACAGGTTAGAAGTACAATCAGAAATCAGATGAAGTCGAATAAGAAGAGGCTCAAGAGATACATTTATCTGGAGAACAAAAGCATTCTACTGGCCTGTGTCAATACACACAGTCATACACAGCAACTGAATGAATTATGTGTCCAGAGTTACACACACACACGCACGCACGCACGCACGCACGCACGCACGCACACACACACACACACACACACACACACACACACACACACACACACTAGAAGAATTCCTCCCTTGATAGCATTATCTGCATTTGCCCAATAGCTTAGGAAATGTGAGAGTAAATGACTTTCCTGGAATGTCATCTGTTTTAATAATGATGGTATTCTGCTCAAGCTGGCAAAGAGAAACACCTGGTTTCCTGAGTTCACAAAGTAAGTGTCTCAGCCTCTGTTTAGTCACTGCCATCACGTCATGCCTGTATACTATGAATCACATACAAAACATGTCATGTTTGATAATAATAAAGCAGCCTCAGCCAATTAACTTATGAGCTTAGCTATTTGTCTGAACTTCTACCCATTATCCAGACGTAGAAAGAGCCTTTCAGACAGGTTATGGCTCCCATGTGTCTCTGGAACACTCAGATTCTTAACTTGGTTTCCAATATCGACTTCTCTTTCTGTTGATATCTACAATGTTTCATCAACTGCTACTATCGATGAAAATGAGCAGTACTATGAACAAGCCAAACCAACACCACGAGAAGGTCACATTTTCAGGGGGGGGTCAGTCTTTGGGTGTAAGGATTACAATTATCCAGCGAAATGGAAGCAGTGTTGACCAAAGGTGCCTCTCTTCCTCACTGGGTTTTCTTTAAGGATCAACATACCTTTGGATTTTAAAGATGTCTAGGACAATTTTTATTATAGCCAATCATATTTTTATTTAGTTTTTACTGACGTGACAGGTGTTATCAAGGCTTGAACATTACAAAGACTGACTAGGTTACCGACAAAATAATAACCATTGTTTCATAACAATGTAACAACTTTTCAACTTTTTTACATCTCTTTTCTTGCTAGTATTGGTTCTGTTTTTGAGTGTGAAAATTGGCACCCTGCTGAGGTCCAGTGTTCAAGACATAACATGGAACTTGGGAGTGAAAGTATTTGCCACGGGCTTCAACCTAAAGCATGCATACCACCATCAGCCTGTACAAACTTCATGAGACATCCAAAATATTCGAGAACACTGGCATGAGGCTTTTCCAAACCCATCATCTACTGTTCACAGAGAAACATGTTTATATCAGGGTATTGACATTTCCTACCGGCACTTTCACTCAGGTAGGTGTTCTGGCATAGAGAAATACAAAGTACATTTACTCTCCTGCATTGACATGTCAAAAAAGCTTAGATGAGAGCAAATTAGGGATGCAAATATCAATTATTTTAAAAATCGAGTACTCTAATGATTATTCTGATAATTAATCAAGTAATTGGATATGAAAAATATTTTTATGCTTTATTAAACAGCAATACAAAATTTACAGGAGAGGAAAAAAATACGGCAAGTCTGTTAAAATGAAAAATTACTTTATTCCATTTTATACAATTCTGCATTTATTAAGCAGCATTTCTAAATTAAACTAAAATCTTCCCATATATAAAGCTCAATCGCTTGTTTGTTTGTTCTTTATTCATGGCTTTGTTTTTCAAGCCACAGACTTGACATTTGAAACACTGGTACTTTCTACCCTAAGAGAGATTTTTGCAAAGTTCATAAAAATGTGAAAAGGTTACTTACTATGTTGAAAATATAAAATACGATGTCTGACAAGGATTGGAGAAGCAGGAGTAGTGACGTCACATGCAGAGTGTATGTAAAGACACTGATGGATTATCTTGCTACTCAACTCCCTTTCTCACACATATGAGCATAACTGCCTTACATGCTCTACTCATACAAACCGATGTATTTCCTCTCTTAAACACACATCAGCTGGAAAGTGAGAAAGTTTGGCAATATATAATTTATTTATGTCTGCACATCAGTTTGCAGATACCACACACTCTCCACAGACACAAACCTACAAATTTCAAAGTTTAAAAGTAATGAAGTTTGGTGATATATAATTTGTTATTACTGTGTGCATGTCACTATGACTGGCATGCATGTTGCTGTCAGTGCCAAGTGTTCTACCACAGGAGACAGTAGCTATTATATGTGAGCAAATGAAAATATAAAAATTAATAATAAGTTACACGACAGACACAGCGCTGCACACATTCATGACAAAAGGGTACTAAAGTTTGGCAATGTATACTTTATACTTCCTTTCCACCGGTGTACAACAGGCACAAGCGTTATTCTATCACATCCACCTCTTTAACAGCACTAATAGTGTTTATGTACTAAATACAACCGCATTAAGGGTAAAACAGTTTGGTAATTATATAATGTGTTATTCCATTTCCACTGGTAAACATTTTGACCTGGGTGGCACTGAGTAACTCAACTAGTGTAATCAAAACCTGTTTATCCACTAAGTACAATATTAATTTTTCAAAGAAATAAATGGCCAAAAATATATTTCAAATTACTTTTCAAAAACTAAGGCATAAGTAAACTAAAATAAATAAAAATAAATAAATCTACATTGTTTTGGATATTTTATCATTTCAAGTTTGACATAGAGCTGAAAGTAGAACAACTTAAATTATAAATTGTAGTTCTGAAATTTAAGTATAGATTAGGAATAATGAAAATGTTAGAGAAGCATTTAGTTTCAATAAAAATAAGTATGTTTTCTTAGAAGCCTTTTTGACATTTGTAGTAGGCAAAAACCAGTGCCTAAATAGGTCAGGAGTAGTCTTTGATCCATCACGTACAAAGAGCTCTTCCTGTAGCACTGGGGGTTCCTCTTTACAATGGATACATTGTACAACATTCTCTTTCGCTTTAAGCTTAAAATGTTCCCAAACTTTAGACAGTTTTGGATGCTTCTGGCACATTCCTCTTGTTTTCAAACTGTTTGTATGCTTTCCTCAGCCTCTCAACCCACATGGTCATATCACGTTAACAGCATCAACTCTTGGTGCAGAAGGCATTAACATCACTAAGCCACTGTTCCACTGAGAAGTACCTAACAATGAAATATATATATACTGCATTGAATTGAACTGAAAATACTGTAGGGAAATTACACCGGATTACAGTAGCACATTACACAGCAATGACACATAATCACAAGCGCAGGAGTGTGTAAGTCAACAGCACTCCTTATGGAGATGGACACATCCTTAAGGCAGAACGTTTTAAATGAGGATTTTAATTAAACAAGTTATTCAAGTAATTGTTTCAGCCCTTTCCAAAATGTACTCCTGCCTAAACCACCATCCTTATCAGGATAAAGATATAGACAATTGACAGTTATTTTGTACTCATTATAATCATTAATCTTACTGTGTTCGAAGAAAAGAGACATGCATCGACAGGAATGGCGTGAGTCTCTGTGAAGTGAACAAAATGAAATCCTCAGAACCAAGTAAATGAACATCCACCTGGTCTTGCTGAATTGGATTCAAACTCTTATAGCTCTTACAGTACGCTGTTTGCAGAACACTACACAAAATTCATGCTCTTTGGACATGCTGTGACTGTTTTCAGAATAATGCACATTCAAACAAAGCCAGCCCCAGGCCCCAGATACACAAGAAGCAGGGTTCTGCAAGGGGCTAGCACCCCCACCTCAGCAAAACCAAGATTGCTACAGAAAAGCCAACAGAAGTAATCCCTAACACCTCATACGCACAAGGATGGCACAAGACAGAAACTCTGTCAAACAACTGCTGGTGCCCTAAAACCCACCAGGGGTGACCGCATAATATTTAGTCAAAATGAGAACTCAACATCAGAGATAGCGCGCTAATATCATAGATGAAAAACAAAGCAAGAAATACTGTCCAAGTCGGTGACTGGGCTAACTACTCTGAGGAGGAGGGGAGAATGCCCCTTAGAGACCTATTGATTTGCCATCACAGGGATAGGCTTGTGTGATTTACCGCAGCCAGGCAGTGGTACATGTAGAGTGAAAACTGGTGTGGAAGTGATTGGAGACCACCTTCCCCCAGCAGGATCTGCTTCTGCCTCTGCTGAGTAGACATCATCTCAAGGTCAAGCTTTGGGTGATTTTTCTTCCAGCCCCTCTCTCCTTGTCCTCCCACACACTGATTCTCCAGCTCATTGTCTATGAATGTAAGTGTAGATGTAAATATATATAGAAAATTAATGAATGATAAGTTCACAAACAAATCACCATTATGAAAAAATAATAAAGAATAATAATATGAAACTGAATTTAAAAAAATCAATGCAAGAGCTTATGTGAAGAATAAGTGTTATGTGAAAATACAGTAATGTACAATAATATCCCACTTAATGTCCTGTTTAGTGCTGTTTCCTTACAGTACCCATATGTATAGCGCGCTTAGCATTACACATCTTCCTTCTTTGTTATTAGTACTGTCGTCTTTCCAGTGCTTGTTCCACACGCTCTGGCCGATACCCTGCGGTGGAGGGCCATTCTCTCTTTTTTTTTAAAAAAAAGGCAAAGTGAGGCAAAAGTAAACCCCCTCCCGGCTCTGACACCTTGGAAGTGCACGACATGAGACATCCATTCTTGGCATGCATTCCCTCTGCCAATGCTGCTACAATTTGCAGGTGTGTGTTCTCACACGTTTCTTCTCTCACATGCAACCAGTACCCTTCTTTCACCCATTTTATACATGTGCCATACACTTTCTTTTATTCTCAAAATTCTCCAATAATTGCATATCATTTGTGTGTGTGTGTGTGTGTGTGTTTGTTTTTCGCTGGATTGGGCATATGCTCATGAAAAATAGAACGAGTTGGCAGGAGGAACTTGCTGCTGACACACACTTACTGCAGTTATTGTAATAAAACACAAACAGATGATGCCATCCGGCTAAGGAGGAAAAGAAGGAGAACTCCCATGCTGCCCTCTTTTTATAGCAATAGAACACATAACATAAGACACTTATAACATACATAAATAAATTACTTCATACAAGCCATCGTTTTCAGGGTCATGTACAATACAATTACAAAGATAAATAAGAACCAACTATTTATGTAATTCTGAAGAGATTTTTAATAAAATTTTATTTTCCTGCTGCATTTGTCTTTTCACCTATTTAGTAAGATATTATGTTATATGTAAAGACCTCATTTAGCACTGTTTTAGTTAGCACTCCATTTAGTTACCCCTCCATTTTCTAGGAATGCCTCCTGAGCAATAGCCAGGGCATTACTGTATTGTAATAACTGCACACAAAATTTAAATGCTTAAGTCATAGGATAGGCTTTCTGACAGGATGTCATTTTCACCCTTCTTACAGCACCCTGACTCACACCCTACTTCCTCCAACTGACACACATAGTGACAAAATGCCAGCACCACTTTGTCATCCTCAGGCCGAGGCTGGTGAACCCCCTGCTTCCAGCTTGCATCCAATTCTGCTCCATATATTACCAATTTAAATATAGCACCCTAAACCCAGACATGGGTACACCTGACAGTCCTGCAAACACCAGCGTTTCTAGGCAACCAGCAGCACACGTGCCAGTCATCATATCATCGACCACATAGAAGTACTGATGGTATGTTTAGTTACAACAAGCATAAAGTATACATTTTATGAATCAAACCAGCCTTCACACACCACCGATACTCAAAGCAACAATTACTAAGAGATGAAAGAGCAAGATGGTATAGATGTGTTGCAAAAATCCTTTAGAGTAAAAGTTATTCCCAAAGTGAAGGTTGCCAAAAGTGAAGTCACTCCATGTCATTGTCAGTTTTTAACCATTATGCAAGTGAAGCAGCAATTAAGTGTTCAGCAAGTTGAAGAAACAAGTTAATCTCAGAAAACTGCAAACAATCTGAGTATATAATTGGTAACATCAGAAAAATAACTATGTTTAGAATGATAATCCAAAGTCTATGGCTGCACAAGTAATATTTCACATAAAATTACACTGCATATAATATTAACACTATTTAAAACAGAGGCAGCAAGTTGTGTAGTAGTTAGAGCTACCACTTTGCATTTGATAGGCTGGGATTCAAATTCTGCTTCCTGCTGCAGTACCCATGATGAAGGTAGTTACTCTGAACTGATACAGTTTAATTTATCATACTGTGTAAAAGTTACTGAATAACTTTGTATACAAATGCAGTATTTAAACATATTTTGGGGACACTAGAGCTGTAAACGGCTAAGGGAGACAAATGGTTAAGCAATTTAAAATTCACTTGGTTTCTCTTCTGCTTTTGGGATGAACAGGAAGAGATGTGATTGCAGCAAGAAATGGCTGATTTGGTGCTGTGACTCAGCACATTGCAAAGATGTCTCTGTCACCACAAATATGGCACCTCAAATAGACCACTCAAAATAACCTGAAACCCAAATGCTCGCCTAACATGTGCATCAGCCATAGTGAACTATGACGTGAAGGAGACCAGCAGCTGTGAGAAGCTTTTGAGGAAAGCTAGCAGCTGATTGGTCTGGTCACTAACACACACACACACACACACACACACACACACATCCCTTTATGTATGTATGTATGTATGTATGTATGTATGTATGGATCCTTTGAGTTTAGCTGATCACACCTTCAGGATGTGACTTGTTCTGTCATTCACTGATCCATTTGTCTGCCTCATCTACCAGTGTTTTTTAGGCATCATCTGTCTGAGGACTAATTTCTTACTTTGTGTGTGTGTGTGTGTGTGTGTGTGTGTGTGTGTGTGTGTGTGTGTAAAATAAACAGGAATCTAGTCTCATTTTGTCATATAAAATTGTATTTGATAACACTTGACTGAATTACATTTTAATATCCAAATAAAAGGTTTTACATTCAGTAAATATCATCTGTGCTCTTGATTTTATGGTTTCTGTAAAGTCAGGGACCAAACAAATGTTTCATAATATTATAAAACATTCTTATGGGTATACGAAATATGTCTGTTCATTTTTTTTGTTCGCTCACTGCCATTCCAGGTGTATATCCTGAAATGAATAAAAAGTTTTCATCATTCATCATTGATTTTACTCTTTTTAATACACCAGTTTCTTCTCCTGTCATTTGTATCTGTAAACCTTTACTAAGTACAATATATAATTAAACACTGTTGTATCAGAGAGAATCCAGGGAAAGGAAGTACATCTGGAAAGATACCAGGAACAAAGGTCTTAGCTGAAAAGTACAGTTGCCTGAGCTGCATCTGTAGGCATCACTATCTACCTGTATTACCTAGTAAGCCTCCTTCCCCTGATACACCCACTTCTAGCAACATTAAAAAGTTATGGTGATGCCATTAACAACAGAAGAAAGCATTATGTCAGGATCCAACTGTGAACATGCGATTACTTGCCAATTGCCCTAAAGTAAAATTTGGTTAGCTCACTAATCTCTGACAATGGAAACACCTAAAGATTACATAGCGCTCACATTTACTATATCACACTCAGACAAGAGGAGGCAAGTGCACATGGGTGTTTACACCCCATACTGCATGACACATACTTTGAAAGAACACATAATTGTTTCCAGGAGCCAGGGATGGGGCTGCTTCTTTCTGCTGGAACTTGTACCACTGGCAACAAATCAAAAGGACCTTGAAAAGAATTTATTGTGGAGACAAATCCACAGCTCCTCATTACTGCAGAATACAGGACCTCTAGTTCTGAGTGGCGCTACATTTAATTCAGTACTTACTAGGATCAATGACAGGGAATGGGAAGAATTCCTGAGAAGAGCAGCTGTGCCTCACAATGAGCCACAACACATTTTCCTGTGTTCTCCTCACTATATTTGGTGATCACCACTGACAGTCAGTGTGTTTGGAATCTCTGTGAGTCTGTTAGTCTGGGGGGCCTAAAAGCAAATCCTACAAACAAAGCACACTTTGCTTCAAGGTTTGTCTAACCTGTAATGGAAATCTTACCCTGAAATAATATGACCTGTAACATTTCAAAACAGAGGAAGAACCAAAGCATTTGATCTGCAAAAGAAAATTTATCGTGTACTGCAAAAAGATGTCTGGATAACCTAACCAAGCTTACTATTGCTTTTTTCTTTTGGAAGTCTCTCCTCTTGACTATTTAGCTATACAGACATGATTTAATATACAGATAATAAGTCTATATTGCACTCCTAGCTCAGAATTTAGATATACCCTGGGGCTGTAGTTCCTGAGCTAGTGCTGAAGGTATCTTAAGCAAGGTGTGTATTATGTAATGTCTTGTCTCACACCCTACCCACTCAGACCTGGACCAGGTGGAGTCCAAGGGGAGGTGCACAGTGAGGATGCAAGCTAGTCACAGTATTAATCTCAGATTCAAAAAGTGTTACATTTAAACAAAAGGTGAGGCAAACATCAGGAATGCAAATTACTCATTTTCCATCATCATTAATGGAACGCCCCGAAACACACAGCTGTTTCTGTTACAGCATTCATCATACTTCAAGTGCACCTTATGTAACTGTTTAAGTAAGCTTTCTTAAAAAAACATTTTCATGATTTCATGAAGTCCATATGGGTGCAATAACACAGCAGGGGGGTTAATCCCTATGCCACTAGAAACTTATTGAACCATTTAAAAGACATTGAAAATTAGTCTCTTCTGTTAAGACTTTACCATGTGCTCAACAGACAAGAAAGTTCATGCAAATTGCCCATGACATCATCTGAAACTCAGGATGTGTCACTGATGAATAAGATGGTTGTTTGCACGCTAGATATCTCAGATCAACTGGGGAAGGCAAAAATTGACTGGGGTAATCTGCTGAATGCTAAGAGACTGAAGACCATGAGTCCTCCTTTGTGGCAGTGACATCATGTGGTCAGCATCCCATTTCTAAAGGATTTAAATAAAATCACTGAGCCATGGCTTAGCAGAGTCATTTCCTTGACTCCAAACAGAAGCCATTCACTCACACAATGATTAAGCATGAGGTTAATGCAAATTGCTGAATCAATGGTAGCATTTTCTTATAGTCAGAAAAAAGACTGGAGTCTTTCACATCATTTAGCATTATCACATTTATACCTGTTTTTGTCATTGTATAAAGGGGAGTTGGCTCTATCATTTTCTCATCTCCATAACAGCACTACACAAGACAAACAAGATGGTCCTGTGGTTTGTCTGAGTCTCCCAAAACTTTATCAGTGAGTGTCCTAAGCTTGAAATAGTCCTGTTTCCTCATGTAAAATGGCCATGAAGATGGAAGTGGTCAGAAAGTAAAAGCAATTAATCCATTTCATACATAGTTCATCTCCAGTAGTGGCGCCATGCACTTACATGTATTCACACTTGCTGCAGACTCTAAATAGCTGTATATGGAGCAGTCTGGGTCAGTGAGGACATGCAACACAGGTCAATGGCATTCAGGAATGCTGTATTGATCACTTTGTATAAAAACACATTTATAGCTAAAAGTCCCTGAACTATCGTGACAGGTCTGCTCAGCACAAGAGGAGACAGAGGCAAATTTAATTTATCAGCTGTTGCATTGTTTCTTTTTGGAGACTCTACATTGCACATAGAGGAAGACTGAATGAGTGAATGAGTGTTTGTAGTTACCCTACGGTGAACTGGTATCCCACCCAAGGTTTATCATTTCCAGGAAAGGCTCTGAACCATCAAAAACCCTGACTTGGACAAGCAGTAAACTTTAAACTACTGTAAACATTAAAATTCACTTCCACACATGCATAAATATACAATTATTGTATGTACATTGAACAAGTGTTTTTTTCCATAAAATGTCCTCCTCAAACTAACTTACACATGGCAAATCAATGGCAAGAAAACAACTCATATTGAATGCGCGTACTAAGGGGATGTATTTCATACCATTTCTAAAAAAAAAAAATGAGTTGCTATGGGTGTAGCGAGGCTGTTGCTAGTTATTGTCTTTACAGTATTTTTTACTGATGTGTTTGAATGGGGAAATGTAACCAGGTTTTCCTGTGTGTGGGACTCAAAACAGCTCGGTCCCCGTTCATTCTTATTCATTCAACAGACAACTTTTATGTTTGAAAGCTTTTCATGTTTATTCACAGTTTCAGTCTGTTTCTTCTCTCCTTGTGGGCCAATCAGCTGTTATTAGACTAAACCTCTCAGGATCCTGTAGTGAGGTACACACATTTGAAAATGTCTCTTAAGGATTCTGTTCCATTGATCCTCACTGCAACGGAGCTAAATTCAGCTGTGTCTCAATTATTCATGCATGGAACCCGTCCGGGGGCCTCCGCACGCTCTTGAAAAGAAGGGTTCCGCACAGAATGGGTGTCTGAAGTGGTGTGGATGTCCTCTGACACTAAAGCATAGGAAGGTCAGTCACAAGGCGAGCCCAAATCAGTAGCCAGCCACGCCCCTGTTCATGCTGCAGTACTACACGAAAACAGAACCTGGACGGGGGTCTCCCCAACCACACACCCACACAACCCCTGAATAGCATCAGCAAACTCAAAAGGAAACAAGACTAAGAGAGTAATTAATAGTAAAATAGTAATTCTACATGGTGCTGCCAATGTGATCTATTTCGTGATTTAATATTTCACATTGCACAGCTTATTTTTAATAATACAAGTTCTCTGCACCACTGGCAGTGTGTAATGCACTAGCTTTCATTTTGAAACCTGCAGTAAACGTTTATGGTTCATCTAAACAGAAGCCTACCTAATTATTTTATCCTTCTCACTTTCTTAGATGAGACAGAAACTGTGGCCAAGTTTACATTTTCATAATTGCATACTGCATATACTGTTTATTTTTGAAGATAACTGTTACTGAAATAACCCACAATGGAGGTTTCACGATTCATTTTATGAATAAAAATCTCAGTTTCTCTGTGTGCATCTGATGTAGACATCATTTTTATTTAATTTCAATAAGTGACAGCACAAAATTATTTACTTCCCCAGAAAGGTCTTTACAAGATGGACTGTCTGACCACATGTGCAATATGGACAGCACTTGAAAAAGACTGTGGCTAAAGAGATGAGGAGTCTACAAACTCTAACCACTGCATACTGCAGCATATTTCATTACTGATAGGAGGTTCAAGATTTACCAGTAGAAAAACACCCAGTGCAGTGCTCTGAGGAAACTATGCTTAACTCAAAGGAGTGGAAGGGATTAAATAATGAATTTTGTGTGGCAGCATCTGGCTGAACTAAGAGGTGGAGCACGCAATAATATGTGCCCCTCTTTCTGAGTTTATTTTCACAGCTGACATCTGCATTACAGACTTTGTTTCTGTACCATCAGGAGAATTTACCAGAGCCTCAGCTAAAGTGTGTACCTGCGACAAGCAGAGGAAATATTGACAATAAATCTACCGGCAGTTCCCAGTGATGCTATAATACAACAACAGCAATATATATCTAGAGGGAAACCAAATGGAAACGCAGAGTTGATGAATACATGTCTCTTGAGCTTTAACTGACCTGCGTGGCTGATTGTATTGCTACACACATCAAATCCAACCTGTTCACTGTTGTGCTTGTATGTTTGTAAGCTGGTAGAGTACACATTTAATTTCCTTTAACATTATGAAGTATACAAAATCACTATGCTTCATAAATACAAGAAACCTTACTAAAACTGACTCGGCTATAACTGAGGTGAGCCAATTTGAGCCGTGAGACAAACAAAGCACATCAGAACTGGTCTTATAATGAACACATACAGCGGGACCATACTGTTCTGGAACCTGGCAAAATGGAAAAAAGAAAACTGCTGCAGAAACTTTTAGGCTATTTTGTATAGTTTATATAGATTGTTTTATATCATTGCTCTGTAGTAAAAACTACTCATTGTTAAGTTTTGTATATGAATACCTAAAAAGGCAAGAAAAACAAAGAGCAGAGGAGTCTTCAAGAAGCAATAGTGGTATGACCAAAGTCTTCACTCCTTCACTGTACTGACTTTCAACTTAGTCAGAGACAGTCTTGGCTTCTACAGCAAGGGGCCACATTCTCAGTTGTAACCTTTTTGCATTGGTTGCATTGGCTTTTTCTTCTTTTGGCTTTCTATTTTGGTCTCCACATGTGTTTGAAATTTTTGGCATGTCTCATCTATTATCAATAGCTGCTTGCCCAGTGCAGGATCACAATGGTTTGCAACCTATTCCTTATGTTTGTTAGTACCAGAAATGTTTAATTGCTTTACAAGCTCAAGTAAAAGACTGCTAACAGATGGCTTTGTAACAAATGGCTTCATGCATAGTTTTGTTACACCATTTCTATGAAAGTGTAGTATGGTCACTGGTCACTACAGCAGTTCATGTAATGAATGCAACAACAGCTGTACAGGAAAGCCATAACCACAGTTCTTCCAATTTAAAATACTGAAAATATTTGACTTGTGCAACCCAATGTCAGGCTAACATGAAGTAGTGGTTAGGGCTTTGGGCTCCTCCCAAGAAAGTTGTGGGTTTGAAACCTAAGTTAATCAGGAGAAGTTATTTCTCTAAAATTAAATTCCATCAAAAGTATAATATCAATGTGCCGTTTAAGGATTATAATTTTCAGATAATAAATCATACCAGTCCCATACCCTGGTATTCTGGAATACGTTTTTAAAGACACAAGAGCTCTTGAGAAAAGAGAACTTGCGGTATACCACCAGTTAATTTCACCTGTAAACATAAAGTCCATGATTATCTAAACCCCTAGAAGGACTAAAATATTTTAGTAAGTCCAAGCACAGTATTTGTACTTTTATAAATTCTAATAAATCCGAATTCATTTGACTTTCCATCCACTAGCACTCTTTCACACACACACACACACACACACACACACACACACACAAAACAGCAGGTCTAAAAAGACAGGACAAAGCATTACAGAGAAAAAAAGAGGAAAGTATAGTGGTGACGAAGAGTGCATCCCAGCAAGGGGGCATGAAAAAACAAATTAAGGGGGGGTGCAAATGGCAGGCGGACAGGCAATGGACAGAGGAGTATGTGTGGATGGAGGGCATGAAGGGCTTGCCATACCCTGTGTCAAAATGACTATTAGGTTAGTCACCACTAGTTTCACTCTCTGTAATGAGAAGGGAGGTGTACTGAAACAGGCAAACAGTGCTGGGTCCTGAGACATTATTTCATTTAATTTTTATTAAGGCATTGCTATGTGACTACTATTGTGCTGACTACAGTACCATTTTTATTTCTACTATTTAGAGGTAACATACCTCTTAACTAAGCAACAATAGAGTCAAGAGAGGTAAGTAATCAGGAATGTATACAAATAAATGTGGCTGGTTTTATGTTAGAAGATGGAAACACCAGTTGCATGATGACATCTTTTTTCTCTACATGGACATAACCATCTCCAAAGCTGAAGGCAGAGTAGCTCAACTAAACGCATCAAAATACAGTCACTTATCAAAAGTATTTCCCTCAAAGAACAGTTTTAGATATACTAAGAATTAAGTATACTAATATACTAGTTTATTAGTTTGCTGCCCTAACATAACCCAGAATACACTCTCTAAAGGGATGATGAACTACCAAGAGAAGTACACTGGATGCAGAATATTAGGTGATATATGTTCAGCATTCAATTAAAGCTGTTCCAATATCAGACACGCGAGTCCTTCTTACGTGACATCCTGTCTTTCCTAGTCTGGTCATCTCACAGTTTCAGTTCTTTCAATGGCATTCAATTACCTCTTTAATGTGTTTCAGCTTCATTATACCACATGTAAAATGAACCAGAATGGACTAGTAAACATAGCAAAACAGAAAATCTGCTCCAGCCATCCCCCAAGCTGTAGATGCTTTTTGAAAGACTAAGGCTAGTCCATTGATTCCTGTTTCCTTGTTCCTTTGTGGAGTTTTCATTTTACAAAAAATGATTAGACTATGCAAATAATTCCTATATAAATATATCTATGTTGGCATGTCTACATGATTTCTATGAATAACAGTCTTTTCATACTTCCCTTACTTACCTTCCCATACTCAGCCCTTGTTTTTCCCCTGTTAAACTCCATACTATCTGGGACTGACTTGACTGTTTTAACTGCACACAATTCTAGATGTTTTCCACTTAGGGGTTTAGGGTACATTTTTTATAAATTAGCTCATTTTCCCTTTCACCAGTTAGGGATTCAGAAGGTCCTTCTCTGAGTTCACCCTTACATCAAAATAATTTGGACAAGACTAATTTATTGTAGCTACCAACTATTCCATAAACAAATTAATGATTAATCAATTAATCTTAATGAAAAAGAATATTACTTTACAAATGTATTTACTGAGCATAAAATAATACTGTGACAGAATCATCTTTGGGGTTCATTGTGTACATGCAATTCTAGCCCCGTTTTGCCTTCTCAAAAGGCATTTAATTTAATCAGGACACAACACAGACAGCAGGATGCAATGGTCAGAAGCTGAGGACTTGACTTTCGTCAACAGTAAAAAGTGAGGCAGTGAACAGAGTGGCGGAAAGGGGGCATTTCTGAAGGATGACACATGAGGAAGTGTTGAAGCGTGACAAGGCTGCCTGTTGTACACAGCCAGCCACTTAGGCCATGATGCAGCCTTGCTAAAGACCGGTAATGAACCTACAGCACCACACCTACAAGAGACAATGGTGGGCAGAGGATAGGCTGTTTTGCCCCATCCTGTCTTTATGGGTTCCTTTTTACTGCCGGCATCCTCCAGGACATATGGCTGATGCCTCCAATGCTGTCGCAAAACACTGTTACTACAAACAAAATTAGAGCCATAAACTTAAAGGCAAACACATTCTCTCTCCAACTCATGCAACCAAAAACAGGTACAGGCATGGAAATAAACACGAACAAACAGCATATGCTGCTAACTTGAGATACTGTCCAATAGAATGAACCCATGGGGGATCCGCATTTCTTAAGAAACTTGCAGTTTCACATCATAATGGCAACAGCTCTTAATGTGAACTAGAAACCAGTGCCATCACTACTGGGCCCCATTTTGTACAAAACATGTCTAAATGTTTTGTGTATTACAGCTACTTGACTAAGCACTTAAAAACCTTAAAACTGTCTACGGTAATGCCCTCTGTGATAGGCTGTACTAATACATTAGGTACACTAAACAAAAACTTGCATAATGACACTCTTTAGTTCAAATCAACGCATAAGAAAAGGAGTTGCCTTCTTTTAAATGCTGAGCTGGGGTTATATTTTGAGCTGTAATGAGTCCACATTCAGCAATGAATAACCACTGGAGTTCCAGCTACTAGAACCTGAAACAGCAATGATATGTACAACATCTTCAGTCCTTCCTACTCACCCCCTTCACAAAATGATAGCCACTGCAGACCCCCTTGACGCGCCAAGCTAGGGCAGAGCCA
Organism: Arapaima gigas; assembly: GCA_900497675.1. NCBI lineage: Eukaryota > Metazoa > Chordata > Actinopteri > Osteoglossiformes > Osteoglossidae > Arapaima > Arapaima gigas. The sequence continues at coordinate 314,301 of UFQX01000566.1, read as the reverse complement.
GCCAACAAGCGAGAGGTAAACTACTCTGAAATAAAGGATGTTTTATTCATAACCAGGTTTCCCATGAAGCCCTTATTTAACAGGAGCTGCAGCAGCACTAGATGGATGACTTTACAGGAAACCGAGGGCCGCAGTCCAGCCCTGTCAACATTTCTGTGGCCGTTCGCACAGTGCCAGATGTGTTTTACTGAATTTACAGGAAAACCATAATGTTATAACTATCAGAAACCCAAAAATGTGCCTAATGTTGTATAACTGCAATAATGAAGGCAACACTAAAGCAAGCAGTAATTATGTTGTAAGTTCATCATTAACCCACAAATAAGCATATTCCTTCAAAAGATTTACCACAATTTTACACAATTTAAGGTACCTTTTTTGATCAAGACACAGATGAAAGCAGGAAAAGGGAGCCTGCAGATAAATGGTCCACCAGCAACCACATGCTATCCCATAAAGTCATGTGTTGGAGTGATTCATTCATGTGTTAACCACTTCAAAACTCTATACCTCTGTGGCTTTTATTGGGACTCAGGGGCAGAAGGAAGTGAGTAAATTTAAGGCACAAACAACTGTTGGTTTCACACAAGCTGCATTGGTCCTGTATGCCAGTGGTCACTATGAGTCAGTTTTAACACCATGGTACTTCCACCACCACCACTTTTCTGAAAGGTATAGTACCCAAACTAAAGGAAGTTATTTTACTAAAGTAAAAATATCCAACTTAGTACAAGGACAATGTGTGAGAACATGTAACCATAAAAGTTGGTGTATATAAAAGCAGCAAAAAATAAGAGTAATTGGTACATGTAGATCTTAGAAAAAGGGAAAATTCCATATTCCGTTACCATTAGATTCATTAAATAATTCTTAACCAGTGTTTTGGGGGTAGTAAATCCAGCATTGTAGTTCAAAAAAAAACCTTTGGCCTGCAGAGGCCAGGAAATGATGCTGAGTTTTAAAATACCAAATGTGTTATCACCAGTAGAGTTACCGGTGAGAGTAAAACACTTTTAACTGATCACGTTAAACAAAGTTGACCTACTGTTTTATAGGACCATTTACTTTGGCTCAGTTGAAATTGAACTGGTTATCTTATATTAGATAATAAACTGGGCCACTATGTGTAAAAAGTGAAAACAAGAACATGCATAGAGTATGTTTGCGATTGAAAACTCACACATACACAGTGAACGGTGAATGTACTTATGTGCATCCACAAGAAACAAAACATCTTTATTTTCTTCTTGCATAGAACAGATCAATGGGCACTCTTCCCGCATTTCCATAAATCAAGTCATTTTGCCAAAATAGTTCTTTTAACAGTTTCAGTCCAAAATTTGGAACAGCAACAATTATACCCACTCATATTTACCATTACGGTGTAGCAATGGTTTAATTGTCAGTATGCAATATCCCTTGCTCTGTTCCATTAGCTGAGAAAACACAGGAAAAACTGACAAAGTAAGCACTTTTTAATGTTTTCTCCAAAGTTCAGTTTAAAGACAAGCACTTTCTAAGTCACACCAGGTACATATTATACAGTAGGAGGATGCCTTGTTCTTTTATAAGCATCATCATTGTGGCACTGCCTGCGATATACTGGCATTGTATCCAGGATGTAGTTTCATAACCTAGTGCCCAGTGACTCCAGGATAGGCTCCAAACCACCATAGCCCTGACTAGGATAAAAGAGTTAAGGATAATGGATTGATTATTGTAATACTGCTTTTCTCCATAGCAACTCCTACCCAGGACTGTTTACACAGTTGAATACATTTAACTGTTAAATTACCTTTAGTTTTGGGGTACAACAGCAGTATTATTGCTGAGGTTTGCACCAGTGATCATCAAGCTACCTTTCCACATGTTTAAGCAGCATCACCACCTGCAGTTAAGGAGCTTAGCAGGTGCTTCACCCAAAGCTACTTAGCTTATAGTTTTCAGTCGCTGTAGCAGGTGTCTCAACTAGCAAGATTTTGGTCACAAGTCAAGTTACTTAACCATCAGTTATCCTACTTTTAAACACCATGGGGGGAGTAACAAATCTTTTGTGACAGACAACTGATACACTATGAACGATGCCACAGGCAATTTATTATTTTTCCAGGCAACAGTATGTACCCACATTTATAACAAGCCTCAGTCATATTCCCCAGTATCCATAGCAACTGCTTGAGTTAATTGGCCAAAAATAAAGGTAAAAACTCTGAAAAGAGCAAGGTGTAACTGCATAAGAAAATGTTACTAAGAATAATCAAGAGACATTTGATAGTTTTGCAGATGAGAAAATATTTTTCAGGATACAGTTTCCTAAGGTGAACACACTCATATGTAGAACACCGGTTACTATACAGACCCGTCCTGTTGCCATAACACCAACTATTGCATGAGTTTTAGGAGGAACTGAGAGAAATGATGGGAAATAATATCACCCTGCACACCCTACAGCTGCATACACAAATTTTCAAACAAATTTCATTAAGAGCTCTGTCTATTCCCTTGAAATAATGCAAGTAGCGTAATCCTAATTTTAAACCTACATGAATTGTTCCAGCCACACATACATCCATAATTATTAACATTTATTTTGCTGACACCCTTATTTAAGACATCAGTATTAGATCATTTACATTTTTATATAGTAGGCTATTTTACTGTATCAATTCAGGGTAAGTACTTTAAAAAAGCATACAACAGCAGGAGTGGAATTTGAACCGTGGGCCTTCAGACTGCAGAGCAACAGCAAATTCCATATTAAAGGAATAATACCACAGTGGGACAAGAAAGGTGGAACAGCCGGATTGGCTAAAGTAGATGTATATACTGTGTTTTATTGTACTGTGATCACCACGGACTGTCCAGTTACCTTTCAGAGCTATTAAACTGACTGTCACTTCTTTTCTGGCCTCATGATCTCAGTATGTGAAGAAACAACACTGACTTTATCCTCAGCTGGCCTGTCCTCTGTGCAATGGAACAGAGAGAAAACCTCCACAGAGGAATGCAAAACATGTTACAGAGGAACCTTTACAGAAAACCTTGAACATAGAAAGCACCCAGAATTCTGTCACCATTTCATTAGCCAAAATATGGGTGGTGGTTTCCTACAACACAGCACATCTAACATCACCCTCCTCCTGAAATAGCTTCAATGATAATAAGAAAAATAACTAATTCAGGCACAGTGTGTATAAACACCAAGCCTGATGCTGAAGGTTACTGAGCTGTAGGAGCACAAGTTGATGATTGGAAAGTTCTCTGCAGACATGTATGCCAGTGGGACATATCTTTCAGTGTATAAAAATAGTGCAGAAATAGAGAACTTCTATACTTCAACTTCCACTACAGAGAAATGCAGCAAGATATACAACCTCACAAGGTAGTGGGTATCAACCATCACCCAAGATGACACCCACACACGCACACATAATCCCACACACGAGATCATACACAAGAGCACACACACGCACGCAGACGTGGTTCGGGACATACTCACTTGGCGCGGTACTCGTCCCTTTCCCTCTTTACTTTGGCCAGCACGTTGTAGAGCGCTCTGATCTCGGGTGTGATGGTGTCGATCTGGACCCCCACGCCGTCTGGGTGCACCCACGACACCCCTGGGCCCTGCAGCGTCTCCAGCCGCTCGCCGTGCCTCCTCACGTGCGTGAAACTCCAGATGGTCCCCGGCAGCCTGGAGTGGCGGAACGGGGCGTAGAGGGGAGGCTCGGGCGGGACGAGATCCGTCTGGACGGCGACGTCGCGGCTGTAGAGTCCCCGGTAGCGCGGCCGCTCCAGCGCCTGCTGCAGCTGGTTCTCCAACAGCTTGTTGCGGCGCTCCAGCTCGTGTACCTTGGCCAGGAAGCAGCGGAACCGCAGGTTCAGCGTCTTCAGGACGTGGATGTTGGAGCCCAGGTCGTTCCGCAGAGCGCTCGTCACTGCGCCCGACGAGCCCGCGCCCGAGGCTGCGCTGACCGGCACCGCAGCAACCCCGGAGGCCGGCGACGCCTCGGCGAACAGGATCGAGTTCATCATTTTCACTGAACACAGGAGCACAGCATAAAACCAGAAAACCCTTTGGTCGATACCCAGCTGGAAGAGCGGTAAGGCAGGTAGTAGCGAGTCCCCGCACCCCACAAGGCCGGTCCTCGGCGGAATGTCCCTACCACGAGGCGCGTGGAAACGAGGCTGCCACTGCGGAGGGAAGCGGCGCGAGCGTAACGGTCAGAATCACTTTTCTAACGGAAAGCACGGTCACCAAAAATGTTATATAAAAATATAAAAAGCGACTGTCAGCTCATTGTGCCGCGTTCGTGAGTACGGAGGGTTTTGCGCCAGACTCGTGGTGCTGATGCTGTCACCTTCAGTCACATCCTGCCTCACCTCCTCCTCCTGCTGCTGCTGCTGCTGCTGCTGCTCGCTGTCCTCAGCTTCTCTGTTCCGTCAGTCGGTCCTCTGGGGCTGTGCTATAGCGGCACCAGACCTAGTCTAAACCCCGCCCCTCTTTCTGATGCTTGGGCCGTGATTCGGAATCTGATTGGTGGCTTTAGCAGGGGAAGGAGGAACTGCGTGATAGGCCTTTCCCCCCACAATCACGCGCGCTCCGTCTGGCTCGCGACCTGTCAATCTGAGCGCGATTAATGGTAGTTTTTTTCTCAGCTTAGTTTTTACCACGTTGCTCATCTCCGAAAATTCAATAAGTATTAAATAGCAAGTAATCATAAACTGTCATGCATGAAGAACTCGTAATATTTTTTTATCTAATAGTCAAAAGTGTAATTTAGTTACATGTTTGATAACTAATGGAACGATCCCATTGGTGGATGTCTGGTGCAGAACCAAATCGTCCTAATATGATATTTATCTGTTGTTAGTTTTCATGTCTTCAGAAATGTCAGAATTATTTATATAATTTCCTTCATAGGGGATTTTATAATGTACCAGGGTAAGACAACAGCTTTCCAGTTCTTATTGCCCCAGATTTCAAGCAGACAGTGTATAATTCTTATATTGCTAGTTTCCCCTCCATATTTGGCAAGTTACTGCATTTCTGCTTCTTGGTCATTTTGTTAGTTCTCCTTTTCAGAACCAGAAACATTAGCAATGTTGCAAGAGTAAATAGAAAATAATATTTCTCAGAGGATAACATTTAACAAGAGATAACGTTTAAGTGCTTCACGTGCTTCTCTGTGCAAATACAGGATGGTTCAAAAAGAGTTAACTGTCATAAATTTATTACACAGTAACTAAGGATCATATGAGCATGTAGTCCAAATCAGTTTGCAAAATAACTCAAGAGTTTTTCCTTGATCTTATAAATGTTCAGTATGCACCACTCATGTCGTGATGCTTAGGTACCATGAAATACATTTACGGAAATGTTTAATGCTTTTTGAGTCACACTGTGTTTAGTATAATGTGTTAACATTTTGTCAACATTTTGTAAAAAGTCCCGTATTTCTAAACCCAGTGGGAAGATCCAACACCTTTTTGCACTGCACTGTATATACGTTTGTATGTTTTTGGAAATGTGAAACATCTTACTGGAGAAATCCAGTATAGCTCCCATTCTGATAAACTACAGTCTCTGCCTTCAGTTGCACTAATTTTTTCATTTGTTAAGAGCACATGTTGCAATGCAGTAATTTTATTTACTTGGCTGGCTAACACAATATTAGTGCAGTATTGGTGTGCAGGCCACTGGCAGGAGGGGATGCAGTGCATTCCAACAGGATATATTTCAGTGAAGTCACTGGTACAGAAGTGGTCGCCATCATGCCTCAGCTGTACTTCCATGACAGGAATTAGATATTTTCTATCCTCTGCTTCCTTCCTTTATTGTCCCAGAGCTCCTCACCATATTATACAGATTAGTCCTATAGATCTGTTATTTTTAGATATTTACTTATATACGATTTCAAAACACATAGAAGAATTTTATATATCTATCAGATGTACAGATCTACCGTTCGCTGGTTGCCAGCACTGAAAGAGCAACTGTCCCATATAGTATTACACGCATTGCTTTAATGCTCAGCTGTGGTACACAGAGCATATACTGAAATGTTCCTGGTTTATTTTCAAAAGAACTTTCTTCAGATTGCTTAAAATGTTTAGTTTGCCCTTTAAAGACTTTTTATAACTTGTAGGCATAATATTTTGATATTTGCAATGAAATGTTTTAGTGATAGCCCTAATATGATATGGTATAAAAACATTTCTTTTCTGTTGCAACAGCTGCTAGTGATGTTATGGCATGCTTCAAAACAACATATTCCATTCTCAGCAAGCCCCTCAGTTTTGAGGTGTTATAGGCTATGTTGGACTGAACTCTTTAAATATTTATAGTTTAATCAAATACGATGTTGACCACAGGCACAATAAGAGTAAAAGGTCATATTTAGCAAAGAAAGATATTCGCATCTAGCAGTCTCCATGGCCTGCCAAAAAGCTGTGTGGTTACTACCAGTCATACACATTTCCTTTTCATTGCTCTGAATCGCATAGGCCATCATAGTGCGCAGGGCTTTAAGTATTCTGAGCAAGAACCATATTATTCTCAAAGTGTTTCCAGCTTTAAACAAATGCCTCTTTTTCCTTTTCATTTATGTGCCGGTTTTTCAAGTCTGAATCAATCATGGCGATGGATTGCTTCTGTTGACGAAAATATCCGACTGCACACTTTGGTGATTCGCAGAAGATAAATGGGCAGACCAACAACCCTATTTCACCAAGAATTAATACAATAGTACACACACACACACACACACATACTGCGTACATGTTTTCCCAAATATTAAATATAAAGAGTTATATGGAAAATACTGCTGACTTTGTATTTCAAGTATAAGCTTGTTGTACTGCTTTCAGTATATGCATTTTAAACCTAAACCCGGTTTAAGAAAAGCATGGAAAATTGAAAGCTGCACAACTGACTTAAGCACCGGTGAGGATATGTACTGTAGTTAGAGAGAACTTAATTAGTAACCAGCATTTCTTCATTAGTCATGTTTAGGCCCAGTTGAATACAGCAAAAAACTTATAAATTCATTTCGCTCCTGGCCTTTAGCTAAGAATTAAACAACTATATAGGCGTAAACTTCTTAGTCTATCCAAATGTTTAGTCCTGGATCATCATCTGAACACAGAGGTAAACCCACTGGCAAATGCTTCTCAGTAACACCAATATATTCATTTACTTCTCAATAAATTATTTAATTTTTTTTATTTGTCGGTTACATTCCAAATTTTTGCCATATCCAGCACCACTGTACTTCTGCTTTTAAGCTGGCACTATTAATAGTACAGAGAGGGACCAGAGAAGCAGCATAGTACTGAAAACCCCCCACACTCAGTCCAGCTGCCTGCAAGTGTCTTCCTGCAACAGTAAGGACCTATTCATAAATGGCTTCCCAGCTGCTCACCTCGAAAAAAAAAACTCACAATTCAAATGAAACAAAATACCTCACTTTCCCAGTGCATGTATTGTATCACAGGCCTGAAATTTCCCGAGAGAGTTTATAAAGGGCATGAATAAATGATCAGAGAAATCTTGGCTGTGGTGAATGCACTGTCTCTTGCATCCATGCTCAGTTCTCTTTTCGGGGGGGGGGTGCAAAAAAAACTCGGCTCAGCAATTTCCAAAAGGCGGGATGCAGACTGCCAGTGATCCTGAGAGAGTCCCAGTGGCTGAAGCCTTTGGATTAACCTCTATAGGTCACAGCAGCACTGTTGTCATGCTTAAGCCTCCCAGCTGATGCAGAAGTCAAAGTTAAATGCCCAATCCTTTAGTCCAGTGTACATCTAAGAACCTTGTGAATCCTCTATCTGCGCAACTAGTAAAGACAGTGGCAGCAGGTGACCACAAAAACTAGGAAGTGGAGGGCAAATAGATTCACTGATGTTAACAGGTTGATTTTTTTAGATTTTTAGATTTTTAAGTTGGCAACTCTCCCAAATGTACCGCTATTGGTTTTGAAAAAACTTGGTCTTTATACCCCAAAGGTATGTAATTGTTCTATTTGAGATAGACGGTGATGTTCAGTTCATAAAGGTGTTGCAGTGGAAAGGTAAATACACATTATATAATCACCAAATTATTCTACCACTAAAGTGACTGCATTTAGTACAGAAGTGTTGTTAGTGCTGTTGGAAAGGCGAACACCACAGAGAACAACCCACATACTGGTCATAGTCAAGTGGAAAGGGGAAAACACAAAATATATATTGCCAAACTTTATTAGCCTTATATCACTAATGTGTGCAGTATTGCATGTGTAGATGTGGGAGTGTGTGCCATGTTTAATTTATTATTAATTTTGACATTTTAAATTGCACACATATAAGTTACTGGCTCTTTTGGTCAAACATGTGGATGCCACTGACAGCAACTAGCATGCTGGCCGCAGTGACATACAGACAGTACAATTATGTGTGTTTGTGTGTGTGTTTTGTCTTTTTTCTGGATAGTTTAATTTTTCCATTTTGATGAGGTTGAATAAAGACAGAAAATGTCGTGTGATGGCACTCCCTCGGGGGGGTATCTTTTCGTTTAATCAGTTACCAAAACCAACCTTGAACCTAGTATTTATAATAAAGTTTTGTGTTATCCAGACTGCTTAGTGTCACACTGGCAATAAGTGTTGTTAGACCAGCATAAGGGATCATTCTGGACACACCTTGTATCCCTGGTCACATGTGCACTGGACTCTCATCAGTTTGCCCACTAGGACACCTTGTATAACAGTGCTGCACAGTTTGTTGTTTTCATTGTATTGTATTTTGTATTTGTATGACAGCCTTTGATGGTTGTTGGTATAATGATGTAAATGTTGCGATGTGCTTGCCAAGGTTTCTGAAGGACAGGTTGCCTCTATGAATTTGCTTGGAGTCTTGAAATTTACCCCAACTGTGAACCAGTCTATAGGGTCTCCTGCAGTTGCACAAGATCATGTAACAAAGGCTGTAACGGAGTAGACTTTTTAAAGCTTTGCATGCATGGCAAGTACCTTAACATCAGAAGATATCAGAAGTGCACCTTAAAGTGTAACTACTCTGCTGGCACCTTTCAGTGCACAAAAGAGAGAGAGTAAGAGTTTCCAGAAAGGATAAAATTTGGTGCCACTACATTCAAAATCCTTGTATAACTTTATTATATAACAGCACTACAGGTCAGTCTGAACTGTTTTCAGCTCAGAACTTAAAAGTTAGGGCAACTCCCTGGTTTCTGGTCCTTTAATCTGTCCCTAAAACTAATAAATGTGGTGTTTTAGTGTCATTAAAACGCCCGTAATTGTTATTTACCTGCAAAGATTTGGCAGGGAGCCCAGATATTCAGGTGCGTGATGCACGTTTTTAGGTTGTAATTTTTGATGTGTTAAGTATTTTGCACAGGGTGATGTTAGGCTCACCTTGAAGGGCTTATAATACAACAAAAGTCACGCATACCTGGTCCTTCAGGACTTGTATTGGAAGTCGCCCAGATTGTTAGTTCACTAAGATAACTACAGTGTGTCTTTCTGGTAGACAGCAGTAGTGTCAGTACATGTTAAAAACATTAGCTTATGACAGCCATTTTTAATAATTGTGACTCATATTTTTATATTAAAATATTATATATTTTGTATATTTCCCCTTTTCTGTTAGTACACAGAATAGCCATATCTTGTTGCTTCTTTCTGTACATTGTGCTTTTTATGTATGATGAAAGATCTGACTGAATAGCAGGTACATATAAAAATTTGACATGGACTACATCACATATTTTAATGCAAATTTAGCTTAATGAATAGTTTTCACAGTATTGTCATATCTTGTGCTAACTTCAAGATGGGATCATTACATGGTTTTATGTTTATTTCCATCATGCAGGAAAATGACTTTTAGAAAAAAATATACAAGAAAAAACAAAGGCCTTTTTGTCCACAAACCAGGATGATGTAATATTCAGACTGACATTTTAAAAAGGGATGTAGTGTTTGCATGGCATGACTTTGTTTTTCTGTGTAAAGTATGATGTACCTGATGTGCTTGAAATCAGTGAGTCAAACTGATGGTTTGTATACATATGTATGCTTGCTATGACCACACATACGCTAGAACTGGAGAAGACTATCATTGTTCCCGCAATTATTATTATTATTATTTTTTCCAGAGCCTATCCTGAAAGCAATAGCAACTAGGCTATAAAAGACTAGATGTTCATCGCAAGGTGACCATACACACTCATTCACATGCACATAATAATAATAATAATAATAATAATAATAATAATAATAATTTATTCCATGTTCATTTGTAAGGTCTACAAATGTCAAGGTCAAGATTTTCATGCCATAGAAATGAACAGGTAAACATCCACTTTAATGTATCACTAGCCGTAATAATCTTATTTAAGTCAGTTGCACTTAAGATGTCTACCTGTTAGAAATGTTTTGGAACAGTTAATAACTCCATCCAAAAGTAACCGTTAAAGTTAATCACACATGGCACAGACTTGTGCATGACATTCCTGTACCAAAGACTGTTAAAAGGTGCTGGGTGTGACAATTTTGCAGAAGAAAATGATCGTGCATTTACGTTTCTTTATTCAACTGACACTTTGCTCCAAAACAGCTGATGGTGATTTACTCATGTAAACAGCTGCATGCATTTTTCACAGGACAATTTAAGGTAAGTATCCTAGTAAAGGGTCTCAGTAGAGCATAGGATTCAATCCTGGGACTACAGACTACTATCTCTATACTCCAAGGAAATATTAAGCCTGGTGAAGTATGTCCAGCCATCTGTTACACCTGTATGCATGGGTCACAAAGTTCTTTAAGTTTTACATATAATATGTTTCAACTTTGTAACGACTCTTACAACAGTTATGAAGGAGAAATAGAAATACTAGCATTTACAGCAATTCAACATTTAGCATCCAACATTAAGCATTTACATTTATCCTGTCACAGAAACAATGGCAGTGTGTCCTTCACAGTAATTTATTTTTCTGTAAAACATAAAACTGCAGTACATGTACTGTAACTGATGTTTACTTGCCAAGTAAAGTTCATTGCCACCAGTGATTTAATGTTTATTTAACAAGATCAGTCCTATCGAGATTATTAATTTCTTGTATAAGGGATTCCTGAACAAATTATCTGCACACATAAGTGTTCAACACCTTAATCAGCTAATGAGATTTTAAAATAAAATTTGACCATGTGGAGAGACCATGCCCTATACAAAGTGATGTACCAATACTTCAGTCCTCAATTGGACATGAAAAGTACTTCAGCCTTCCGGTGCAGGTTCTCACATGTGGCCTTTATGACAGATTTGCTGAAAGGACCCTATTATCATGCATAATTTAAAAATAATTTTAAAAAGGTGAAAAGCAAAAAGCATTTTTCTATTTCCTTAAATTTGTGTAGTGAAATTAATGGATCATTCATATATTTTTGATGGATGCATTTTAGATTTGTTCACTTTTCTGCCAGAATTTGAATATAAAAAGACAGCTGTTGTTAAATACTGAGGATGGAGACCTTTCAATGGTTCTGGTACCCATGCATTCATTTATGAAACCAGGACATATTCTGGATATTTTTAATCAAAGAGACTCTGCAGTCCCTTCATATCCTTGAATTTTTCCAAACTTCAAGTTATCACAGGACATTTTAACACATACTTTTCCTTTAGACTCTAACAATTTATCAGTAAATTTAGCAAACAAAATCTGTATAGCTTTGCAATAAAACGTGATAAATTTAATTTTAAAAAAATCTTGCTTAATTATTAATTAATTTGTCAACTATTGATACCAACAAAACCATGAACTGCACCCATTAGGTAACCAAATATTATTCATCCCACACAAATCAGGTTCAGTTTAAAATGTTGCTTGTATATAGTGATACCACACACTTTCTAAATGTGAGGGTGAATACATGGCAGTATAGAACAGTGCTTCCTCCACTATTGATTTTACATTTCAGAATAATATTGTGTGTGCTCCAGCTGCTTGCCCTCTATGTTATTCTTCTGAAGGTCTGAAAGTGGCATGAAGTGGCTGTTTATGTCATACTTCCCTCACACTTGTTACTGTACCTGACAGGTAAAAATCAGTAGCTTTAACCATGCCAAGGTAAGTTTGGCAAAATACATGTATGTATGTGTCAATTGTGAACTAAATACACCAGTTGAGTCTCCTGAGGAAATAACATGACTGACCAAGAGGCTCCACTGTATTCCGTGCATTTGTATACCTGAAATGAAACAGTACAGTGAGGTTATTGGCTGGTTAGGTAAAGCAGGTCTTTGACTACAAGCCATGCACAATAAAAACCAAATTACTCTGTAACCTCAGTGTTCCAGATGGTGACACTTCCCTGCTCTACCTGAGTAGGTACCCATGGTGCTGAAGGACAAGCTGAATAAATATCAGCAGGAGATGAAATGTTTTTTTCCAGAATCTCCAGCTGCTGTGATATGCTAGCAGGTAACAGATCCAGTCACCATAGTAACAAATTTGACAATCACCTCTGTCATGATCAGTTCAACTCCAGAATGAGGCTATTACTGTTTTAATTTATTTATTTATTTAGTAGTACTCAAACAAACAATATTTTGTAAATATTGAGCATGGCTTCTATCCAAAGTGATTTATGTGTCATCAGCATCCAAATGCAGTAAATGCATTAATGCAAAAGAAGAAATTATTAAGCCAGATATATATTATAAATAGAATTAAATCCAGCCTTGGTGCATATAGTTCATCAAAGGCAAATAAGCCTTATCATTGGGTTAACTCATAGAACAGTTTTTTTCACTGTTAAAGGGTCAGGGGTGAAAGGTTCAGAAAAGATGCAGAATGGGGAGATGTTAAAGGGGTATATTATGTGAAGAGAGTGTGTATCTGAGGTGGAGTTGAGCTCCTGGCAGCCCAGAATTTAGTTCCAAGGGGACTAAGAAGGATGAGTCATGGGGATAATGAGGTAGGTTGACAACAGTGTTCTGGATGACCTGCAACACCAGAACAGATAGAAAGACACACTGATAGCCAGCTAGGAGAGTTTCTGCACAGAGCTCAAGAGCACAGGGACCGATCACATTCTCCAGCCCTGCAATATGAAACACCAGCAGGCCCTCTTCTCCCCCTGCAGGCCATACATTTGCACATGAGCTTCAACAACCAAACAACTTGCTTTGCAAGAGAAACATTTCTAATGTTGAAAAGCTGACACATTTGTCATGCTCAAGTTTATCATCCTCAAGTTCAGTAACTACTGGGCACAAGGTATACATGCTATAAAAACACGAGGCAGCATTTAAGAAAGCCAGCTTCTCTGGAATCTTTTTGGATAACATATTTTAACTTTCATATGCTGCATATATTACGAAAAAGAATTTCTCCATGACCTTGGCAACAAGAATAGAATGATATTTGATGTTTTATAGGATTTGTCATACTGCTCACCCTCCCTTGATTTTTTCCACTAGTGTTCTGGAAGAAAGTCAAAGATCTTTCTGGCAGTGCATGGCCAGAGTGAGCGCAGAACAGGATGAGGCAGCAGGTCAGTGGCAGAACAGGCTGAGGAAGTCAGTCACAAACATACAGTAGCTTCTGACCATCTTCAAACATGGGTAAGAGGCCAGTCAAGATCATTTTTTGGTGCTGTTGTTAACAAAACAGTAGCGTGACAGAAAAATATGCTGAATCAATTTTATGCGCCAGTTTCCTTTAATGTTTAACATTTTATTACCACTTTAGGATTTCTGTTGAGAAATATGAGCTTTTTCCTCATGATTTGTGCACAGAATGTTTAAGTCTCAAGGTTGATGCATGAAACTTAAAAGCTGAATGAATTGCTTCAGTAGGATTCATAGCTGTATAAATGGGAAAACGATCGAATAACTTTTCACACAATTAACTAATAAAAAATTAGTTTGGCCACGATTATAACTGCATTGTTCTTATTCTTACATTATTTAATAGCTCAGTAAAGGCATTTTAAATGAGAAAGAAAATGATATAAGGTAAAACTTTACAGTCCCTGCAGGGAAATTAAAACACGCAACAATTTAACAAATAAATTTAAAGAATTCCGACAAATAAATAAATAATCAATAAATAACAAAAAATTATTAGGTTGCGTTAATGCTGGACAAAGAAATGAATGAGCGTAACAACTCTTAAGGTCACAATTCTTAGAGTTATAAGCTTACAATTTCACTTCATTACAGTGTTCAAGCATACAATACACTCTGAGAGTGCAGTTACTTGCTTTTCTGAATGTGACGATTTTATTTTTAAACTTTGTTTCCGTCCAACAGTTCCCCGCGTTTCCTCGGTTACCCACAATGCACCTGGGTGGTAAATAGGACCCAAGAGTCACAATGGTAGCAGTTCTACAATATGCCCGATTCATATTCCGTTAGAAATGGTGGACTTAAATGCCGCAAGAATGGTGTAAAATCATACTTATTCGCAGAGCAGAATATTAAAATAAAGAGACGATAAAGCATGAACACATACAAGTCGCGGTTAGCATAGTCAGGCGTACAGGAGGCGGCCTGTGTGACCACACACACTTCAGGGTCCTCAACTCGGAGCGGGTCCACGTGAGAGCCATGCCGAAGTCGAAGAGGGACAAGAAAAGTATGTCTTTTTGGCTTTGATCGCGATGTGTATCTTTACATGTGTACCGGAGAGTTTTACACTCTGCGTACTATGGTGTGTGTGGTCACTTTGATTGCCCGTAGACAATGTGACACTTGGACACACGTGTGCTTGCCACGGCGTCGCGGTGTGGTGTGACTCGGTGTTTCAGCGATCATGATCTTAACGATATAAAACTTATCCAGGGCACTTTCGTGAAGCCATCAGGCAGGCATGTGCTGGTTGGTGTGTGTACGGGATGTGTGTTAACTGCTGTGTTTCTCCACAGTCTCTTTAACCAAAACAGTCAAGAAAGGACTGGAAGCCAAACAGAACCTCATAGAGGAGGTGGGTTTCTGCTCTCTCTTCACAAATACTGTGTTCTGTTACTCTGATTAGCATTATAAACCCATACTTTTCTGACACGTGTCCAACGAGACTTGCCATGTTAGTCAACTTTACAATGATTTTCCGATTTACACAGCAGTGTAAATTCAGTGGTGCTACAGAAGTAGAATTCGAATCACAAAAATCACAAGACTGCAGCAGTTACATTCGTAACAGTTTTTCTTCTCTCTCTTTCAGCTGCGAAAATGTGTGGACACATACAAGAACCTGTTTATCTTCTCTGTTGCTAACATGAGGAATAACAAGTTAAAGGACATCAGGACAGCCTGGAAACACAGCAGGTAGGAAGGATCTGTGTGTGTGTGTGTGTGTGTGTGTGTGTGTGTGTGTGTGTGTGTGTGTGTGTGTGTGTGTCACGAAGGACAGATGGACTTGGGTTTTATGGCTGCTGCAGTTGTGAGCCCGTTGTTCTCTTCACTCTTCCATTACTGTTTCTTTTTATTGTTTCAGGTTTTTCTTTGGAAAAAATAAGGTAATGATGATTGCTTTGGGAAAAGGACCATCAGATGAATACAAGGATAATTTACACAAGGTAAGTGTTCTGCTGTGTCATATATATATGTGTGTGTGTGTGTGTGTGTGTGTGTATATGTAGAGAGAGCGAGAGATGGTGCAGTGGTTAAGGCAATCACTGCAATTTTAACACTTCCTTGATCAAGGATTGATGCAGTAAGAACAATAAAGGTGTAAAAATGTGGTGCAAAAATATAATGTTTTCTTATGCATGTTTTTTTCATTAATATTTGTTGTCTGTATGTGACAGGAATGCAGTTATTGCAGTCGCTTTAATCCTCAGAACATTAGTAGAAGATCATAGATTTAGGTGTTACTCTGTCAGCCTTATGCTGGTTTGATGTAGAATCTTAATTTACTTGGAAAGAATGTTGCTGTGTTGTCTGAATCAATAGGATGGAAAGCATCTTTTGAGGGAACAGGGTTGCATGACATCTTGTTTTGTCTTGCAGGTCAACAAGTTCCTCAAAGGTGAAGTTGGACTTCTGTTCACTAACAAAACTAAGGAAGATGTTCAAGAGTGAGTGCAATAACCAGTGCTTGTAATTACGAACTCTGAAGGATATTGTTGGATGTTTTAAAGTTTCTTGATGTACATTGTTGTTGGATGACATAGGTGGTTTTGAAATAAAATTTTAAATTCCTTTTTGGAATAAATGTTTGTTATCCTTTGACCAAATTCCATGTTAGTTCACATAAATCAGTGCACCATATTTTCTTCATGGTCGTATTTTGAAATTTGATTCCCCCTCCCCCAGTGTAATTTCTATCCTTTTCAACTGACTTTCAGGTTTTTTGGGCATTTTAAGGAGCTGGATTTTGCTCGGGCAGGTAATAAGGCAACCATGGCAGTGACCCTGGATGAAGGACCACTGGAGCAGTTTCCCCACTCTATGGAACCCCAACTGAGACAATTAGGTCTGCCTACTGCCTTGAAGAAAGGTGAGGCTTCTGGCCAGACAGTCCGGGCACCTGGAGTAGGATTTAATTTATGGGAAACATGGTGTCCAGCTGGATTCTTCTCTTAACAGGGGTGGTCACGTTACTGAAAGACCACGAGGTCTGCAAAGAGGGTGACCTTCTAACTCCAGAGCAAGCACGCATCCTGGTATGTTATGTTTTGTACTCATAGTCTGTGTCAAAGGCTTTTTAACACCAGTAATAACTTGTTGCTTCGCTGACATTTTGATCCAAAGTGACGTTAAAGTACCGTTGTCCGTGTGTACAGCAGCATATTCATACTGTATCATTTTGGTTTAAATGCCCTGATCAAACAGATAAGGTTGGAGTGGGTAACCTTCATGTCTCATGTCCTTAACTCTTTTTGAAGCCAAATTGCTGAAGTTTAATATTCTTTTCATTTGCAGAAACACAATATTGTGTAATTTTATTTTTAATGTGAATGAATGGAATTGACTAGTACAGTAGTACATGCAGTAAAACTTTTTTTGGCCACATTTGGGTTTTTTTTTTTTTGAAGCACACAAGATGTGTACCAGGACTTTGTTTTAGGTTTACGTTTAGTTGGGATAGTGTGCTGCTGTTGTATTTTCATTGCAGATGAACTGAGTTATAATGTTAAATGTGTTTAAAAAAAAAAAAAGTAACTGTCTCTTTGCAGAAACTCTTTGGGATTGAGATGGCAGAGTTCAAAGTGTCAATAAAGTGCATGTGGAACTCAGAAACAGGAGACTTTCAGCAACTGGAGGAAGGTGAGGAAGAAGATGCCAAAGCAGATACTGAAGATGAAGAAAAGGAGGAAGAGGCCGGAACAGACGATGAATGAGTGGAGAATTAGGATCAGCATTTCAGGACTGATTTTAACCTGTATATTTGTCTATGTTGAAATGTTTAACTTTAAGGCGTGTTTTTCATATTGTTAAATAAGCCATTGTCTGATGCTAGAACTGTAAAGTGTGCACTAAACAGCAGGTGGAAATGAGTATGCTGAATGATATGGATATAAAAAATTCCTCAAAAATTGGATATTTGTACGCAAGGCTGGATTTTGTTTTTTTTTTAAAAGTTTGTCAGAAGTCATTATTGTAGGAAAGCACATTAATAATCAAAATAAGAGTGAAACAGTAGTTAACATTGGGATGGAGTTTTTCCCAAGGAGAATCAATGTGCAGTTTGTGTGCAAATAAGATGCCTACATGTGCTTTCAGTAATGTTGCCCTGAGTCATGTACTGGGTTCTGTGTTTTTATTTATTTATTTATTTTTTTACTACACTGGATATCTCCTTACTTGACAACGCAAACCCAGAGGTTGACAGATGCTTTAATGCCTGCCCACAGCCGTTTCTATTCCAACGGAAAAAACAGCTTTTAGAGGTGTAATTCTCGATATCTTAAATTCAAAGCTGTCAAGGGGTTATAGAAGTGAGCAAACTAGTCATTCAGATTGTGACAGAATTATGCAATGAATTTTGCAAATATTATTTGAAGACGTAAACCTATATTTGAACTAAGGCTATGATCCTAGTATTTGAATTTTTAAATTGTTCCTGATGACTACTATCCCATTAACTCCACTAGACTGAAGGCTGTTTCAATATGACTATTCAGCAGTTCCATTCGCCACAGCCACCTCGCCTGCAGGCTCTTTAAGTGGTTTACATGGGCCACATTGAGTCCAGATGTTTCCAGTAGATCTTGTTATAGGCACACAGAACTGTATCCGTCTGTCTGCAGCGCAGTGTCTAGCGGAAATAGTTGGGGCACTCGTGGGCCACCAGGTCCCAGGCCTCTTTGAAGGCCTTCACCACATCTGGCTCCAGGGGGCCTTCCTCAGTGGCAGTCAGGTTTTCCAGCAGTTGCTCCATGTTGGACATACCGATGATGACACCATCACGACGATCTCCCTACAAAAAGAGTAGTAACCTCAGAGCTGGCACCATCCCTGCCAAACATGGGAAGAACAATACTGTATCTTGGTGAATGGTGTGGAGTACCTGAAGCTGTGAATGATGGTACATCCAGCGCATGGCAGCAGAAGTCATGGAGGGCTTCTGGGAACCATATGTAGCTTCAAGGGCCTTCTGAACAACATCTATTGCCTTGAAGTGACTTGTTTTCCAGTACCTGATCCATGTAGAACACCAAAGAGTCTATGCTAGTTCTGGATAATTTGGGCACCAATTGATGGTTGTCATCGAGGCAGGTTTGGCATTTTCATACTTGCTCACCTGTCTCTGTAGGTGTTGGCCCAGGCATTTCCAAAGAAGCGTCCTTCAGGCTTGGCACCATCCTTGTCCTCATAATGGTATTTACCGGTGAGGAGCCCCCCTGTATGGACAGTAGTCATAAGAAGGGGGGACTCACATTTAAAAAAAAAAAAAAAAACAAACAACAACATACTATGCTACATTAAGTGAAGGACCATGGGAGGTGACGCTCACAGACCCAAAACTGCTTTACCTAAACAATTCAAAATAAACTACTACACAGTACAACAATATGTAGAGTTTACAGCACGTTTAAAGGCTCTGTACCTTTCAAACTTGAGCAATGATGAAAACTATAATCGGTCCGTCGGCCACCATGCTTATCAGTCCTTAAAGGCTTTGTGGTTTCCATTTATTTCCAGTACATAGCATTTCTATATCACGTGCCAGAATATGGCATGAAAAGAAATAATTACACCTTAAATACGTAATAAAACAGCCCAGTTTTATTTAAGATGAAAATGTAGTTTTAATGCATTTTTATAGGAGCACTGATTCTGTATTGTTTACTTTCAAGCTTAAGAAAGAAAAAAAAAAAAAAGACCAATTAAAAGCTTGGGTCGCTACACTGCAACATGGTTAACTGACAGTAATACTCCAGTTAGTGATGTCCTCTTACCCCTTGGGGGGCTCAGGGCTAGAACTGCACTACATACCTGCCAGGGGGTTGTAAGCGTAGAATCGGATGCCGTAGTACCTGAGACAGGGAAAGAGCTCTGTCTCTACCTGGCGAGTGATGGCATTGTACATGCCCTGTGAGGTGGGAGAGACACACAACAGACAGCACCACGACTGGACACTTCACTTTTATTAAATCACAAGTTGCTCATTCAATCTGGCTGAAATTTTGGAAAACTAAGAGGAAAACCTACCCAACTAACAGTGAAAACTACATATTTTCAGCTCACAAAACTAGGTTTTTGTACAGTGGTGGTTACGCAGTACAGAAGAGAAAGGTAAGCATCTCGTGTTCTTCTCGGTCTCACCTGGTAAACCGTGGGAAGGATCCAGCCTTTGTGTTTACAGATGCAGCAAATTTCAGCCACTTCCCATGAGGCATAGTTAGACAGGCCAAGCTCCTTGAATTTACCCTGGAAAGGAGGACATTATTCAAATTCTAGCACTACAAACACAGCTCAAAAGCATGTTCGTGCTCTATATGCAGTGCTCGCATTGGACTGGTGCTCAGCGGTACGTAGTAGCAGAACTTCAGTGTTTTGCTCTTTTCAGTAATGTATCTTTTTCCTTCTCATAAGCTCCTCGTGCTCTTTTCTGCCCATGAAAAACCAGGTTCTCTGGCTGAGCTGCTCTCAGAGGAAAATACCACTGTAGTAGATGGTCAGTATGAATAACAGCACTCATACCTAAACTACATTACCCAGAGTGCATTAAGTTATGCTGCAGGTCTGTCCAATAAACTGCTTCTCTACTGCATGTTCAAAATTTGCATACCATTTATTAAAAAAAACTAGCTGATTTACCTGGCGCTGCCCGTGTCAGAAAGTAGAAAGGTGGAAAGGTAAAAAGTACTACCAAATTATATCTCAAAAAACTGTATTAGCCTTAAAGTAGTTAAACAGGTGGTAATCCAGGGGAAGGGTAAATAAATAAATGAATAAATATAGATAGATAGATAGATAGATAGATAGATAGATAGATCTCTCTCACAAAACTTCATTACCCGTAGGTCATTAATGCGTGCAGTTCCATGTGTGAATGTAAAATCGCATCATGAAAGATTTACAGTTTCACTGTACAAAGCACTGATAAATATGTTGTATGAAACATACATTTCTATGGCATGTGCTCCCCTGACAATGTCAGACACGCAGATGCCAGAGAGTGACACGCACACTCGCAGTAGCGACGTGCACAGAATAATAAATTATATATCACCAAACTGTTACCTTTAAACTTGTTACATGTAGTACACAGCACTAGTGTGTGTGCTGCTGTGCACGTTTGGATATTTACGCCCACCATCGGCTACTGCACCCCATCCCCTGTCGTCCCCTCTGCCTCCCACTACTTTGAGTCCTTCCTCCAGCAACCCACAAATGCTGTACATCTCTATAAGAACTAGGTAGACACATCAGGCGGTTCTTAATAGAATGAGAACTTTTGGGGAAAAAATGTATTTCCATCATACGCCATCAGACTTGAGTGCTACCATACCTCCTTGTGCAGCTGGTTGCAGGCTTGCAGTGTGTCCTCAATGGGGTTCTGGTGGTCTGGGGCATGCAAGTAGAAGATTTCCACACTCTGCATACGCAGCCTCTGCAGGGAGGTGTCCAGCTGGGAGCGCACGCTCTCAGGCCGCAGCGTCTTCCCGTCCCAGGGGTTGGCCTTGGTGGCAATCCTCACTGGGGTAGACCACCAAATGTCAGAGTGGCACTAGAAACACTCCACAGCACATCTCTCAGCTCCATCTGTACTACGGTAATACGTGCTAAAAACTGTAACAAGCCTAAGGGGTCCAGTGCAATTTTAAACACAAACCAATTAAACAAAAGTATTCAGAAGAAATGCACTCTGCTACATTTCCAGTCCAATTCAGAAAAAAATATATCCAGAAATCTCTAGGAATTAACAACAGTTGACCCCAAGCAGGTGTTGCAGTTAAAACCACCTCCCTTTCGACTTGAAGGAGCTGGGTTCGAATCCCACCTCCTACTGTAGTACCCTTGAGCAAGGAACTTACCCTGAATTGACAGCGTAAGAATACCTTGCTATACTGGGGTAAGTAACATTGGAAGTCGTTTTTGCAAAATAATGTAAATGGGCAAAGAGCTGCTGCTGTTTCTTGTTTACTTGCGGAAAGTTTAAGTGTCACTAGCACGGTGGCCGCCGGAGCGATCAGCACTGTTACCGGTGTCGGGCAGCCCCATCCCGCCCACGAGGCTCTCCGACCGCCCGTCCGTGTACATGAACGCGGTGTCCAACTCGCCGTGGCCGCGCTGCAGGTACGCGTGAACCATGCGCGCACTCGCCTCCGCGTCCGCGCGTCCCCCGAACGCCATAGTTCCCAGCACGGTGATCGGGAGCTGTCGGGAGCCTGACTGCGAAGACGACGACATCTTTCTGCGCTGCACGACAGCGGGGACCAGCACGCGCACGGCGCAACGAGCGTTCCGCAGCATAGCGGGAAGTCGAGGGCAAAGAGCGCGAGACGGGGCCTTTAAGGGAGCCGCTCAAAATTCCGAGCTTCTCACGCGTGCGAAGAGACGCCGCTGCTGCGGTGTAAATGTGCGGTGCCGGTTTAACTGCACGGTACAAAGTCCACCGATACAACTCGAGGCCCAACACAACCGCGCAGCAAAAAGAGTGCAAAAGGCCAAGCCGACTGTCTGTATTATTAGTGTTATTTTTGCTTAGTAGTATTATTACTTTTATTAAGGTAGCACGCGGTTTGGTCTAAAAAAACTTAACTTAATCCATTAAAAATGCATTACTAATTTAAAAAGTGCAGCTGAAACCTGTATAAACCTCTTAAATAAGACAGTCATAAATGCCGCGGCGGCCATGTTAGTTCTTTGTTGTTAGCCGGGTGTATATTATGTGAATAGAAAAATGTATCTTATTTTTACACTGATTGTGAAAAGTGTTAGAAAATAACAACATTGATGGTTCCTGGTTAAACGTGAGTGCAGTTCTCACTACGGCCACGAGATGTCAGTAGACAAACATACCTCACTTTACCACGTGAAATAACTGTATCTTCATGTTTCTAAATGCCGGATCGGTCATCAGCAACTGTGTAGGTTCAGAAGTATCTGCATATACATTTACCTCCTTCAGTCTGTTTAGTCTCAGCTCTGCTCTTAAACTCACTGGCTTTTACAGCAGTTTGATGGGGTGTTGCTGCCCTCTGCTTTAAACCCGGCTCTCCGGACATGTAAGGAGTCCCAGGATCAACACATGAATGAATTCTGTCAGCACTGAGTCAACAGTCAGGCTGAATGTCTCAAAAGTGTTACTGTTTACCTAGTCTTTGTCTTTTCACAAAAAGTCAAAATGTTTTCGTCCACATTTTCTTCCTCAGGCAGAGAAGTTGGTCGATGTGTGTAACAGCCAGGTCTTAATGCAAGACCACTAGTGAACCTAAACTCCACATAATTGTAAAAAGCTTATTTAACTCCTTAAAAAACAATTTAACTGAAAATATTATCCATAATCCTAACCTTGTCTTTCATAATTCTAAACAACTATAGACCTTCTGATCTCATATACATCAAGATTGGAGACACTACTGTTATCGCCTCTAGCAGCTGAATATTTTCTAATCCCACAAATTCATGAAATTTGCAGAATAAAAACATGTTCATTCTATTATGCATGTTCTAGTTGTCTGTGTTCTTTATATTGAAGTCAGTCTTAGAGTGAGATGTCACCAAAAAATTATCAACTGTCTGAAACTGTACTATTCACTGTAGCTCCCAGTTCCACATACCTGGCTGTCGCTGCCTACGTATGGTAGACCCATATATTTACACCAAATATGTTAATGGAAAATAGCAAAGCACTAAATATTGACATATCAGCATAAACTGTTACGTCCAGGATAAGCACCAGAAACATCTCATGCTGCACTACAACTGCTTTGACTTAGCCATATTCCATTTCCAAAACTAGGTTTATGCTTAAAAGTTTGACCCTTCCAAATGCAGGAGTTAAGTGGACAAGTGCTGGGTGATATGCAGTAGTCAAGAACAGCTGTAATAACAGAAGCTGAGCCACACAAACACTGACCATCTCCTTAAAAGACACACAATGGCACATGCTCCACTGCCGTTTGGCTGCTGTACTTCCAAACGAATAGATGTTAGAAAGTACTCGAGTTTCTAAGAACTAAGTACTCAGTAGCTAAGAATTCAGGCTCATTGTCACAAAGCAGTTTATACACAGTTGTTTGTTTTGCACCTGGATTCTGTTTAAACAAGAAAGTGACATATGTGTTTATTTAGCTGATTTTTTCCCCCCCACAACTGTTAACAGTGGTAAGTTACAATGATTTACCCAAATGTACAGCTAGGTCAGGATTTTTGTTTTCTGGATCTGTTCAGGGTAAGTATGTTAGTCAGTGGTACAAAAAGAGGTAGGATTAGAACCCAGGTGCTTTGATGAGATTGCAGCTGATCTGACTTGATGCTGCTCATTTAGCCTTAAAAGTACCTATGAAGTTTCTTTCTAGGGTTGTAGAAGTGGGCAACCAAAGTATCTCACCATTTTTATGTGGCAAAGGAATATGTAACAAGAGATCTTTGTAGCAGTTGGATGGATTTCAGATATTGATTCCCCCCCCCATAAAGTTCAATATTTTTTCATAAAGGTAATTTGTTTTCCTGAAATGACCCTAAAATTGAAAAAAACTGCATTATTGTTGCTACTGCTTATCACTTTTGGCCATTGATGTGTCATCTACGTACTTAAACGGATTCTGAAATAAAAATATCAAAAGCCACTAGTAAATATGTGTTTAGTGGAATTGTTGGTCAGAAAAACACATTCACGAAAAAGAACATTTGGGTCTTGGGGAGCAGCAGTGCAGGCTTATAAAATGACTTTTAACGTTGGGTGGTGTTTCGAGGGAGTAATTTGTTTTGTTTTTTTTTTAAAAAAATGATCATTTACAAAAACACAGCGAGAAACGCCCAGGTAAGTGTTTAAAACACAGCTGACGGCACAACCAATATTTAAGCAGAAGTTGTACCTTATCTCCGGAATTCTCACGAATAACTCATAATATAAACTCGCCTTAATTTGCTGAGGTTATCATGTCCACATGACAAATGAATAGATAACCGATTTTATAAATGTGGAAAGACCAGTCCAGGTGAAAAATACGAGAAATTTCGACTCTGCGCGTTGGCCGTAACAGATTTATTATATCAAAGATACGAGTGAATCACAGTCGTCCGGAAGCGACATCTGAACGTTTAGCGGCGGTTCAGGATTATGCGATTCAGGTGTTTCTCCAGCAGTGAATTTGGGATCCGAGGTGGGCGTGTCTGACAGGCCACACCCCTTCCCGCTCCCACATCCGCGGCGCGCGGGGGTCCATCGCACTGCTCTCGCGCCGCCGCGCGCTTGTTAATTGTCTTAATTGAGCTCTGTAGTTCCAGACGGAAAAGTGGTCGCCGATTTAAAAAAAAAAAAAATAATAATAATAATAAGAAAACAAACTATTTTCTTTTTTCGTTATTAAAGTTGCACTTTAATTTTCATCTTGGATGTTGGACCGTATTATGCAAAATTATATCGCCTCTTAAAACGGAATACTGTTTTCAGAGCAACTTCAACGAATTTTTATATAATTCTAGACGGTACAAGTTCTTGAAAATAATTTAAGGTGGATGGATTTTAAACTGTTCCTAGTTCTTTTGGTGCTTACAAAGGGGATCTATTGCGCATCCAAGTCTGGAGGAAACCTGCAGCCTCACATGTAAGTCATCGGTCCTTTTGAGTCGCTTGCTGTGATTTTAAACGGCTTTATCTGAAAATAAGTTACTTCAGGCTTCTCCTTCGCCTTGACAAATTCATATATATATATATATAAACTGGACGTAACTTTTAGGTTGTAAGTTTAGTTGCATGAATAACCAATACCTGTTTACATTTTCACTCTCTGAAGGGTGAACTTCTCCTATGTTATAAAACTAAAGAGGGAGGGAAATAAGGTAAACTGAGATCACAGGTTATATTTCTCATGAGTTCTGTTCAATTGGGGGGGGAAAAAACGTTGCACGAAGTTTTTTACCGCTCTTGAAACTTCTTCATTGCATCTGGAGGCTTTAATGTAAATGATTCTAAAGTACATTGTTGTGCACCAATGGGAAAGTGTGGTTTGTGTCTGGATTCTTAACTATATATAAACTTTATGGTTCTTTCAATTACAGGCTTGTCGATAGTTAGGGAGTGGATGTCTTTAAATGAATGTCGATTGAAAGTACAGTTAAATTATTTTTTGGGCATTTTATTTTCTGCATGCAGTTTTATTGTATAAACTTGCAGTTGGTGTGTTTATGCAGCTTTTGCACTTTTTTTTTTTTTACTCAAGCAGCAAAGTTTAGTGTTTACTCACTTTTGGTTGTATTGCTTAAGCCTTTGTTACCTGTCATAAAATCACTCGTGGATATAGTAAAGAATTGTTGGTATTTTGCTCAAGGGTGTAGTGGCAAAATGACAAAATTGAGGCTCATGAACATTTTGTATTTCTGTGGAGGTTTTCATTCACTGAGGGGGTTAATCTTTCTCTTCAAATGTGGAACAACATCTCTTTTGCTGATCTCAGACATGAGTTGGCCCACAGCGGTCAGAAACGTGTTGAGAATGTATATTGCTGTCTCGCCATATTTTGGAACAAAGACCATCTGTGCTAATAATACCACGTTCAATTTATTGTGCATATTTTCCTTTAGAGACACAGCCTCGTATTACAGAAGGAAATGTTAGAATGTATTAGCTGGGTTACCTAGTGCTGCCTGGGACAAAAAAAATGTAATGATGGAAAGGTTTAAAAAAAAAAAAACATGTTCACCAAACTGTTTTAACATTAAAGTAGTTGCATTTAATGCATAAGCATGGATAGTGCAGTCAAACAGGAGAAAGCCTCAGACTGATGTGTGTGGAGCAAGAAAATCCCTCAGCTTCATGTACATATGCTCTGCATTAGTACGTGCCGCATGTCATGCGAATGCCCCTGCTTTGCCAAGCCTTGCCTTGGAGTTCAATGAATGAAAAATACTCACTAAGGGAAGTGAGAAGTACCTGTGTGCCAAACTTCAAGTCTGTAGCTTGAACAAAGCTGTGAATAAAGAAGACAAACCAAAAAAGAGATTGAGTTTTATAGATATAGAAGTTTTTGTGTGCAGTAGGAATAATTATGGTCAGTTGAAATTGTATAATTTATAATAATTTAAAGAATGTAGGCTACTCTTTCAGTGACCAAAGTCATTACTGTAATGCTGTTAAATTAACTGAAACTTGCGTGAGGAAGCAGATGTGATCTTTTGGAATCTCGTTCACTTCTAGGACAGGAGAACTGGTTGTTTTTTTTAACATGCAAAGCATCGTTCAGACTGGGGCAGGATTTGAAATCTAATCACCAGAGATCAGATGTTTAATGTCAAGCCTATTCTGTGTGTGCTGGATAATGCGACCTCTTGTATGTTGAGCAAACTCGGGTCTCTAATGGTTCTGAGGCCAAGTATGGGGAAATTCCTCACAGATTTTTCAGCAGGCTTCACTTCATTTTTTTTTTTTTTGTGGACAAATTGGTAATCCTCACAAGTGTTTTAAGTTTAGTGAGAAGATCAGTTCCGAAAGTGTTGTGCAAGTGATTCTCCCCCCCCCATTTTGCAAAAATTACTTATTAAAAAAAATCTATCTTGAAACAAAGTAGCTCTGAGATGGACCACAGTTTGAGGTGAGACATTAACGGTGCTCTGTGCTGCCCTCTACAGGCCCAATGTGTGTGCAGAGCAACAGCTGATGCAGGTGGCGCAGAGGCAGCCGTACGTCCAGGTCTTCACCCGCATGGTTAAGGTGTGGAAGCAAGGCTGCTCTGGAAAGGCCTGGTGTGCGGGACACCAACGGAGGTGAGGCCCTCCTGACTGCTCAGTTACATGACCCTCCATCACCTCTTTGCTCTCTTGCTCGCTTCTGCAGCAGTTGCATGACTCTTGCTGCTAAGACTTACACTGCTAGTTCAGTGATGTTTTAACAACTGAAAGGTCACATTGGGTGTAGACTGGTGCTGTATGTTTTGTCCTTTTACACACAAATCCCCAGCTGAATGTTGGAGTATTTTTTTCTCTCTCTCTCCGTCTGATCTTGCTGTGTCTACATTATTGTGCCTGACCCTTTAATGAGAGTCCACATGTCTACTCAGCAGTGCTACCTCAGAATGTCAACAGGTGAACTGTCCACTTAACTGCCCTGTTTTTTCCCAGGCTTCAAACATGGGCTGTAATTTGCCAGTTGCATAATGACTGGTGGTGGGGTGGGGTGGGGGGAGGCACAAATCACAGGGACAGAGATGGAGCGCTGAGGTGCGGGGCACCCTGCGACACGCCAACATCAAAGAGTGGGGAGCATGATGGGCACCATGTGTTCAGACGGAGCCTCCGTTTGATGTGGGTGGTAGAACGCTTGCCATTTTGACCCACAGCGGTGGGCGACATCTTGCACGTACGGGCTACTGATCGCCGTTTCCGTGTTTGCTGCAGGACGGCCTACTACACAGCCTATAGACAGGTGTACCGGCAGGAGTACCACACGGTGTACAAGTGCTGCCCTGGGTGGTCCCAGCTCAATGGAGAAGCAGGCTGTCTCTATCGTAAGTTTCATTTTCCATTTCGACCAACATTTGTCTAGCAGCATTTTGGATACCTTTACAGACTATCCAGGGTGTTGAAGAGTCTTTAAAGAAATGCAGAGCTATTTCCTTATTTTAACCCCCCTGAAGTCTTGATATAAGGCAAAATGTAGATTGTTACCTTTAAACATGTATTTTGTAGGTTTGATTCGTCCACCACAAAGCTGAATTTCTCTGGCCTGTTATGAAATGTTTTACAGTAATATTTTGTGAGAAAAGTGTTGTGATCTAGGTTCTGGTGTTATGCTCTGTTTCTGGGAAGGTAGTCTGTCTGGAGTGCCAAAGGTTTAAGAAGGCTGAGGGAAAGGTCATCGTTCGCTCGAACTTGAGTGCCTTTGTCTGATGGCAAACCAAACATTAAACTTGGCCATCAGATGCATCATGTCTAACTATATGCTTCATATAAGCAGATGTAGTTTTCCAAGCTGGTTTCTTGTATGCTCTACAGTTTTTGAAATCAAGTACTTTTTTGTGAAACCGTATATGAAGAGAACATTCTTCAAGGTGCCTCCCACAGGTTTTGAGTTTGAGGCGATCAATCCAGAAGTCACCTGAATGCAGCAAACTCAGAAGCTGACAGCCTCAGGTTCATGTGGCCACTGTTTTAGTGATTGGTTTCCAAAGAAATACTGCGGAGGTTACAGTTGCTCCGGCTCTTTCCATGTTTCTCTTCCATGTTTCACGCGTGGCTGCACCAGACTGCTTTGCGGGTGGTGTTACCAGGTGACCAGGGGAAAGTATGTGCCCTTACTTGGCCTTGTGGGCTCTCAAAATCTTGCCTCTGGAGCTGGGGTCGGGGGGGGGGGGTGTCACGAGTTAGGGTGTCAGCAGTAGGCTCTGGTGCTGTTTGGTACATGGTGCCACATTGCCCTACCCTTCGCGATCTGGCTGAATGGAGCCTTAATGCAAGGCAGGGTGCACAGGACCACCCACACTGCATCTCCATGCAGATGTGTGTTTTCCAGCCTCAGCCTCTGTGTACCTTCAGCACGTGATCAGTGTTATTAATTTCATGGAACAGCCATTTAAAGTTCTTGACATCCCACCAAAAGGTATCTTTGTCTTGTGGGACTTCTCGTACAAACTGTTGTTGGAGAAACGATGTGCAGTTCCCTGTTAGACTGTATGGTAACAGCAGCGTGAGGGACGGTAAGCCTGCAGTGAAGCCGAACTTTATCACGAAGGCCTATTTTGTAAGTGCAGGGATTTAGTTATTGGTGTGCTCATCGGATTGCATTTATTCATCTACATCTTCTTACAACGTTCCCTTCTGACAAACATGGAATTCATAAAGCCTTCCAAATATTCCCCCCCCATGTTGGCCACCTTCCTTTTTTTTTTTTTTTTTTTTTTTTTTTTTTCTTTTGAGCAAAATCTTCTCTACGGAACCCTGCTGTGATTAAACTTGGCCTTTACTTGGCTTCGCCATACCATGGCAACTAGCGAGCATTCCTAAAGTTAGCACCGCTAGTGATTTGCCACACTGCTTCAAAGGCCTTATCTTTGCCAAAGGTCCCTTGCCACAATCCCTTGAAGGTATTTAATCCAGGTCATGTGAAGCGACATACTGGAGACTTCATGCATTTGACAATATCTCAGCCAGCACCCAGAATATATGGGAACTGCTGTAAGGGAAATGTCCCAGCAAAGACACCTGAACACCACTGAGCTGCCCCCCTGTTGCATCACTGAAGCTGGGCTTCAGAGAAAGATACTGGCATGGGGTCAACAGTTGCTCCCCTAAATCCTCTCTTTTCAGCTGGATTTCATTACCATTGCAAGCAATAGAGCCAGTGATGACCTCAATGAGCCCTTTGTCTTAGCAAGAATGGTTGCATCGTCATAAAGGGGCTACATTAGACTGGTCTCCAATGGGGCAGACAATTATGATGTCTTAAACAACATTCCTGCTCTTCTTTGCTGTCCCTCTGACTTAAGATCTTCCCCTTTGTTGTCTCTGTCATTACAATGTCTCTTCTCCTGAATGTGTGAAAGAAGCACAACATTCTATCATCATTACTTGAGACTTGGCAGGGCTCTCTGAATGGGCTAAATGAATCCCTCTTCTCTCTGTACCATTAAGCAAGGATGAAAGAAATCTGGGGCTGGGACTTGCTATCTCTGAAGCACCTCGCTCAGCACAACTCAATCCATCACATTTTATCGCAGTGGGAATGACACCCAAAAAGAAAGGCTGGTTCAGTAACAGGGGTCTGAATGGACTGAACAAGGACTTTGCACAAAATCTCTATAGACTGGACTGTTTTCTGAAGTTTTTCTTCAAACTGAAGTTGGAACAATAAGTCCAATGAGTTGTTTAGAGATTTTGGATTAAAGCCCAAATTATGGCTCTTATCTAATGACACCTGTACAGTGCTGTGCAAAAGTGTTAGGCATGTAACTTCACTGTCTTGAGAAGTACAGGTAGATTCTTATCTACCATCAGGGAGGTTTCTGATTGGTCCCAAATTTGTTCTGCAGCCTGAGAATGACCTCAAACACCCAATCTTGAGCAAAAAGAAGGAATCCTGCAAAAGATGGTACAGTCCCCACAGAGCCCTGATCTCAGCATGATCAAGTCAGTCTGGGAGGACATGCAGAGACAGTCAAAGTGTGCAGAAGAACTGTGGTCAGTTCCTCAAAATGTTTGGAAGAACCTCCCAACCTCTACCTTAAACTGCATGCAAGTTTGCATAAGAGAATTGATGCTGTTTTAAAGGCAAAGGGTGGTCCCACCAAATATTGATCCGATTGAGGTTTTTTTTGTCTACTGCACTTTTTAGAAGGTTTCTTGATTAATAAGTATTCATGGCATTACTTTTGGAACCATCCTCGCTTTATAGCACAGGTGCCTAAGACTTTTGCACAGTACTGTATGTATAGGTCCTCTTTACCTGTGCATTCATATACTTCACTGAGCAAATTTCTCTAAATGAACTGGTGTTGTCTGTACACAACATACTCAGAGGGGCTTATGAGAAAATTCTTCTGAGATGCATGTTTAAGCTCCAGGTCCTTCTGTGTACCTGGACCCAGCATCACTGGGGATGGCTGGGAGTTTTGTGTGATAGAGAGCTTGGAAAGGGGTGGGGGGTATGTGACTGAAAAAGCAGGAGATGGTCCAGACTCCCAGCAAGTCAAAATTGGCCTCTGACTTGTTGGCTCCCTCTTCCAACAAAACCTTGGTATAAGCTGATTAAGCTCTTGAATTGGGCCCAGTAGGAGCCCACAGAGAGCTAGGCCTGCTGGTGGGAAACCCAAACCCACACTGCTTTGTCAATGCAAGGCAGAGCCCTTTCAGCTTCTCCTACTGAGTGGGCGCAGAAGCACAGCTGTTAATTCGCCACAGGCACTGGCCAAATGCCTGGCTCCTGTGCAGAAGAGCTTCAGCTTTGTCTAGTAAGCACTTGCACTGTTTTCCACTGGTAAAACTCTGCAAATAAGAGGCCAGACGTTACTGACTTATCAGCAGTGCTATTGTTCCTCTTCTCATTGTCTCCACTTAGGCTATGCCTTCTACCAAAGCTCCTCCATTGTGCTTTTTCTTTTTAATCTTCTAAGGCAGGAGGGTGGTCTGGGGAGGTTCACCTTCCTGATTAAATGGCCCATTGAGTTCACAAGGCTCACACCTGAAGTGATTTGTAACTTTGCTCTGCTCTTGTTAGAGCAAGTGGTGTTTTCAGCACTCTGTTGCATGCCAAATGTTTCCAAGTCATTTGAGGCATATAAACTCAATTTTTTTTTTTTTTTTTTTTTGCAAAAACACTTAAAATACACATCAGTTTAATGAATACAATNTTTTTTTTCCATTTTTTTTTTTTTTTTTTTTTTTTTTTTTTTTTTTGCAGAAACACTTAAAATACACATCAGTTTAATGAATACAATGCTGACATCCTGAAGAAACAGGCGTAGGTGTGAAACGACAGACGGACCTCTCGTTTTCACCATAGTACCAAATTTATTTGTTTGTTTTTTGATGGTTACATTAACCTTTGTAAAGATGTCAAACACTAGCATTGACGTTGGTCGTTCTTTTAAGTGATACTGCTCGTGAAAGTGACTTGTATTATGTGTTTGTCCAGCTGGGCAGTTTGTTGGAGCAACAACGCGGGGGTCTTGCTCAAGGGTACTATCGCAGGAGGTGGGATTTAAACTTGGGTTCACGGAGTGCAAGGTGGCCCTCTGACCGCTGGGGTACCTGCTTTCCCAGGTATTGAGCTATTAGAGCATGTGCAGCATAATCTAAATGGATGCCTGATGTGGTTTTAACTGAGCCAAAAACACTATGGGCACAGTGGGGTGTGTGTTCAAGACTGTCCTGGTTTCTGCAAGTACACAATGTCTTTGTAGTCCCTTAGCACGTTAGCACATCGATCCTTACGTGTAATGGCAATTCTCCCGTGACTAAACCCCTCCTCCTCAGACTTCACCCCTACCTTCTACCACATCTTGGTAATGGTTACTAACCAATTACTCGACAACTGAATTTATGCTTTACTGATGCTTTTTCTGCTGCTCCGTATCGTAGAACTGAAATTTTTCTGCGAATGTGTTTGAATGTTCAAATCACCGAGACGGCGCATGCGTTTAATATCATGACGATAGAAGAAAATTTCCTGTCGAATTCAGTAACTGCAGGAGTATTCTTTCATGACACCATTTGATAAGGTTGATATTTTATATATAAAGACTTTGCTTTTTACTGTACAATGGTCTGCAGGCTTTTTGGAAACCTGGTAGCCATAAACAATACATACCCCCTTCTTTGGCCTTGTTAGCCACTGAGGGGGAACTGGCCCATTGTTGGACAGGACAAAAATTCCCAGTAATGGCTGAGAACTTGGAGCAGTAGTGCCTGTGTTTTAGGTACGGTGGGTGGTCTAAGGGTCTTCCTTTCTTTTGCATGGTGGAGTGTGACAAGTGTTGCACTCCACAGTGGCCATGGGAGGTCTAGAATAGGGTTCAAAAATTAAACTATTTTGTTCCATTCCTCTTGAGAGGGTTTCTGGTCTAGTTTAGGCAGCTTCAGACTCAAATGGACTGGAAAGGACTGTGAAGCTCATTGACGCTAAATGCCACAGAGGTCTACCATGGAATTTTGTTTCCCAGTATATTTGTGGGGGGGGGGCTTATTAATCACTGTCCAGAAACAGTTGGAAAACAGTTGTGCCAATATCAATTCTTGTTCGTTGGCTGAATTGTCGTGAGGGCGAGAATCGCGTAACCGTAGATGGGGAGGGTTTGGGTGCTGACTTCTGTAGCCACCTCCCTGGGAATCTCATTCCACTCTTGGACTGGGGCTGTTCACAGGGGGGAGGTGAAATGACAGATACTTGTCTGTCCACAGCTAGTGTGTGTATGTGAGATGGCATCACTGCCAGCATGTCATTTGCTACACCCTTTGTACTGAATACGTATCATCACCAGGCTTTCTTTTGAACTTCTAACAGTGCTTTGCTCTGGTGGCAGGTTGCTGAAAGAGTGCCTGCTCTGTCCTCATCACCACAAACATCTTTCGTGCCTCTTGCAGATCTACCAGCCTCCACGAGGCTGTTTGTTGTCCTAACCTCAGCGGTTTCCCCACTAAAGTGCCTGGATTACCCTTTATAAGTAACAATGTTTTGCTTAAATACGTCTCCTGCGACAGGCTATACTTGAATTTGATTTTGAAGGCTGAAATTTAATTGACTGGAAGAATAGCTTTTATACAGTGTGTAATTACACTTGTTTGGATGTTTAGGAATGCTCCTCAAAGCATTTTTTCATTTGGGGCAAGCAACTGTCTGAAGCTGCATCCATAAATTTTGTTTTTGAGCACCCTTTGGATTATTTATTTTTTTTCTAAAGCTCTGAAGTAATGGTCCCAGAAGTACTAATAACTTGAAAACGGAATTAAAAGCTTGATCGGAGTAAATAAATTGCTGCAAGTCTGTGATGGTGGTTCACAGAGACAAGAAGGCCTGAATGTATGGCACCTGTCCATTATCTAATACCGAGTAGCGGAGATCAGCCAAATAAAACCATCGGGGAATAGGCCTTTTAGCCACTTGCCGTTTGGACAAGCTGTTAATCTGCTCAGACGAGATCTTTGTGGCAGTTTGTTTATGATCATGGACACAGATGGGAATGCGTTTCAGTCCATTTGCTTTGCATCCAAGGTTGGCTGCAGTTCAGGGAGGGATTCCTCAGTGCGCCTGGGGAAAACATGATTCGATGGGAGCAGGGAAACATTCTCCAATGTACTGGGCAGGTCCCTAACGCCTCTCCAACGTACTCCCTTCAGGTTTTACGATCTTCAGCTATTAGATCTTAACTTCAGGTAGTCCCGCCCCCCCCCAGTATGCAATTCACAGTAGGTCAGTAGCCATCTCACCTGTTGCCCACAAACTTTGAAGGTTAAAAACTGTTTGTGGGAATACTGAGGGTTTGTTCTTGAATCGGGTGGAACACGCTACAGAATGTACTGACATTTAGTGTTTAACTTCAAATTTGAAGAAAGCAATAACTTAATGCAGTTAAGTGGAAGTTTGGTATTTGGTATGTGTGACTGTTCAATAAGGAAAGCACTTATCGCTGGTTACTGCCTCTTGTGATAAACTGTGTCAGGAAAAAATAAGCAGTTGAGGGGATTGTTGGAAAGAAGGCTGTTTGACTGGTCTGCTTGTCCTAGTGCAAGGTTCTTTTAACACTTCTAACTGATGTTGAGTGCTTTTCAACCATTAAATACCAGGATTTAAGTGACTCTTCCCTCCTCTTGTCTGTANGCAGCAGTGTGGAGTTTGACTGGTGTGCAGTGGGCTGCATTATGGAGCTGCGCAAGGTAAGAGGTGGTAGCATGGGTGATAAATGCTAGAAGTGAGGAGTATGAATATTTTTTTTTTTTTTTTTTTTTTTTTTTGTCACTACAGATAATTTTGACAGTCGTGAAGATTTTGCCAAAAAGAGGACTAGAAAGCTGCCAAAAATTAGTTCTTTTGGGAATAAAGATATTTTCTCACTGAGATTTTGTTTGCCTGTCCTCTTTTTTTTTTTGAATGGAGAGGATGTGACCAGATGAGGCTGTGCAAATTCTAATCCACTTCATCATGGGACCCTCTGCCAATGGAGCACTTCCATGTTGTCCATTTGCTTGTTAATGGAATGCAGCGATGAAAGAACAAATTCCTGTTTGGTTAAAACACGGGTAGGAATGTCTTTCTGGTCCGGGGCGATGTTGACAATGCCCAGCTTGCAACATTTTCGTAACATTTTATACCACAAAAAGTCTGCGGTGAGACGATTCAAAACTACAAAGTAAATTTGTAGCTTGCTGGCGTGAAGGCAGAAGAAATCTGCGAATCCGAAACACTGTATTTGGAAAGAATACTGAATACAACACTTCAGAATTGCAAAATATATTTGAAATGCTGCTATTGTGGGGAAACAAAATATCTCTTCCCAAAATGCACCTTTTGGCTTTGTTTACCTGGTTTGAGCACCCCACTTCATGAATTTGTAGTCACCTACACAGATAGACTAGCTAGTTGGATGCAGTGGGTCAGTGTTCCCCACTATATGCATAAATGGAAGCAGCAGATGTAGCTGTTTGAGGTTCTGCCTTGTACTCACAAGACCCAGGTTCACCACACTGGTCCTGTGACAGTACCATTCAGGAAGCTACTAAACTGAAATTGCTCCTGAAATACTTACCCAGATTTTTAAATAAATTTTTGGATACCAAGTTACCAATTAACATTCTTTACTTTCAAGAAAAGGATCATCCATCCTTCAATTATCATGAATCACTTTATGCTGGGAAAGACAAACTGACCAGATCTGTTATTGAATGGAGAAGACTTGAAGTTAATCTTGAATGTCATAGTTAAATAGACGTGTGGCAGTCTGCTTGCTTGTTTTACTTTAATATTTTAAAAAAAAATTTTTTTTTTTTTTTGTGGACAAGCATCACCCATTGTGAGTACAGCCCTAGTCATGCAGCTCATTTCAACCCCTTCTAGGTATTGGGCTCCTTTTAGGTACTAGGGGCAAAGGGGCTGTACAGAAATGAAAGTACTTGCATATATGTGACTAAATATCTCTAGAAAGTGATATTTGGAGAAGGTTTTATAGTGGGGACAGTTAGTGATATCCAGTGAATATATACAGATAGTGGAGTTATGGCCCAGCCTAGGGAATGAAGAGAGAATTGACATTGCCAGACAAACCAGAAACAAATTATACGTTTGTAGCTTTAAATTTTTAATTAAATTTACAACCAAATAATTAAACCCTTTCTCTAAAAGTTCAGCAAAGTTTTAAAGGGTGGTGTGTGTGTGGTGGTGGGGGGGTTTTGTCCTTGTTATCCAAACAACCTTAGACAAAAGGGACACTGTTCTACCCTTCTTCCTTACCCACAGTAAAACCATGGGGGGTTCAAAAGGCAAAGGGCACTTATGCCTTTGTACCAGTTGCTTAATATTTACAAGAACAATAGGTTTGAAAGACTATTTTATGCAGAGGTTCAGCACCACTTGCATTAGTAGCCATTGGGTATAAGAACAAAGGTTAACGGAGCATCAGCTATTCCTAAATCCCCCACACACTTTCTTCTAGCTCAGACTTCCTTCCTCTCTCCCTTCTTTGGCTCAGGTGTCCTTGTTCCTTAAATGCCTTCACAAAAGGCTGGCCAGTGGCATTCTACTTCCAGTTTATCAGCAGAGCCCCACATGAATCTAGAGGCTTTAGAACCAAGGCTGTAACAGTTGTGCTAAGGGGTGTCTTACATGAAACAAAACCACATATTCCACTATGTAAAACAGTTTATCCATCTCGCACCCAGGAAGGAAAAGTGGCAAAGCCAAAAGAAAGTCTTCTGCTCCCAACTATACTAATCCATAGACAGGACGCCACTTGCTGTAAGAAAGCATGTGAGCGCATACAGAATACAACAAATTGCAAATCTGATCGGAAACAAACGGTTAAGTGCCAGAAGGGAAGAAGGCTCCCTTATTCTCCTCATTTGTGTTGGTCTTTATTTAGATAGGAGGTGGTTCCAGTAAATCAATATTCAATTCACCGGGTAGATCTAGTCTGAAATGAGGGAAGAAAAGAAGCAAACGCAGCCAGTCCGGGGCTGTGACAAGATTGAGTTTTATTGAACTTGAGAACATGGGCTTGTGATCAAATTGGCAGATATCACCTGGGTAGGAAGTGAGGGTACAGTGGGTTTGGAAAGGTGTAGGGGTTGGGATGACTGGAGTGAAAGAAAAGGGCCAGAAAAGAAGGCAGGTGTGATATTTAAAGTCCAACGTTGCTGTGACGATTATGAAGTTGTCTGGGTTCTTCTGGCAGATACTCACACTTCCTCTTCTACTTTGCTTTTGCTTTGTGACTATATGCCCTGCCAGACCACTGATGCATGTAGTAGAATAAGTATTAGGTTGAAAAGTAGCCCTGATGTTTTTAGGTGTCCTGAAGTTATGTTTCTAGACGAGATTTCATGCTTTTAAGTTGTATAGTTTTTGTTCAGATGACAAGGCATTTTTGAACTGTGGGGTGAAAGGAGCAGGTTATGGACTTAGCACAGAATGCAGGTGTGCATTTTCTGCCAGGCCTTCAGAGGTATTTCATACCATCCTGTCCAGGATGTGGAGAGCAAAGACAGAGATGGATTCCTCATGAGACTAAGTCATAGAGATATTTATGCTCAACAAAAGCGTAGCAACTGCCAGGGTGGAGTCTGACTGCAATCCCACCCACTCCCACGATTCCCTCCCTTATCCCTGTAGATAATCCTGTATTTCCTATGCACAAGGCAGTGCTTGGTGGGGAGTGGCAGAGGCAGTGGTGGCTGGGAAGGTCACAGAGGCCTTCGGGATATGCTTTCTGATTGTGGAGTGGCAGAGACTGTGTAGGAGGCTTTGAGCTTCAGGGCTAGTTTCTCTGTGGAGGCCATGTCTTTCCGAACTTTTCGTGTTCCATAAGGACACTTCTTCCAGTACGCTAAAGAATGTTAGGCAACAGTCATTAGAATCACCCTACCTGTTGGCATTTTTCCGAAGCTAAACCCCTGCTCCGAGTTGACAACCCATTTGCTGTTTGGAAGGCAGAGGATTCCATTTTTGGAGGAAACCTCTATAGGTTCAATCCCATAGAGCAGATGGTTGGGATTAAGTTAAATATTCAGAGCATTCTATAGCTAGCTTCTTCATTTTGACAGAAGTATGTGGCTGATCAACACAAGTCTTTGTGAAATCACAGTGGACTTTTAATCCGACAATGATGAGGACCTTCCATGTCATCCAGAACCAGTGTGGTATTTGAAATAAGCTGCTGTCCCATAGTAAATCAGCACAAAGTCAAGTGAGAGATGCACCGTAGGCCTTTTTAATAAATATCTTTCTGCCCCTCTTAGAAAAATTAAAGGGGGGGGGGAGAGAAACGTGAATCAAGTGTCACTGGTTACAAGGATACAGGAATCACTGTGTTAATGTAAATGTGGCTTCATCTGCATACGAGAATACATTTGCTATATTTCCCCCATCACATTCTTTGGGCAAGTACATAGGAGGAGAAAACCCAGTAACT
Organism: Arapaima gigas; assembly: GCA_900497675.1. Lineage (NCBI taxonomy): Eukaryota > Metazoa > Chordata > Actinopteri > Osteoglossiformes > Osteoglossidae > Arapaima > Arapaima gigas. Next base: position 275,566 of record UFQX01000566.1, on the reverse strand, counting down.
TTTACTCAAGATTATAGGATTTTTTTGGCTGTTGCTGGCACTTATCTGTTGAGAACACAGATACCCTGTGATTTGTGTTCTTTTTATTTAGTTAGTTATAGGGAAAAATAGCAATTACCTTTTCATGTACAAAACTTGTTTGGCAGATGACGTTAACTAGTGGCTTACCATTGGTATACAAGTAGGAACTGTTTACTGACTTTGGTTTGCGATCGATCCCTGCAAATTGGGATGTTTTGCAAGGGCAAACAACTTAAATCCCTTGCTGTCTCATTTGGCTGAACGTTCATGAATGCCACGTGGATTAAAAAGGGTTAACTAGGTATGTGAGTTCTTCTGCACTTTCTTGGTCACAACAAACTAGACTCCACAGGGTGATAAACCAGGCTTTTTGTGAGCTAACAAACCAATAATAACCTGCTGGTGAACTAACAGCTGACTATTTATGATGTGATGTGTTGATGACTGCAGCCTGGTGTTTGCATGAAGCCTCTCCTTATCTTTTCTTTCTCCCTCTGTTTTTAACTCCAGCGCTCTGCAGTTATGGAGTGTGCTTCAATGGCGGTCAATGTCGCGAAGGCTCCATCCAGCTTTGTGAATGTCCGGCAGGCTTCAGAGGGCCCAGCTGTCAGTACGGTCAGTACCTCCCTGCTGTTGCCTGGCTTCTTCTGCCATCTTTTTGTGAGCATGCAAGCACACTGCTGTGCCAAACGGAGATCTCACTCCATGTCACTCATAATAGGAATCACATCTACTTGTTTTGTTGATCAACAAACAGGCTGCTGTAAGACCCTACTACTTCCTTCATGTGAAGTCTCTGAATGATGCTAATGTTTTGGTAGTAGTAGTATGAGTAGTATTAACATTTATTTTGGTTTATGTATGACTGATGCATGTGGTTAGTAATGGGATTTGGTGCTGTGGCCCAACTTTTTGAATCAAATCAATAGCAAACTGGAATTTTTTAAATGTCCTTCTGGCTATGGCATTTTCATGGCATTTTCTTACCTGATAAGCTTTTATATGAAAGATTAGCATGCTTCCCATTATTCCTTCAGGAAGTACCTCTCAGGCACTACAGCAGGACTTAACTGGGAGATCTTCAGGTAACCAGTCTGAGTCTATAATGACTGCATTACCTGCTGCTTCAGTGGAATTAACTGCTTTTAGACGGGACATTATTAATGTCAGAGACCATTTTTCCAATACTTTATTTTGTTTGTTTTTTCTGACCTCCTCTAGCTTCAGCATGCTGGTTTTTTGTCGATTAAATAGTGTTACACGTGCTGTTGAAAAGCACTAGGGGTCCGTGGCCCGGTGCTGTCTTCCCCCAACCCTGCTGAAGTTGTCAAATGCCAAGAATGTTATCTGCAGGCAGTATGGAAGTGCAGCCAGTGAATCTGTGCTCTGCAGAGAAGGATGTTGTTTTTACAATGGCTACACACATCAGGAAATTCCTCAAGTCCTTGTGCACCACCAAAAGCTTCCTGGTTCCGGACGTGTTTTTGGGGTGTCGGAATGGTAGGGGCCCTTAAGGACACTTGTCTTATACTAGGTTTAAAGGTGTCAATACTCCAGAACAATGTGAGCCCATCTCCCAGACTCCACAATCAATGCTGAATGGTTACGGAGTTATTTTATGAGGGTCTTGAACATGCACATCAGGTGGCTTTTGCCTGGCTTGGGGCACAAGTGGGCACACTGATGGGACAAAGGCATAAGCACAGCAGTTCTCAAGGACAAAAGTGTTTATTAAAACAAAACCAAACTAGCCAGGTAAGTGGCCCCATTAGGGCAGAACAATACAACTAAATGAAAACAAGCACAAAAATCAGCAAAAAAACACAGGTAATGGAAAAATATCTCCCACAACCCAAGCCTGGGCCCGATACATGGAGCTCTCTTGCTCCCTGCCAACAGTTAAAATCTCTTCCACCCTTCTGAGTCATCTTGTTCCAAAACTTGCTGCTTAAAAAGACTTTGCTGATGAGGCTTCTTTTGCCAGCAGTTGGTCATCGTTGCTCTGTTAAGGCAGGGGCTACTATTGAGAAGCTGCCTATCACAAAAGGAAATCTAGCCTCAGGCTATGGCTGCACCACCCACCAGTTCACAGGCAGGGAATATACCTTTGTGAAAGATCCAAAGAGCACATTTTTTGGTAATTAAGAGGTGCAAATATTTTAGAGTTCAGAGCACGGTGTGTGTGTTCAGCCACTAGTGAACGGGAGTGTTTCGGTGAAGAATGTAACTGATATGTCTGGAGATGTTTGAACTGCAGCTGGTCCTGTAGAAAAGCATCTTAAAGTCCTGTTAGGAGCTGTCAGGTTGTCGATATTCAGCTTTGAAATGTCTTGTTCATTCAAATTATGCAAGTCGAACTGCATCGGTCAGTAGGACCTGTGCTGTGTACAGGGAAGGGTCATCTTAGCAGAGAGTGTCTAGTCAAGACATACAAATCCTGCTTTCATGTTATCTCTGCTGTCGTGAATGAACATTTTGGACAGCTTTTTTTTTTTTTTTTAAGGGGAAAATGTAGTGTAAAAAGGGTAATAGGCTGTTTATCAATAGTTGTATCGCCAACAGTGACTTTCAGCCTTCTCACACAAGTACACGCTAGAAGATGGTCGCGTTAAAGAAAAGTGGAGTTAAGAGGAAAAACGGCTCTTCTCTCTGGATGGCTCTAGAAGTACAGTCTCTACTGTTTTAACAAGTGTTGGTACTTATGATGCGGTGACCGAGATGGGGGACTGATTTTGTGCATTTGCTAAAGTCTTCATCTGTCATCATGCATAACTTGTACTGTGCAGAAGCATTAAGTAGCATAGTGGTTACAGTCACCAGCTTGCATTCATAGCATCCGGGTTTGTTCCCCTTCTTGGGGTTTTTCACATCAAGAAGGATGGAGGGCATACTGAAGGTGTACGGAAACCTTACATTTTGTTTGTGGTAGTTATGGAAACGGTCTATGAAACGCCAAATGTTTAGCGAGGTGTGTTTTCACACAGGCCTGCGAAAAGAGTGGTGGATCAAAGTTGTTCCCTGAATGGTGCATATTCATCACAAGCCTCACCACTGCCTCTGATGAAATGAGGATTCTGGGTGTAGTTGCATATCGATGTCTCACAAGTGATCCGTCAAGAATTTAAAATGTCAACCTTGGACGCGGTATGGTTTAGAGTTTGGGTGGCCTCTGGGTCTTCCCTCCTGAACAGTAACCCCAGTGGACGATGTGAGAATTTTTTGTAGTGAAAAAGGAGAGGCTGTAAAAGCATCTTCAATCTGGCTTTAATTTTTTTTAGTCATCCTGTTCTGGCAAGGGCTTGTTGATTCTCCTCACTCCAGCAGACACATTCCATTAACACTTGGTGTTTAGTGAGGTAAAAACATGTTGGACAGGAAATGGTGTCGGAGGATATAATGAAGGTGATAAGACTGTGGTGGACTAGCCAACCCCCCCCCTCACGTGTAAAACAATGAATGTATTTTTTTTTTTTTGAATATACCCCAGTGTGTCTAAGGTTTGGGGGTGTGTCAGAGGTGGAGGTGTTGGAGGTCATCTGCTGAAAGACTTTAAAGGCAGTGTTGAAAACAAGGCTGGTCATCTCAACTTCTGATGTGTGCTTGAGCTTCCTGCTCCTGCTGGGTGGAATGGAATGGGAACCCTNACATGTTGGACAGGAAATGGTGTCGGAGGATATAATGAAGGTGATAAGACTGTGGTGGACTAGCCAACCCCCCCCCCTCACGTGTAAAACAATGAATGTATTTTTTTTTTTTTGAATATACCCCAGTGTGTCTAAGGTTTGGGGGTGTGTCAGAGGTGGAGGTGTTGGAGGTCATCTGCTGAAAGACTTTAAAGGCAGTGTTGAAAACAAGGCTGGTCATCTCAACTTCTGATGTGTGCTTGAGCTTCCTGCTCCTGCTGGGTGGAATGGAATGGGAACCCTGCTGGTTTTTAAGAGCTTGGATGGGCCTCCTGTGGTTGGATGAGGGGTGGTGGTGGTGGTGGTGGTTCAGGACTGCCTATAGTCCACTGGGGTTCCTGTCAGCTAGGTCCCATGCGAAGTATACTCTGCCGGGCCCTTTGGGTTTCATTTCTGTGGGATGAAGCCACAGCACTCAAGGCCAATGACTTACTTGAAAATCACAGGATGCCTGTCCAGGAAAAGCGATTCTTTCTGCAGAATCAGCAGTAATATAGGGCCATTTACCCCCTGGATCAGCCTGCCTGTGCAGACACCTCCAATACTTATCTCCCCAAGGTCTTGCCCTCCCACTTGAGTGCTTAGCTATGAATGATGATGATGATGATGATACCTGTGTAGCTCAGCAATGGGCACTAAATGGAAATCTGTTCCCCTGCGGTGTGTGTTCTTTGTTCGAGTCCATCCTGATGGTAAGATATCTGGTTGGGCAACTTGTGCTGTTGGCGCTTATTTATACAGACAGCACCAGAATTATGGATGAAAATCTTATTAAAAACTGGATTGTGAATGAGGTTAAATGTGGACCTCTAACATATTTGCTTGATATTTATATTTTGCAAGAAGGGTAAAAAGTGGTCTGTTTAGTGCTGATAAATCTTGAACAGATGTAGCACAGTGTACCTCTTTAAAATGTCCTTGTCAAAGTGATAAAAATGTGAGCCGTTTCTCTTACCCATAGAAAATCTGTAGAAAGTAAGGCAATGACGGCTAAGGAGGACAGCTAATAAAACATTGCCTGTGCCATATAGGGATGTTCTCGACTAACCTAAATTTAAAAAAAAAAAAAGTCAGTTTCTTAACCACAAGAATTCTAGAAGTCATGGTAAAATTCAGTTCTAGAAGCTTTATTTTCTTAATGGTTCACAGCAGAGCAGTTTTGGCGTTTATTACTTCTGTTTTCGTTTGAGTTGACTTTGGGGGATTCTGCTATCGCTTGTGAGCTCTTTTCCTGTAACTGGCGCTGGCCAGCAGTCCATCTACTGCTCTTAGTGAGCAAATACACTTTTTACTGAGATGTGAGGAGAGGGACGGAAGGACGGACAGTCTCACCTCTGAATAATCCTGTTTGCCTGCCTTGAATGGGCTAAATGGTACACTATAAAAATGACTGCATATTTGAAGATGACAACATCTTGATTCACTTGCTATGCTAGAAACGTTGTAATCGGCCACACGCTTTCTGACAAGTATTGGGTTGATTTATTTTACCTGCTTATTCACTTTTAGTGTAAAATTACCTGATCCTGCTGCAAATAGATGTCAATCGGTTGTTGACCATTTCAGGTAGATACAGATTTGTTTTTAATACATTTTAAATATTTCAGTGTGGTTTCTGAAGGCAGCTACGTTGAATTCATAAATGTTTACTTTGCTGATCATATTTTGGTTTAAGGATAAAAAACCAGTTGTATGATGCTTGCATCTTTTCCCTTCCGTAGGGTCTTATGTAGTAAGTAGTTTTCCTGAAAAACATGATAAAACTAGTGATCTGCAGTATTTTCTTAAATGGTAGTCGTGCCTTCAGAATCTCACATTGTGACATCCCTTGTCATGGTGTGCCAGGCTTTTACCTGGTTCTTGACGTGTCATATGGGTTGTGGTCCGTTTCATAGTAAGTTTGTGTTACAAGAGAAAAACAATATACAGTGTTTTTGCCATTATATGGCCCTTAATGTTCTGTTTCAAGTGTAATGCAGGGCTGTCCTTTGGGGGGGGGGGGGGGGGNGGGGGGGGGGGGGGGGGGGGGGGGGGGGGGGGGGGGGGGGGGGGGTCTCTTCTAACGTTGTTGGGCTGTTTGTGAGGAATCTTTCCAAGTGCACTGGAGGCGGGGGGTGGTCTGTGGGTCTAGGTCTCATTTCAGTGACCAGCTGTGCACTCACACTGGTCTCTAGCAGCAGCTCCTGGCTCAGCATAAATGACACTCGTATATTGCGAGCCTGTGATTTGCTGCCGGTTCTAAGTCCTGTCGAAGATGAAAAATGACCGCCATTATTTCTCCCTGTCGGTACTTGTGGGTTTTACTCAATCTGCGAGCAGCATGAAGTAAGTGACATGTTTTGTTCCTAAGTCACAGCAGTCCACTTTATGATGGAAAGGGGCAGGGTGTCCGGATTGAAACGATGCCAAGTTTTGTAAGCAAATCGCCATGTTCTATCATTTGAAGGCAACCATTTTTATATTTATCGCCTACTGACCTACGACCAGAAAAGTGTCCAGATCCAGAAAAATAGATATTTTGGGTGTGAATGGTTTTTTTTAACCAGAATTTTGCTATTATAGTGACTTTTTTTCCTTTGAAAATAACTGTACATTTGCATAATGCCACAAAGGGATTAATTAAAAAAGTTCTTTGTTGTTTTAACTTAAATATTTTTCATTACTTCTTCCCAGGAAATTTTTTTTTTTGTGTGTAAGTTTTTCCTACTCGTCCATCACCAATACATGATTATAATTTTCTTATTTTTGAATTAATTTTGTCATAACCTGCTTACCGTAGCTTTAAACATAGCCACACAGTGGGAACCGTGGAGCTGCAGGTAAGGGTAGAAGCTAGTGGATTTTAAAGAGGTGGTGCAGTTCAAACTGTGGTCAGTATGAAACTAAGCAGATGGGAGAAGGATCGAACGGTATTCTGGTGCTGACTGCCATGGAGAGTGAAGAGTGCTGTAGAGGAAGATGTCAGGATAAACATGTGGGTACAAAAATAGGGGGGTTGTGGAGAGAACAACATAGAAATGAAGAGTGAGAGGATTACAGAGAATAAAAGCTGAGAAAGAGAAAGAAATCAATAAAATTCCATGGTGACTGGACTGGCCTAGCAGAGCCCAGCATCATTTGCATAGTACGGTGCCTATAAATTGTTGTATATGACCATAGCGATGGGTGATGATAAACACCTGTTAGCAGTAAGACATATTGAGGCATCCTGTGATTCATTGCTGCTTTTCGGTGACAAATTGCTAGCTTTTAATTTTTCTAACTTATGGAAGTGTTTTTCTTATTCTTCCGCACTTTTTTTTACATCATTTTGAAATTCCAGTGGAATTTTTCCTTACATGTTTATTTCTGTCATACTGTATCTATCTACTGGAAATCTAATTTGACATTTTTCTTATAATTGTAATTCTATTGTAAGTCGTGCTGTCTTTTTTTTTTTTTTTTTTTTTAACATGTATCTGCTGTGACTTTAACTCCTGTTTCTTTGAGGGAANTTTTTTTTTTTTTTTTTTTTTTTTTTTTTTTTTTTTTTTTTAACATGTATCTGCTGTGACTTTAACTCCTGTTTCTTTGAGGGAATCTCAAAAAAGGTTGAAAAATGTTCAACAGTTCTTCAATCTGTTGAAGAAATTGGGTATCGACCTTCTGAAAATTAGTTTTTCCTTTTAAAGTACAGTAATGGAAAAATGACTTTTACCCCAGTGTTCCTGTCTATTATTCCAGTCATCACTGCTTTCATCAAAAAAGTGTCAAAGATCACTATCATATAAAGCAACTATTTCTAATGGTTTCCACTGAAATTTTTATAAGACTTATAGTAAAATAGATAATATCATAACTGAATGTAATCCAAAAATGGAAAAATAATTTGGGTGTTAAAGAGAGATGCCCACTGTAAAACAGCATGTCTAAAGTTGAACACATAGGCACACAATCCTCCGCCTTATTGTTTATTTCAACACAATGCCAGCTCATGTTTTTAAGTTGACGATTAACATTTGTTACAAAAAGTTGCTAATATTGTATTTAAAAAGTTCATTCAGACTGAGTTCTTAGTCTTTCCTAACCTAAATGTACACAAGTTTTTAAACACGTGTGAGGGAACCTCGGCATTTGTACTAATGGTGTGTTCTCCTGAGCGAGAGATGGAGCCGGGAGGGAAGAACACCACCGGTGTTTGGCAATTCCTGGAGTCAGGAGAGATGAAAAAGAGCAACTCTTATAGTTTTCTCTCCTCAGTGAGGGTCTGTCTGGTGTACACCTCCTCTCTTTGCACTTCATACTTTTTCTCCTTGTATCCTTATACATTTTGGTGGCATTACTCTAACTTGGACTAGAACTGTGGCATCTAAATATGAGCTCAAAGGCCACTATACAGGTTTACGCTCAATTTCCTGCTGTTGCCATTTGTGAGATCTTTATCTGTGAAGTGGACTTTTAAACAAACTGAACCCATTACTGGTTTTATTTTTGTGCAAAAAAAACCCACAGGATCAATAGGATGCCCGCTGCATCACTTGGGACGTCTTCAGCTGGGCTGAATAGTGTTTGGTTGAGCATCAAATAAAAAACAGAAGGTTCCAAGAAAGGGAACGGTGTGACTATTTAGTCAAGGTCTTTTTCAGCTTAAAGACCAGCCACTGGGTTGCAGTGTGCCGAGTACCATGTTCATCTATCCAAAATGAAGCTGTTAGAAGCGCTGCGGCCAATGCTGTTATGTAGCACCTGGGTTATTAGGAAGTGCTGACATTGGCATCCCAGTTGAACTCAATTTTAAACCACTAGGCTTTTACTAAGCTGTAAAGAGAACTTTTCTGGCCTGGTTTAGGGGTGCTGGGGCAAGAGTCCAGATGACACTTTCTTCTCCTGCTGAGCCAAGACCCTTCCAGTCATTATTTTATTTTATTTTATTTTTTTTTGACTGGGCTGGGTCCCCAAGTTCCTCTCCCCTGAAGGAAACATCGCTCACGATTTCTGGAATTCCTTGAATGCAGTAAGCTGCATGTACACGTGACGGGGTTGCGAGGAACCCGGGGTGAGCTAGAAGGGGCAGGGGCGGGGGGGGGNGGGGGGGGGGGGGGGGGGGGGGGGGGGGGGGGTGACATTCTTCACTTGCACAGCCGGTGAGCAGCTGTATCATTGGTCCTGCTGTCTTAGCAAAACAGGAGACCACAAAGTGCTCCAGATAAACTGGTTGAGGGCTTCTGGAGAAAACGGACAGTGCAGATGGACAAGTAGCACCGGGATTTCCATTTCCTTGAGAGGCACAGAGGAAGGCAACTGGCATATTTGTAAATTTGGAGTTTTTATGATCAAAAGTGAGCCATAAAATGACTTTCAGGGGCAGGCAAAGCATATTCAGTTGACCGCAGAAGTAAGGTTCAGTGCACTACCGTGTGTGAAATGAATGTTAATGTTGTAAAGATTTAGTCAAAAGCTGGGTGTCCTTCAATGAGGTCTGTAAAAACCGCACGTCTGATCTGCCTCTTTGATATGGAACAGCTGTGTGCTGCCGTGTCTTATCTTGTACATCTTATCCATGTTTCTGTGATGTATCTACACTACGATTAGGCGTCTCTGACAAGTTCATAATGTGAAAAATCCAGAAAGATCTTCAACAGAAATGGCTCAACATTGTGCTATGGCTGTAATTCCAGAGGAGCACTTATTAACAGGGAATCTGTGTTAGGAGTGATAATGAATGTATCAGAATAAAAGAATAGCAGTAGCAGTTAAGGACTGGGATAGTAGTAATGTTTTAGTATTAAATGCTAGGAGTTGCAGTGGGATATATAGATGTTTAATCTTTGGAGATATTGCTGCTTTTGTTTCATTTAATGTTGCTTTTATTATGATGGCAGCCCTGCTTCTGGTTGTTTCTGAGTACAGAAGGATGTTGTGCTGATTTTTACACCAGTATGTCCAGCAGTTCTTTTTTACCCTGACATCTCACTGGTCCCAGAGTGCTGCGCGAGGCACGTTTTCACATTTCAGCAATGCTTTCTTAGACCTCCGTTTTAAATCTTCACAACTTCCATATCCACTGCATTGAAGAATTAAAAACAGATTTTGTTTCCCCCTCTCACCTGTGAATGACCCTCAAGGACCCTAGGGGTACTGCGAGTGTAGTGGCTTGGAACCGTCAACTGGAACTAGAAACTGGGTGAAGAGCGTTACATGAACAGGGGTCCTACGAGGGTCCCCCCACCCTTGATAAAGATGAACAAAAAAGCAGTAGAGTCCCTAATGACTAGATGCAAGAGTAGAACTGCAAAGTTCATGGGTCATGCAGACCAGACCCCTGGCACATAAAAAAAAAAAAAAGTCTGTTTACTCTAACCCTGCTTCTTGTCCCTGTCTATTAAAACACAGGAATGTTTTGCCCGATTTGTGGAATTGGTTACCTTCCTCACTTGCATCATGTCATTTCAAGCTCAGTGTCCCATTTGCTTGACCCTGATGTCAAGTCTTGGGCAGAAAGCATGGAATGTCAGTGCTTTTTTTTTTTTTTTTTTTTTAAAAAAGGAAAATGACAAACACATGGCCCTAAAACAAATCTCTGTGGAGGGGAAAAAGAGGGAAACCCCCACAGCCATAGGTTGTGAACATTCAAGCGCTGCATAGACTGAGTCAGTTTTGAACCCACAGAGCAGGAACTCTGAGGTACCCACTGTGCCACCATGTCAACCAAGAATAACAGCATAAAGCAACAAAAAGAATAGCCACTGAAAAAAGGAGCTTGCAAGATGTGCAAGTGATTTTGTATATTTGGGGGTGTTTAAAGCCTTTGCTTTAAATGTGTACAGAGACGTTCTGATATTCTCGACTTTGGAAATTGGTTTTCTTGGTGTTCACAAGATAAAGCAGGAATTTTGTGTGCTTGGTGGGGAAAATGGTGTGAACCCTTTTTTCTGGCTCAAGAAAACTGTTTTTTCCCAATTAATGTTCATGAAGATAGATAGATATATTTTATTTTTTATTTATTTTTTTGTGATAGTTCACTTAATGAGCTGCTCTTCAGCAACAAAATAGGCTGTATTCTGTCCAAAAACTCCCACTGCAGCCATTCATGCTGGAATCTCCCACAGACTGAAAACTTCTAAAAGTGCTACTTAAAGGCTGATGGAAGACATCTCTTGTTTTGTGTTTGTGCAAAAAAATGCAAGTATTCACAGTTGAAGTGGTAGGCTGCAGTACTTTGTTGTCCAAGTCAAAACAAGTTCAGTGGTGTATTTATATAAATATACTATGAAGTTGAGGCAGGTGGAAGATTTACTGACTAGAACAGTGACAACACAGTTGTGTAAAGATGCACTGGAAGCCAAATTTACCTTTTGCACAGTACCGTACTTTATAAAGTCTTAGGCACCTGTGGGGAAAAATGCTATAAAGCGAGGATGGTTCCAGAAGTAATGCCATGAATACTTATTAATCAATAAACCTTCTAAAAAGTGCAGTAGACAAAAAAAACCTCAGTCAGATCAATATTTGGTGTGACCACCCTTTGCCTTTAAAACAGCATCAATTCTCTTATGCAAACTTGCATGCAGTTGAAGGTAGAGGTTGGGAGGTTCTTCCAAACATTTTGAGGAACTGACCACAGTTCTTCTGCACACTTTGACTGTCTCTGCATGTCCTCCCACACTGACTTGATCATGTTGAGATCAGGGCTCTGTGGGGACCATACCATCTGTTGCAGGATTCCTTCTTTTTGTTTAAGATTGGGTGTTTGAGGTCATTCTCAGGCTGCAGAATGAATTTGGGCCCAACCAGAAACCTCCCTGATGGTAGATAAGAATATCCCTGTACTTCTCAAGACAGTGAAGTTGCATGCCTAACACTTTTGCACAGTACTGTACATGTCTGAGATTTGGGAAATGCAGTGTACCTGTAATGGGCAGAGATGGCTAACGTACAGTCCATATGGCTGCTAGTTTTCACAGGTTGTAAGACTAGCCAAAACCCCCACCTTACCTGTAGGATCTGACAGTGCCTGAGATAAGACCTCATCTGCTAAAGTCTGGAATAAAGAATTATAATCCTTCAACTTGTGGACGATTCTTACTTGGCAGGACAGCTAGTCCTACGGGACAGCAACTTGGATTTTGGGATTCTTTTTTAACTTTTTTGGCCCTACAGGTCTGCCCACACCTTCTTCTGAACAATGTATGTCCTTGCAGAAGAGGACAGCCTCCTGATGAGAGAGCAGTGTTGGCATGGGCCAAGTCTCCTGCCTCCCTTCCTAACCTCTCCTAATTGTGGAAAAGTACCAGCTGCGAGTCGCTGGAGTCCCACTCATTAGACCTCTTTCAGAAGCCGTGATGAAAGGTTGCTGCCTTCACACTCAAATCTCACAGCTTTGAGTGCGTTTGTATCTAAGTTGACAACGGTTTGCAAAACACAATTACAGGCTAATCTAGGCTCTGGTTTTTTTTTTTTTTTTTTTTTTTTTTTT
>UFQX01000566.1:250490-263342 GCA_900497675.1 Arapaima gigas | reverse complement strand
GTTTTTTTTTTTTTTTTTTTTTTTTTTTTTAATGCATGCTTCCCCTTCCTTTTTTGCCTCCCTTGGTCTTGGCTTTACACTGGTTTAACAGTCCTAGTAAATACTCCCAAAAATGAAAAGGTTGCTGTATGTCCAAGTTAATTGTATTCTAATTTGGCTAGAAAGTGCACAAAAGGTTATTCTTTTGTAAGCTGTGCTTTATTGGGGAAACGGCATTAGAGGTCATATGGTTTTAAGAGCAACATATTGCTTCTCTTCATGACTGTGCAGTCAAGACTTTTATTTATTTATTTTTTTTTTAAAAGCTACATAGCATGAATATTTTAAAGGTTGTAGGAACACTAACCTGGGGCAAGAATATGGTGGATGCGATTCTGATGAAGACGTTGTCAGACATTTTCAGTATACTGAACTAAAACCCTTTGTAACATGCTTCTCCAGGCTCAACCACATCCGGTTTCTCTTTAGAATGTCCGAAGCACCTGTCTACATGTCAGCTGGTGCCTGACTGATATCTGCATTGTCTTAAATAGCAGCTCATAGTACCCAGAGTCCCAGGTCTCTCATCTGGCAGAGATTTGTGAGCAAGTTGAGCAGCAACTGTGGAAGTTATGGGCAGCTGATAGTCTGTGTGCCTGACATAATGCCTTTTCCGAGGTGAGAGTGTTTAGTTATTCCTTAGAGATAGATATGCACGAGGGGCTGCTTTTCAAGGTCCATCATTGTACAAAAAGTGCTGTTTTATTCACACATCATTGCTTATTTGTGACTGTCTCCCTATATTTCACTTTCCCCTCCCACACAAAAGTCAATACTACAGGCAGTAGTCCATGTGTGGTATCGCCTCTGCTTGGACCAGGAGCTGGGAAGAGTGCGAGTTGACGTATTGCAGTTTCAGTGAATGTTGAACAGCGGGTTATCTTTTCAGGGTGCTATGAGAAACAGAGATTAGTCAGCTGTTACTCCCAGGCTTTTGTCTAATTGTTTAGATGAATGAGTTGGTTGTCCAGTGAGATACAGAGCTTTTTACTGGGAGAAAAAAAACTGCAAGGAGATGGATAATCTGTCTTGGAGAGGCTGAGTGATGATCAGTGGTGGTGAAGATCAGTTATTCAGGTGGATGTGTTTGAGAAACATTGCAGTGTGAGGGTTTATCTGTCAGCTGGGAAACTGATGGGAACAGCTGTGTATTGTCCAAATAGCAGTGATATGAAGATCCATGGGAGGTAAACACAGGCTAGAGAAGTTATGTAGATGCAGGCAAAGGACAACTGCTGAGAGGTTGAGGAGGTAGTGGAGTCATACCGCATCACCTGGTGAGATCGACTTTTTAAAGCCATTTAAGCCGTCGAGTCTTTTGGTACAAAGCTGTTCTAACAAAGCGAGGAGGACGTGTGATTTGACTGTTAAATGCAGCACATTTAAATTAGCATGGATTTCTTGTAGGCTGCAAATCCCTTCTGTTTGTGAATGTGAAGAAGGTTAATGACCTCTCCAAGAAAAAATATGAATAATTTCAATTTATTGCACTGAAAATCGATTGATCTTCCCGCATAAAATTACCGCCACATTGTGTTATAGGCAGTAATAGTGTAGTAATATTTTTATGCTGACTTTTGTTTGCTCTTTTCAGAGCAAATCTGCATTTCACAAATCCCCTGAAGGTCATTCATGGACTCTCAAGGGGGGGCATTCATGGAAGAAGACTGGGAACCTTCCCATCTATCTGTAACCTTGCTCACTGCTGTGCTTCTTTTCTAGTTGGTCAACCATGCATCCAGCCTAAGTTGATCCAGCTCTGTTGCAAAGTGTGAAAAAAGGTTGAAAATCATGAGTCACTTTGCATTCTGGTTGCTGCAGGCCCCGGTGGTTAGAAGCTGGAGCAACAGGCCCAGACTGGTGAAATGCTGCTGACAGGCACGTAAAGGGTCAAAGGGCAATCCTATTAACAACACACACTGACAGAATGTAAACTGGCTTGTGCCCGTCTCGTGGGGGGGTTCTGTCATAGTGGCATCTGCTGCAGGTTTTTGTCTTCTAGTTCTTAAGTGACGTTCCACAATTATCCCTCTATACTTGTTGAGAAGGGATAGGGTGCAGTTTGGGTCTCTGGATCCAACACCACCATGAACTTGGTCTCTTCAAGCAACCAAGAGATCATTCTTGACTTTGCCAGGGAAACTGTAGGTTGTGGCAGAGGTTTGGTGATGTGGATGTCAGGATTCAGTGGCTGTTTCACAATTTGCATTGGAATGTCAAAAGGAGACCAAAAACGATGATTCCACGTGACTAATGAAGGTGGTATTTGAATTCCACAAAAATCCGGAGAAAATGTATCTAAATTAATACAATATAGACACATTATACGTTTCAGATCAACAGCCCTTCTGAGTTTAAGTGGCAGGTGGGACCTGTTACTAGGATACTAGACAGTTTAATGAAAGAAGAAGAGACGTACATTCTAGAGACACTAATTTTTCATTTTTAGAGAGGAGATACCGATCCTGGTCTAATGCTTGTCAGCGCATGCCCTGGGAAGCAATTTGTATAAATGGCAAAAGCCAGCTGTTTTTTCAAACAGATATTTAGAGAATTCTATTTAGCCACACTTTCACATGAGAATTCTGTGACAGACAAAACTCCGCAAAATAGCAAAGTTTAAAGGAAAGATTAATGGCTGAAGACTTGTTCTCACCCTGTAGTTGGCCTGCCTGACACAGGCTGGACTGTCTGTTTTGTGTTTTGGTACAAACCGAATAAGATAAAGCACAGCTGAAATTCTTAAGCCTGAAAAAATTATCTTGTGTTTTTGCACCAATGCTAGTTTAGTGTGGAAAATACTGGCTGCCACCTTAGCATTTGAAATGAATGATCAGGGTCGGTCTGGATGTGCAGAAGTGTTTTGTCAAGCTAACAATACTGGCTCAACTGAATGCGTCTTGCGTCTCATCTGCGTGTCGGCTGAGAAATGTGCCATTGCGTGGCAGCACGGCGTGAAGCGTGAATCCCTCTAGCACCTGGGCTCCCTGTATAGACATTGATTTGATTCTGGCTCAGCTTGTTTGTGTAGGTTTCCTCTGGATGTTCTGGTCCCAAACAGTCCAAAGACACATTTGTGGTGAAATGGTCAC
The DNA here is from genome assembly GCA_900497675.1 of Arapaima gigas. Classification (NCBI taxonomy): domain Eukaryota; kingdom Metazoa; phylum Chordata; class Actinopteri; order Osteoglossiformes; family Osteoglossidae; genus Arapaima; species Arapaima gigas. The sequence continues at coordinate 260,211 of UFQX01000566.1, read as the reverse complement.
TCTAAATTGCCAGGTGTGTGTGTGTGTGTGTGTGTGTGTGTGTGTGTGTGTGTGTGTGTGTGTGAGTGAGAGAGAGAGAGAGGGGCTTCCTATGGACTGGCATCCCCTTCTGGGTGTAGCCTACCTTGTGCTCTGTGCTTCTGGGATAAACTCCAAATGAATGCAGCCCTTCTTCAGACAAGCTGCTATCAGTACTGAGTGGAATTATAATACCTGATTTTTTTTTTCTTCTTTGCTCCATTTGAAAATATTAATCTACAGATATATTACAAAAATAGTCATTTTGTGGGTTACACTGATTTGAGTTATAAGAATAAGATTTAATAGCCCAACGCTGACATACAAGATAGTTCACCATGCTTATGAGGACAGAATTTGGATTTCATGCCTCAAGAGTTGGATGGTGCGAGACACATTGATTATCTATTTTCTTTTGGTGCATTTTTTTAAAAAAACACCACAGCAATAAATCATGATTATTAACTGGTACTTTGATACCTTTCTATAGATATAATGCACTAAACTCCCTGGAATCAATTGCACATTTGTGAAACAGAAAAATGTAACGTGCACATACGGCAGGTTGTCCATTGTTAAGATTATCATCTTCGGCGTCCTTCCAGTCAAGATGAGGCTTTGGTGGTGCTGATGGAGGTGTAACACCATCACTCTGACAGTTTACCGGTGTCCACCTTAAACACACTTACTCACAGGGGCTACTACACATATTTGTTGTATGCATATTGGTGTTTAGTTTTTTAACCCTATCCCATGTTTAGTAATATACAATAAGGTTCTTTAATTTTGTGTAACTGCAAGTTTATTGTAGTATATCTACATACAGTATATAGTGACAAATGTGATTTTGGTTTTATTTGTTGTGTAAAACACACAGTTGTTCATATTTTCCATTAGTTAAACCTGTGTTTAAGATGTTAACATTGATAGTGGTTCAGAACATTTAAAACCTTTAATTTAAAGGTAACTTAAGTACTTTTTTAAACCTGATTTTTTTTTCGATGTTTAAGAATGTTTTGGATGATTAATTTTGCTTAAGTATATTTTTTTTAATAGTACTTTCACTTGAGTGACTAGTAAACCAGTAACTGAACACTAGGAAGATTTGGGTAGATTTAAATACTGGTTGAACACATTTCTTGGATTTTTTTTTTTTTTTGTGCAGACTTGATATTTACTGCCATGTTTAAATATTCAATGTGGAAAGGAGGCAGCGTGGAGAAGTGTCAGACCTTTTTATACAAGCTTAGACTTTCTAAGTTCAGCCCGTCTTGGGGCTTTTGATTGTAGTGGAGGGATGAGGATCTCTCGGTGAGGATAAGAACCCTGAACCCCAAGGAGATCACACCCATAATTTGGAGTGTGCTGATGAGGAGCTTCTGCCTCTCGTGGGGTATCCCTGATAGTGAGGGTCTAGATGGTGATGGAGATGTGCAGACTCCTTGTGGAACTTTCTTTTTTGTGTATCGGTGTAATGAAAAATCCAATTCCTTGAGTCGTTGTACCCCTCGTAGTTTCATGTGTGATCACTTGTCATTCTGCTAGTTAAGGGATAACTACTAAAGACATTTGAAAGATGTTCAGTCGTTGAAGTCTGCCACCAATCCAGAAGCGCCAGCTTTCCTGCAGTCATCAATACTCATTGATGCTGCCCCCAGCCCCCTCTGGGTTTCCATGAAAGCAGAAAATTTGCTGAGGGATTGTGGGGGTTCCTTAAATACTTCCATCTGTTGTATCTCTGTCTGTCTGTCTGTATGGGCTGGAGACCAGAAGAGTGTGCTGTATAAATATTTAGATAGGAATGAGACAAGGGATCCAGCAGGGAAGTTGTCCAAGGAAACATTAGAACAAAGGCATTGTAGTAGGTCTACAGAAGATACAATTAAACCTCTACAGGGGGTTTGTACTTCAGCCCGAAGTCAGCATGCCAATTGGCACGGCAGGAAAATGGCAAGAGGATACTACTCGCGGCGTTCTGATGGAAAAAGCCTTAGGTAAAGTCAACTCTTGTGTGCTTTGCAAATGGTAAATGTAATAGGAGTGGTAGACTTCTTCACAATAGTGTTTGTTTCCTTGAAAGTTTATCTCTTTTTCTCAGATGTTTACAGAAAGCCAGTTGCTGGAGGTAGCCATCATTGAAACTCTAACGCAAGAAGCACAGTACCTGTGCCTGCTTACAAACTGCACAGGGCTCATATTCACAGAAAAAGGCAGAGGTCACATGGATGGAAGTAACCAAACGGCAGATGGTTGTCTCAACCATTGGTCATATTGTTTTAAATGGCAAAAGATATGAAAATGTCATTGACAAAAATATTGGGACCCTTAATAATGCCTGCCACAGTCTTTGGAGAAAACTCTGCAGCTCTGAATGAGACTTGTGCACTTCTCCACTGCTAGTTTGGCCCACACTTCTTGAGCAAACTGCTCCAGTTCTTTCTGATTTGTTGGGTGCTTCTCTCAGTTATGAGTTTCAGCTCTTCCCACAGATGTTCTACAGGATTCAGACCAGCACTTATTGCAGGTCACTTCAGAATGATCCAAAAAAATTTTTTTTTAAATTCATTCTGGTTGCTTTTTGAGGTACGTTTCAGGTCATGACCTGCAACTGAGACGCCTGCTTTCCGATACTGATCCGCGTGTTTTCAAGGCCGCCCAAAATGCATTAATTATCTTCTGACTTCATTGTGCTCTGCGCAGATTCAAGGCACCCACTGCAACCCCAGAACATCACTGAGCCTGCTCTGTGTCACAGTATGGATTGTGTTCTGTTTTTTTTCTCTTTTCTGTGAACATAGTTGGTGTGATTTACCAAAATACTCTAACTTTATTTTGTCTGTCCATAGAACATTCTCCCAGAAGGGCTGTGAACATGCATTTTGGCAAACTCTAGACCATTGAGTCCATTTTCATTCAGTGACGGATGAGGCGACTTGAAAATGTTGCACCTTGAGCTTGAAGGTCAGCCTGGATCTGTTTTGACGTTTTTCTTAGTTCTTTCTCCACCGTTCTAACAGTCTTCCTTGGCTCAGTTTTCCTCTTGCGGCCAGAACCAGGGACGCTGGCTACCAACACGTGGGCTTTAAACTTCTCGATGGAATTGGCAGCAGTGGTCACAGGAATGTAAAGGTCTGGTAGCCTTTATGTTGACCATGCTGGGCTGTTGCGTTCTTTCTAATCTCATCAGACGACTCTCTGCTTTTTCTTCTCTTTTCTGTGTTTAGTTTGATATGCAGTGACACAAAATGGCAAAGTGAGGGTTTTCCCCCCCCATTTAAGCTGGCTGAACAATAAGATTGAAGATGCCAGTAGTGGTAATTAAAGGAGAACACTTTGTTTAAAATATCACTACAGTACAACTTTTTTATAGCCCCGAAAAGGCACCAATTGTAATTCGAATTAGAATCTTTGTAAGATAAACAATAATTTAGTATTTATAGCTTATAGTTTTGTTACACTGCAAGCCAAAGAGATGCATGCAAGTATGACAAAATATTGCTTAATTTTAAGGCTTTTCAGGCAGAATGGTGCAATATTTGAATAAAATGGAAGGGTAGCAAAAATTTTGGCCACATCTTTACATGCTTCTATTTATTTTCTGTGGAATTTTGGACAAAGCTTTGAATATAGTAATAAATAAAGACACCGAAATAAAACCGGCAAGGCGTTGCGAACCACACCCCTGTGTTCCTTTGCCCCTTTTCTTCTGTCGTTCTGAGTATGCTTTGTTCCAAAAATGGAAACGCGGGCCATTTTTGCCCTATGACGGAGAAACCATGAAATATGGAGTAGTGAAGAAAATGCAGTTAATAAACGAATGTGGAAATGTTCATCTTCAAAAATTCGTAGCACAAGGTGGAGGTGCAAAAAATTTTTTGCGACTTTGTTGCTACGCAACTGAAAAGCTCAAATACGAGGCTTTTATTGTGCATGAAATCAAATGCTAGATTTTTACAAGTCACAAAACGTTTGAGCCTTAAATCTGAGCAGTAGGTTTTTTTTCTCTCCCCCCCCCCCCAAGAAAATTGAAATAATGACAATGAAACATATGCTATACATTTTTGGTTGTCTCTGAGTCAGTAATATGCGTGTTTTATTGCTGGTTTTGATGAATCCAACAAGGAGGAGCACTTTTTCTTTGAGCTTGCATTAAATCATAATGACGGTGAAGTCTGGGCTCCTCGTAGCCCAGCGCTCTGGACCGGCCAATAGCTCCGGGTGATTCGATGTCGTGATTTGTGCTGAGCTATAATATGGTACAAATGCCGACTCCAAGTAGGTATGTTGCTGTAAGCAAGAATAGCTTTAACAAGGAGTCCTCTGGATCACTTCCAGCTTTCTCTGTGGGACAGTGAGGATTAGTAATCCCAGTTAGTTCAGTGGGACCAGAAGAATGTGGAACTGTTGGGCTTTGGAGTGACTGGCAACTACGGTGTCAGGAATGCGTGTCTGAGGAGAAATACTCTGAAACCTGATCAGGAGCGTTGGCATGTCCGATCATGGGCCGATATCACTGAGAGAGGCTTGTTTGTTTGGGTTCAGGCATGAAGATACCATTAAACATTCCTCTCGGTGATCTGGCATATGTGAAGTGTTTCAAGGAAAAGCTGTTCAGATTTGATGTTCTGTGTTGAAGCAGTGAAAATTTACAGCTGTATTTACTTAGCTACTGAATAGTTCTGTGGACTTCAGTCACTTGCTTTTCCATCTTTGCGTTATACATTTTGAGGGCACATAGAAACAGGTGGATGTCATTTCCCAGTCCATGTCCTATGCAGCTCCTTTCTACCCGTGACCTGCTCGTGAGGCAGCAGGTAGCATAGTGGTTAGAACTTCTGCCTTACACTCGAAAGGCTCAAGTTCAAATTCTGTTTTCTGCTGTAATATGCTTCAGTTAGGCACGTGACCAGAATTGCTCTAAACTTTCTGGTTGTACTCATCCGTTGTACTTAACTCCTTACCCTTTTCCAGGCCGCCTGTCCGATAATCACTGGGCACCAAACTAGGCAGCCACACTTTGAATGGACCACCAGTCCATCGCAGGGTGCCCACACACATTAGACAGTTAAGAATGACCGAGGTGACCTGAAACGCCTACTGGAGGAAACGAAAGCAGCCGGAGATCGCGCAAACTCCACATGGACTGGGCTGCACTCAAACCTTCACCCATACAGCCCAGGTCACTGAGTCACCATACTGCCCCTCCAGTAAAAATTATTCTGCTCTATATGGTCCATTTTACAGTTTTGAATTTTATAGATTGGCAAAAATACTCCAAGAAAAAAAATTCGTAAGTTTTGGGGGAAAAACTGTTTTTAATGCATGATACAAGGGAAACTATATGTAGTTAACTTTCTTTGAAGAAAATAATTGATGCATAAAATAATGTTTTAACAAATTTTGATTTTGTCTCAACCAAGAACCGTTCATCCGTCTCCTTGGTGTCTTGAAGGCAGTAAAGTGCCAGCTAGTACCCCTACAGTGGTGTTCTTTTCGACCCGTGTCTGTAGACGGGTCTGTAGACTCGCTGCTTTTTACGAGTAATTCAGTGTCCTGTTACGTATGCATGTTTTGAATGCAGTGCTGATTTTATTTCATTTTAATGTTCATTACACATTTATAAAAGTTAGTATAGTACATAGTGCAGTATAGAGGGCCACACTAAAAAAAGCTTTTTTACTTTCACTGTCCAGATGTTTCCTCCTCCAAAAAATTGGGTGGGGGGGGGGGGGNGGGGGGGGGGGGGGGGGGGGGGGGGGGGGGGGGGGGGGGGGGGGGGGGGGGGGGGGGGGGGGGGGGGGGGGGGGGGGGGGGTCAAGGATGGGCTGTAATTATGCAAGTGAACATGAGCAGTAACTTAACATTATAAGTCAATTTGGAGAAAAGCCTCAGCAAAATGAACAAAAACCAGAGTAACAACCTTCATCAGCACCGGGTCTCCTATAGCACTCTTTAGAGATGGCACTTTTATTTTAGCCCTTGGAGTAATTTCATAGTAAATATATACTTTTAAATTTGTTCATAAAATAGTTTTTTGCTATTAAAGGGATAACAACTTTAATTTGTGTTATGTTGAGTGTGTGCAGTTTTCAGTCTTCCTTTATTCGATATACTGTTTTAATGACCTCTTACAGCACCGGTGCATCAAGGGTTCCATTTCTCCAGAACCCATCTAGATCACTGTTTGTGGTTTTGCTGTATAATCTCTGCATAATTAATGTAATTATAATAATGACAGTAAATGCATCATAACTCTAAGAACCAGTCCTTGAATAGTGTTTGTTTCCCCCTAGTGGGAACATTGAAGTCACTTCCTTCACAGCCGGTGGACTGGTCGTGTCTGCCCTGCTTTCTGTGTGAGCTTTTTATTACCGTGGAGCCTTTTCGTGTGATAAATTTCTCTGAAGTGTCCACTTTTGTTAAAATGAATTCTGAAGCAATGTTGAAAATTTCCCGTCATTGAGACCCTGATCATCGGTGTAAGGTGACTGGTTTTGTGACCTGGTTTTACCTAGGTAATAACAAAGTTGGAGATTAGACAATAAGACCTTGTTGAGGTTGTTTCTGGTCATCAAGCATTATTAGTGCTGATAGTGTCCAGCTGCTTCTGTTGTGTTAAATTGCAGGTCATAGCAAAGTTTAACCCCCCCCCCGCGGTTTCTGAGAAATTTTAACTGTTTGATCCTGTTACAATAAAACTATTGCCTGTTGCCTGAACTAATGTTCTTTTGCTTGGCCTGTCATCAGACAAGCAGAACTTGTATAGCTAGTTGGAGTGTGTAAGGGTGGTGGGCTTTGGGTGCAGGTTCATGCATTGCTATTGGCACAGAAGCTCCACAGTCACCCACTAGTAGGTGATTCTCTCTATTCTTGCAACAGTCAAACATTCATGGCTTTCACTGCTTTCATGGTTTTTTAATTTATTTTATTATTCTTATTTTTTTTTTTAAATAAGTGTAACTGGACCCAGATGAGATTGGAAAAATGTTTTGATTGTTCAGTTGTTTCTCTGGTTAGGGTGTGGTGTAAATACTGCGACATCATCTTTATTGCGTGATCTAAATGACTGTGGATGTTTACATGTTTTGTGGTTGGGGCTGGTAAAATATAGCACGACATATCTAGTATATTGAACATTTATCAGATTAAGAAAATTATCTACAAATTGGTTCAGACTACATTTTCATATGATACTTTGTTACTAAGTTATATATTAAGTTTTTTTTTTTTTTTTTTTTTTTTTTAAATCACCTTGTATGTGCTGTGACTGGATGTTAGGACCCCCTCAGGTTTTCAAGGGGNTTATATATTAATTTTTTTTTTTTTTTTTTTTTTTTTTTAAATCACCTTGTATGTGCTGTGACTGGATGTTAGGACCCCCTCAGGTTTTCAAGGGGTGAAGTGGTTTATCACTGGAATTATTTGGATGCTGAAGAGATTTGAAAGGGGATAAAGTATCGCGGAATCGGACCACTGACTGCAAGCGTGATTTACTATGCGCAAATGAATATGTGGACTGTGACATTGCACAGTATTTTCTCACAGCCACACAAAATCACATGGGGAAAAAGAATCTATCAAATCCATCCCAATCTAGTTGCTATAGCACAATCTGACCTAAGCAAACAAACAAAATGCAGACAGATAACAATTTTCAGCATCTTCATAGGCTTCAGCTAGCAGACTCTAAATGGCAAAACCTAAATAGAATGCGGCAGGTCACTGACATTTTTTTTTTTTTTTTTTTTTTCTTCCCCCTCCCCCCCAGAACTGTCAAAATCACCAACAACAAAAACGTGGGCTTTAACACCACAGCCTGTTTAGGAGAAACAGGGAGCACATAGACATACAAGAAGGCAAATGGAGTGTATAAGTACTAAGCAAAAGCTGCTAGAAACAAGCACAAAAAAGAGCACAAAGCTGCTGCTGCAGGTCCAATGTCTGCTGCTTTTGAACTTGCGGTTGAGGTTCTGGTTGGCCGATAGTAAGGTGGTGACAGGATGGCATCACTAGTGGAGAACGACTGAAAGATGATCCATTGATGAATGAATGGCTAATAAATTGTTAAACCAAAAAGTAAAGCCTGAGCCATGTGGTGTATGAATGACAAATGGAGAGGATGTGAAAAAGATGTTTTGGTAGCAGAAAAGTACCAGCAAGACACGACGAGACGGGCACACGCCATAACGGAACACCAGAGCACATCCCAGTTCTGCCCCTTGGAGTCAGGGGTGGGTGTGACTTGTACTCAAGAAGCCAGGCGACCCACTTGTGATTCCAGGGAGCGCTGGATGCGTCTGCATGGCAAAATGAAACGTTTGATCAAACACTTAATGTTTAAAATTACCCTTAACACCGTTCTGCTTATTGTTTTATAACATTGAAGCATTAACATCAGTTGCAACATTAATATAATCTGCATGTAAATGTAAAACTTTTTCTATTTGTATAAACTAGCATTCAGTAAGACTTTATTTAGGCTGTGACCCTGACTGGGATAAAGCAGTTAAGGATGGATTGTTGGATGGATAATTCCTTATAATGCTGTCCTCTTCAGGCAGGGAATGGAAACTCCTACCTATTGTTTGAAGTTTATTTAACGTTCTGTCTACATATGTCTAAATGCACTAGTTACAAAGATGCAATAAGCTTTCCTGATGTTGATAGAATATGATACCCCACACTTCCTGGAATATGGCCTTTATTTATATAAGAGCATGTAAAAAGATACTTCAAACTGCTCTGAGATGTATGCAGAAGTGTACTGTTTGTTTGAGAACTACCTGTTACCCGGTGCTGCCCGGCTCAGGAACTGGGAGGGTAAACAGTAACACGTTATGTGTCCCTCAACTGTATTGCCCTTGAAATAGTTGGATTCGGTACATAAGTATTGTTAGTGCTGTTGAGTAGGCAGACGCCACAGTGACACACCGATCATAGCGGGGAGGCGAATAAGTTGTAACAAAATATAGATGTCTGAACTTTATTACCCTTATGTTGGTAATGTGTACTATGTATGTGTCACAACTCCATCTTACCAGTTTGGGTTCTTATTCCAGCACAGCTCCAGTGTTACCTCTTCTCTGTGTGTGAGTGAGAGAGAGCGAAGTTACCTGTTTGTCTTCATCTTGACAAATCAGCTGGGAGCTGCCAGGAGGTACAGGTCACTAATATTTGTGGTTATGCAGAAAACCTCAGTTAGGGCAAGAAGCACTTCTGAACCAAATTTCAAGCCTCTGGCTTGAAAAACAGATGTTCATGAAAAAGAAACAAATGACTGGACAGATGGCAATTGACCTCTATGGATATACAGATTGAGACTAACCCAGACCTAGGTGATATACGATAAATGAGGCCAACAATTGTTTGTTCACGGTGAGAGGCCATGTCTTAGAACATTGGTAGTACTGGCAGTCTGCAATGTAACTTTTCTTAATACCTTTGCTGTAGGATGGAAAAAAGTTGGTTATATCGACAAAGAAGGGCTTTTGGGGAAAGTGGAATTCGAACTCGTCTTAGATACGTTGTACTGGTTATGACTAGCAGACTATCTTGAAGCATTTGGTGACCTTTCTTCTCTAGGGAGCATTTTATTTCTTTAAGTCTTGCAAGTCCAGCCCTTCAAACATGTAAATCCTAAATAAATTAAATGGAAACTGATAGTTAAGCTGTTTGAAATTGGGGGGGGGGGGGGGGGTCCAGG
>UFQX01000566.1:236273-250447 GCA_900497675.1 Arapaima gigas | reverse complement strand
GGGGGGGGGGGGGGGGGGTGTCCAGGCTGCAGTCTTTGACTTTGTTGGTGCTATGATATCCCCTGAGGGTGAAGACTGAAAGGATAGATGCTGTGCGACCAGAATGTAGAAGTTCTTCTAATGTCAGGAAAGTGGTTGCATACAGAAGCCCAGTAAAATGAAATACTAGGGACGCGGTACAAAACGTCTTTACAGTGATCAGTAATGGTTAAAGGTTACTAACTAATCTGTCATTTATCTGATGCGTTTAAAGTTTTTCCCATTTCTACAGCTGCTTAGTACAGAAATACAGGATAAGTGCAGTGGGAGCGTGTACTGAAGCTGAGAATTCTCAGGTTGGAAAAATGATTACTGGTTACTGTAAAATAAAACGCTCTAATATAGGTATTTGCCTTGGAAAACGACCTTCTCCATACTTTTGCTTAGCTGTTGAGTTTTGCAGGACTTTGCTCATACTGCATACAGGTAGAAGAAGATTAGCAAAGTATCCATGACCACAGTGACACAGAAGCTCCTCTGACTCCAAAAAATACAGCTGACTCAGTGCTAGTGTTGGTGTTCTGTTCCAAATAAACAATTCATTAATAACAATTAATTTTTCTTACTCAACTTTATGTGCTCCTGCATAGGCCAAAGGAAAGGTATAATAATAGAAGAGAATTGGACCTTGCTGCTTGCTTACTGCATTTTCAACTCTGGATGTCCTTCACTGTGAGTCAGTGAAAATCGACAGTTGGTTTTGGACTGGAAGGTCTATTATGATGAATTTATTGGATTGTGGGCCAATGACTGAATGTGCTGATGGATGTAGTTGAAATTGTGACTGATTTCACTGCACTGTGAGCCCCAGTTATCCAGCCCCTCTTACTGGAACACCTGAGCATTAAAACATAATGATGTTGGATTTAAAAAAAAAAAAAAAAAAAAAAAGCCAGTTAATTCATAAGACCACCAAGGTGGGTTTGGCGGGATTGTTTCTGTATATTTTGACTGTTAAAGGCATGATGCAGCCACAGAAACACCACAGAGCTACACCAGTGCAACTCAGCTCCTTTTGCCAGTGCTCTTGTTTTGTTTTCTTGTCTTGAAGTTGTGCAGGTGATTTCAGTAAGGTGGAGAAGCAGGAGGTTTTGGCAGTGGGGCAATTCGCTTGATGTTACTTGCGGCTGGTTTTTTTTTTTTTTTTTTTTTTTTTTTGGGGATTGGGAGACTTGTGGGTTTGACTTATTGGTGTCAGTCCTGAGGGGAAAAAGGACTTGATTCCATGGTGGCAGGAAGGAACTGGGGAGACTGCCACAGGCAAGCAGTACAACTTCAACAGTGTGTGGCTGTCAAATGGAGCCAGTCAGGATTGTTGGTGACCTCAACTTGATATTTTGAGAAATTTTATGTACTTGACATTTTGTCTTTACTCCTGTGTGTAGTACAGTTCTGTTGTTCTTTTAAAGTTAGAAGCTGGAATTCAAATAAATCTGTAGTGTGCAAAACCATGGTGAAAAAATAGGAAGTTCCCTTTTCTGCTACCAAAACGCATCTTTTTCACATCCTCTCTATTTGTCGTTCATACACCACATGGCTCAGGTTTTATTTTTTGGTTTAACAATTTATTAGCCTCGGTAGTGCTAGTCATTGAATAAATGGAGTGATTTCTCCATGATCCCCCCCCCCCCCCAAGTTAAACTAAAAATGTTTAAGAACTTGCTGTATTTATAAAACAATGAATTTGTGAAACGCCTACAATCTGACGTGGTTTGCTCATATTGTTCTGCCTCAAAATGCAAAGAGCACTACAGTGATCTCAGTGAATGACTACAATTGTACTGATGCCATTTGCTTAATATAGATAAATCAGTCCTTCATTTAAGATGAATGCAGTTCAATTCTGATTTAAGTTTAGAACACGAAAACGTGCCTTGTTTACACATTATCACCTGAAACGATTCTAGTATCACCCCATAGCACACTTTCCTTAAACTCTGACCAGAATTGTCTCAGTACTCAAATAGCACATGATTTATTCAGTTAACATCTTGATCAAGACAACCGAATTTACAGCTCAACCTGTATCTACATAGGCGTTGGGACAAACACCGACAGTCCTGACACTGGGCATTTCTGTAAGCAATGTCCTTAGATGCTTCCATTTGAAGGAAATACCTTGAGCGTCTGTAAAACTACAGCGTACACGACAAACCTCAAAAATTTAATATGCAATGATATTCATCTTGGTCTCTCTGTTTATGCATGGCTTTGTTTTTTCAAGCCGCAGGCTTCAAATTTGGCACACGAGGGATACTTAACCAAGGTTAGGTTTCTGCATAGCCTCAAATACAGTTTTACCCACACACACATGTGCGGAGTAATAAGGTTTTTGGTGATTTGTATTCTGCCCTTGACTAGGTCTGCACTAAATACAACTACTTTTATACATTCAACACTTTATCACACATTATTACTCCAACTTTCCGCTGCTACATCTTTCTGACCTGGGCAGCAGTGGGGAACACAGCTAGTATTGTACTTACATTTCAGCATGTGTATGTACTAGTGACTTGAGCATCAGATGGTAAGCCTCAGGTTCTCCTACCTCTCCTGGATGGGCTGAGCACATGTGGCTTTAATGCAGTTGAGTGCAGTTAAGGAGAATGCCTTTCTTGGGTGCCACGTGTAGTTCCCTCCATTCTTAAATGGCAGCGTATGGCGGAGGTCATTGCGTTCTTTCCTGAAGCTGGACTGGTACCACTTGTACAAACTTTTTTGTTTGGCTCGGGAATGTTCATGATATAAAGAAATGAAGTTCCCACGAACACTTCTTACGTCTCTGCAAAGTACATGGACATGTTGAATGACTAACATGAGTCAGTAACTGGGGACAGAAGTTGGGTTGAGTGTGTACGTGTGTACTTGTACTGTCAGATGTGACTGTCGCGCTCGTGGGAAGAAAATGTATGGAAGCACGATGACCGTGCAACTATCAAAAATGCTGCTTTTATGACCTCTGGGAACAATATTCCATCTGACCATCAGAGGCACTTGCATGAAACAACCGAGCAGAATGTAGCATACTGGCAACAAGCCATTAATAATCCAATCGGCCAATAATTCAGTCAAGCAGGCATTTAAAAGAAAGGGACGGCTGCCTGGTTTAGTGTAACGTCTCCTCCTGGTTCCTTGATCTCTGTATGTTCTGTCCTCATTCCTCACGTACCTCTGTTTCCTATTAGTGTTCCCCTACTGGCACACATCCTGGAATTGGGCTCCTAAGGTGGAATCTCATAAGCTGGAGACATAATTACCATCACGCCACTTTGACAGTTGCTCCACACCTCCACGCAGGCTCCTGCTTCTCGTAAGCTTGAAAAATTGGCGTCATATTTGGTCACAACTCGAAGGCTGTTAAATAACTTCACTGGCAGGCGCTAAAACCCGCAAGTCAAAGACTCGTATCTTGAGGCATTTGAGTGTCCTTGCGTCCTTGTTCTGAAACACTTCACTAGACCAAGTCCCTGTTTCTCTGTAGCTCTGTATCTGGAAAACATTAAAGGGAAAGAAGGAAGACTTAGCAGCAACTTGTACTCAATAGCTGCCGCAGTAGATACACCCTTTCTAGCATAAGTATACAAATAAAGAACAGGACTTTATGCAGTCTGTGCAGTTGATAACAAATGGTTCAACAACACTTAATAGCAACAGTAGACATTGATTTCCCCTCACAGAAGCTGCCATCAACTGTCCAATGCCTGCATGTAGACTTCACTTTTGCTCTTAAGGGAAAATTTAAGCCGTGTCCCAGTCCCTTTGGGCAATGGGGCCCATGTGCTAACAATCTCCAGATGTTCTTTTTCTAGACTCCTGATAAACATCGAGTTTCTTACCTCTGCCACTGGTATGTTAATAATAGCCTGCGCATCACGTGACCTGTCCTCCGAGTTGAACGGACAATACAGCTTATTATTCCCACTTGGAGACATAAAGCAAACTTGTACCTTTACAGCCGCACATATGCTCACCAGCCACTTTATTAGGAACGCCATTCTCGTATCGGGTAGGAACCCGCTTTGCTCTAAGAACGGCCGGAATTCTTCACATCGTGGGTTCAACAAGGTTGTGGAAACATTTAGAGAGTCTGGTCCACGTTGACATGACTGCATCGCATTGCTGCACATTCGTGCTGCTAACCTGCCGTTCTGCCGCACCCCAAAGGTGCTCTACGGGATCCAGATGTGGCGACTGGGGTGACCGTTGAAGAACACAACTCATTGTCACGTTAATGGAATCAGTTTAAGAGGCACTTAAGAGACACTTAAGCCCATGTCCTACTGTTGCCATTGGAAATGGGTCCTGCTGGCAGGCTTGTTGCTGTCTTTGCAGTAGATGCCCCCCCCTCTAAATTAGTTGTAACGTAAATGGATTTGTGATTTTGCAGATATACCACTAAATGGGCCATTCCATTATAATGTGGAGCAGTATTCTTATTGGTTCTGCACCTTAACCTGTTACTGGTTCCATCACAGAATCGGGATCATTAAGCTGTAGACGCATATGGTGTATCAGTGTGACAGATATTGCTGCTTGGTCTCTCAACAGATGTGAATGAATGTGAGGAGACCAATGGGGGCTGTGAGGCTCTCTGCTGCAACACCATTGGCAGCTTCTACTGCAAGTGTCCCAGTGGCCAGGAGCTCAAAGAAGATGGCAAGACCTGCCAAGGTCAGTGACCTCATTGCATACCTGGGTCTACAAGGTGGGTAATGACTGCCAGCAGTAAGTTGTTTCGTTCACTGCATCTAAAAACATCTTAAGAAACATGCAGGGCTAGTATTGCAAGGTCATAATGATCAAGGTTCTATTAAGGAATAATGAGGAAAGGATTCATGTTAAACTATGATGCAAGTTTGTTACATGTGGTGTAATGAGAAACGTATAGGCTGTCTATCTTCTGCTTCTGTTGAAGCACACCTTCAAAGAGGTCATTACTTTGAATTGCTTGAATAACCAAATGCATCATATACTGTCTTTGCCTGAAAGTATCAGGAAAGTAGCAAGTGAAGTTTGTTATAAATATTGTTTGTAGCTCATATTGATCCAGAAGGAACCAACCACTCGCTCCACTGGGTGAGGAACGTTGTTTTGCCGAAGTGGGTGTAAGCTGTGTGAGAGGAGTCTTTTTTTTTTTTTTTTTTTTTTTTTTTTTTTTTTCCCNCCAGAAGGAACCAACCACTCGCTCCACTGGGTGAGGAACGTTGTTTTGCCGAAGTGGGTGTAAGCTGTGTGAGAGGAGTTTTTTTTTTTTTTTTTTTTTTTTTTTTTTTTTTTTCCCTCCCCCTCTTGCCATGTTTTCCATCATTTACCGTAATGAAAATGAAGCCGCTAACTTAACACAGTTGGTTTTACATACGCACAAACAGTTCAGCACTTTGTTTAGACGGCAGTTTGAGAACCAGTGTTTACAGCAGCAGCAAGTGATGTGTGCAGCTTTTAGTTTGTAATATTTTTCACCGGTTATTTATTTATTTTCCCTAGCCATTATGACACAATGTCTTTGTTGTGCGTCATTTTCTGGTTTTGAAATGAGTAAGGTCTGCGAAGACAAGTGGTGATGTTTTTCCATAGCCCAAGGGCGTTCTGTGAACAGAATGCTAAACA
Source organism: Arapaima gigas (assembly GCA_900497675.1). Classification (NCBI taxonomy): domain Eukaryota; kingdom Metazoa; phylum Chordata; class Actinopteri; order Osteoglossiformes; family Osteoglossidae; genus Arapaima; species Arapaima gigas. Next base: position 244,801 of record UFQX01000566.1, on the reverse strand, counting down.
AAATAGCTTGTCTACAGTTTGTATTCTAGCTGCTTATGATTTCTCAGCAGATGTTAATGTTTTGTCTATTTGGGTCTGTGGTGAATTTAGATATGTGGATGTATTGTTTACTGATATGTTTATTTTGGTTTATATGCTTGTCAATATAATCTTTAATATTTTATTGTGAGGATGTGTAGTCTTTTTTTTTTTTTTTTTCCCCCTGTAGTAAAAAAAAAAAAAAAAATAAATCAGTTGTCCACTTCCCCTTCAGGTTCCGTATACCCTTCTCTTACCCTCCTCATCTCGTGCTGCACACTGGATAAGTTGACACTCCTCCTACCTAATATATTAGTACTGTGTTGTCAGCAGGCTTGTAAAAGAGCATAAAACTTGAAGTGGTCCTTATTATAATGAACGACCACTTTACCGAACAGCTCCTCTTCAAACGCTATGGTATGTAATAGTTTGAGAAAACATGCGTAACAGAATGTCTAACCTGCTGGAATTTTTAGATGCATTTAGCCAGCTTTCTTGTGTGTCTTTAGATCTCAGAATGTACTGCATGACCTGTGTCCTGGAATGTTTTTGATTTGATCTGTACTTCTCACTGTGTCTGAAGTGAATTCAAACACGTGCAGAAGTCCAAAGACCCTGAACGTTGTGGGTAGCCTTCCCATGCAAGAACAAACAAACAGAACATCTCATACTTATGAAAGTTTGCCAGTGATCTTGCTGCACATTACGTTGCTGACAAGTAGATTCAGCTTCAGGCTCTGAATCCTATGGGTTGTTCCTCTCTTTGGAAAGCTGTCTCTTGGCCCTCGTGATGATGGGGGAATGTACACTTTAGGGAACTGGCAGCGGAGAAGTTTTGGATTTTCTGCTTTAGGTTTCAGCTCTTTCCCCAGTGCACCCCCAGCAGTATGCCATGCCCTGGAGCATATCACCGCTCCCTTCACCAAAAGCAAATGAATTCAATTACACACTGTTGAAAACCAATGCCAGACCACACGCACGCCGCTGTATTGGCTCCATCCTGCTGCTGCTTTTTTTTTTTTTAACTGAAAATATTATTTTTCCTGTGCGGCAGAAGGACAAACCTGAGCTCATTTGCAGAAATGGTCCTTCTGTGAAAAGTCAAAATATCAACCTATTTTTTTTTTTGAGATTACTCTTGGTCTGTCAGCAGTGACCATCTGCATTGATCTACGACTCTCCAAATGTCATGATGTGGAAGCAAAAATTTTAAAAATTAAGAGTACATTTGGACTGATTCCTGGCAACTTAGGGTTAGTGTTTTGGTGAGAGGTGAGTATTTTGTCTTAATTTGAAACCTGTCCCCTTAACCTTCATTCACTGTCTCATTTACTTTATAATAAAGCAATTCAGGAGCTGGAAGTTTTATTCGGGCTTTGTGTTTAAATGAATTCTTGGTCTGCTCTCTATTAGGGCTTAGAGTCAAGTGATGTTAGTCCCCACTGTTGGGACTCTTTGAACAAGGTGGAGGTGGTGTGGAAGTGGGTTTATGAAAACTAGGACCACGGACTAAAAGGTGTAGGTGTGTGTGTGTGTGTGTGTGTGTGAGAGAGAGAGAGATTGACAGCTATGTGTGGCCAGGGGTTTGGTCTAATACTTCCTTCAGAAATGTCATTGTATACAAACTTCAATAAAGAGTTTTCACTTTTTTGTCAGATGTTCTAACGCTGAATGTGTACTGCAGATCTGAGTCCACATTAGTCTTCACTGCGCTCAGCAGCCTGAACATGCAAACATCAGTCTCTAGTTTATAGTGAACCGTTGTTTTAGTGGCCACAGTTTGTGATTTATTGCATGCCTTGAATATTTCACATTTACAGATTTTAAAACAGAAATTTCATAGACCTTCCAAATGGAACTCTGTGCACATTCACTGAGTTTTGTTATGAATTCAACCCATAATTCCCATTTCAGACACACATGGTTAATAAGTGCATTTATTTAACTTTGGAATGCAAAGTGCAAACTTTTGGAAACTTGGACATTTTCAGTTGGTTACTGGGTGCTTCACAGCATGCAGATTGTTGTTCTAAAGTGTCTTTACCTGGTCCCTGTATAACTTTTTTAAATGCAAAAGCATCTAAAACTATAGTTTTTAAGATGAAAACAATTCATGTTTCAACATTTTCCTACTGAACTGTGTATTAAAAACTCCATATCTGTAATGTTTTGTTATTTCAAAATGCATTATGTGTCTAACTTGTATCGTCCCTGCTGGGTACCTGTAACATGTGGTCTGAAATGCCGTAACTCTGCTTGTGCTCAAAAGGCGCAATGTATCGCACCATCTATGTTCTACAGCTCATCGTAGTGCTTGAACTTCAAATGGAGAAATTAGAGGTTTGAGGTTGGTTCGGGTGGCCATAGTATGAATGGGACAAGGAGAAGAGCAGAGTTATCTACAAAGTCCAATTCATAAGAGTTGCTGCTTGAGGAAAACTGTTCAAGTGTATGGAAACGGGGGTAGGGGGAAGTTCTTGGAATACTTTGTTTTGGGATGTAAAGCATCAGCATCATTTTTACCTGCAAGCCGCCTCATTCTAGAGACATGCAGGTCCTGTAGTGAATCCAGTGTGCAGCTGATGATCTTCTCAGCCGCGCTGATGGTGCCTTATGTTAAGGATGTAGCACCGAACCAGACGATGATGGCTAATGCGAAGTTGCTTTCTATAATGGCAGTACAGAACTGCACCAGCGTATCTTGGGGTACTTTGCCAGCTCCTGCAAAAAGTACATCCTCTGCTGAGATCCTTCATTCACAGAAGGAATGTGCATCTCCCACTTAAGGTCCTCTGAAATTGTGGTGCCCTGAATGAAGAAACAGTGGTGACTGTCCAGAATAAGTGGTTTAGGAACACAAGTCAGAAAATAGTTGCACTTCTAGTTAAGGAACCAAAGAGACCTGCTCTCGGTTTTATGCACTTAGTTTATTCGTGAAAACGCTGCGCATATTAAAACCTCTCTTACTAGGATGCTATTTTGTAGTATTTTTAAACATGGAAGATTAATATGTTCTCAGCCTAACTGAGAACTCCAAAATCAACTTTTACAGCGTTTTAGTGATGTTCGGGAAATGCCTTGCCACACACAAGGGGCATTAGCCTCTGTGTTCTCAGTAGGGAGATCAGACCTGGCCAAAGATGTGAACCACATTGGCTTTATTACCACCTTTCTCTTCATTTACCCCCCCCTGCAAACTTAACTTTTATACATTTTTTTTGTACCATGTTCTGAATTTCACTTTGAGATTAAAATGAGGGAAGTAGAAAAAAAGTCCCTTACAGCTTGCCACATGACAATATTATGTCACAAGGCAGTCTGGTACAGGAACGAGGTGCTGAACCACACGTGAACGTTGAATTTTTTAATTTCCTGCAGATCAGTTTCTGGCACTGTGTTGTGGCTCTGTGTTTATAGCAGGGCATCTATTAATCTCTCAAAACCAGGAGATTGTATTAGTTTTACCGGGACTGCTTATATTGGAGTTGACCTGCATTCAACAAATCTTTGCTGGATACTTTACTATGTATCCAAGAAAACGTGTCAACTTTGAGCGACGTGATTTATGCCTCATGCGGTTTGAGGAGAGAACTCAGTTGCAAAGAGAATGCATTGCAGAGATGGTTGTATTTTACTGTTGTGAATCACAATATTTTAGGCCTTTTTGTCAGTCGGGCCAAGCCATCCACCTGTGAATTTAATAATATGGTGCCAACTCGCATCTCATAAGTACAAAAGAGAGCCGCCCCCCACACTGAGAACAATGCATGAGTGTCTGAGCAAATGTGTTAAATATATGGTGGTCTTTTGTGTCTGTGGAACATCACAGGTTTATATAACTAATGATACTAAAGCTGTCTAGTAAATAACAGAAAAGTTAGACACTTGGGTCAGCAACATATTTATAGAGGGAGATTCTGATGACCATAACAAATGTGTAACAGTAATCGGCCTGTGTTGCATCACGTCACCAAAAATGAATTTGGGCTCCAGTTTAATGAGAATATAGAAGGGGACAAATCAAACTTGGTGGTTCTGCATGATTCAGATTTTTTTTCTTTTATTGAACACCTGTTTTGAAACTAAGTTTTTGTTTAAATGAACTAGTAAGTTGTGGTAATGCATTGTGAAAATGTACGTGCAGGGCTACCAGAGATGGGATGACTTTCCAAGAAGGAAGATGTGACCTTTGTTCTGCAGTTTGTAACCAATCCCTGTATCTCAGTGTTGGCAGCTTCTGCTTGCTGGTAGTCAGAAGCAAAGTACTATAACAAATAATTCCAACGTTCGGTACTGGAGAACTTGACGGCTCAATGGGGAAAAATCCAATGTCCAGCTTTGACTCGATCTGTCTTTAAATACAGGAACATGTCAGGTTGCAAATGTTTAATTCTTGCCAAAGAAGTTTTTCAAAAAACAATTTTTGTTTTATATGATGATGTATCTCCTTTTTGCTTGTAAACAAGTCATAAATGAGGGAACTTTGTTGCAAAGAAATGAGAAATATTTGTTTCACCATTGCCCGAGTTCTCCCGGCGGTGCCTGCTGCTGGTTTATGGCGTTTAGCCCTTGAAATATGATTCTCTGTTTTAACTCTCCGCTTTGTGGTTCTGGAAAGTCATTGCCACCTCAGATGGTGAAGGGGTTTCGTGTTGATGGCTAGGAAGGTCGGCCTATGATAACCTGAATTTGTAGTAAAAGGAGAGGAGGAGAGAAATGGAGGTTGAGCAGGCTCTACCTGGGCAAGGATTGGAGAGAGGTGCTGAAGGAAACTATGTAGGTGGGTGGGTCCCAGCCACACTGGACAAGAGGAGGCCGACACAGGGGAGGGGATCTTAAGTCCCAGAGAAAGGGATGCAAGTGCTCACTTTTTTCAGCTGTAGTAGAAGTAAATATAGTGTCGACATTCTTGTCTGTATGAACTTTTTATCCAGTTTGATAGGAAGCTCCTGGAATTGCTGTAGTATTTTAACAGAAATTATAAAAGCTGTTTTGTTTCTGATGGATGTGCGGAAAGTTAATGCTCCTTAGCTATGGTGTCTGCCAGGCTGCTGCTGTTTTTTGTCAACGTCTGCACCTCCTTGGGCCCGGCAGTGGGGTCTGGAACCAAACGGTATCACTACGTTTGGAGGAATTGCTTTACCTGTTACCATGAATACAACAGGTATAACACAGAATCCCTGGGTCCAGGTGAGTCTCAAATGAGTGGAGGGGATTGCATGCTATATGTCTGCAACTTGAAAAGATTTCAGTAAAATCAGACGTGTGTTATATCTTGTCTGGGAGTAGTTTTAAAACTGCCTGCAAGCGTGACTCGGGGGAAGATGTCTGGGCACAGTCTCAAGCTTATTACGGGATGAGGACTAAACATATTTAAATTACTGAATTGATGCTGTTTAACATTATTAGCTGTCCTACAAACTGCAGTGCATTTCAGTTCAATGGCTAATGAAATAATAAAAAAAACAAACAAAAAAAACAAAAGTACGTTTGTGTGTTTGTAAGGCATTAAGTACTGAGTCCCTTAGAAAGCCGAACATCAACGCCGCCTCTTGGTAGTTCAACACCCCGGGGGTCCGGCAGCACGTTCTGTGTTTACAGGCTCCTCTCGTAGTTGCTGCTGACTGCTTTTGACTTTTGCTGTTGTCTCTGCCTTGGATCCTGTGATACTGTTACTGTAGAACATGTGGCCTGTAGCATGTTTTTCTAGTTATTTAATTGAAAGCCTGAGTGCAAAATGTGTTACGCAGACGGAAAGTGGTCATGGAAACGCTTGTCCTCCATGCCAAGGCTTTTCAGAAGGGAACCAGTTTTGGCAGACCCCTGAATTAGGGGCACAGGCTTAATTTGCTGCCCATACATTAGATATTTTTGAGTTGAGGTCTTCAAGGACGATCTGTAATCGTGCTCCACTACAGTAATGCCGTCAAGGATATTTTGATCCCAGCTCAGCAGCAGGTCTAGAACACAATGTGCGACCACCGCCGCAGTTATCAGATAATCGGATAATTTATCGTTGGTGATGAATTACTCCTGGCCAGTCATTCCTGAGGATTAGTTGCTGGCTTTGTGTGTGTTTTGTGTAATGAAGCATTGTGTTTATATGGGGCTCATGTGAAAGGTGGCAATTCCCAAGTCTCTACGTGACTGGGGGTGCTGGGGTTGTTGTTACTGCTGAGTTCCCAGTTTTCTGAACGCTGGGGGGAGTTCTGGCCATACCGGGTAGCCTGTTGACTTGACTTGAGCTGAGTCAGAACCCTTTGAAAATGCAGTAAGTAGAAATGAATGCATAAACTATAAATAAAAGCAAAATTAGATTCTGTTTGACATCGGTCCTCTTCTGCGAGTGCTGTGTGAGGTCCTGCATGAGAACTTGCTCAGGTTTTGCTCATTGTTGCTGTTCTGCAAGGAACACGTGGCAGAAAATAACACAAGTTACTATGTGCTGTGTCCTGTGGATGGAGAGACCGCTTATATTGCTGGGGGGGGGGGTGTCTTTTTTCACGTAAGCAAGTGGCTCTTGACTGGAGTGATAAGACCTTAAGCATATACAGTTTGCATTGGCACTTTCATAAACAGCACGTGGATCTGCGTTCAAAGTGCAGTGACAAGAATAGGGCAGCCAGTTCCCAACAAACACGCAGTTTCCAGATGTTGCTCTGTGCTTAAAGACTGGGATTAGAGCACACCTAAAGCTCCAAGGAGCTTCTGGATCATGCACTGGTTTAGGCTGGGGGATATTCCTGGGGGGTTTTTTGGTGGATAAATTGAGTACAATGCTGGTTAACAATTTGCATAATTTACCATCAATTTATGATGATGATGATGATACTTGTTCCAGAGAGAGAAAGTCTGTCCACTATAGAAACAAATAAGGGCTGCAGAAGTTAAGAATATCAACTTTTTTTTCACCCAGATACTGCTGGTTTATTAGGACCTGTTAGTTCAGTTTACACTTGATGTAGGTACTTCAGCCTGGAGCTTCATGTGCTCCAGATTCAATACCCTCCTGTACAGATGGCTCGAAAGCTGTGAAACGGTTTAGATCAAAATACCACCTGAGCCAGTAACAAGAATAAACTCTCCCCCTAGATGCGATATTCTTCTTCTCTTCCACGAGAAGATTCATTGAGGAAATGTTTGGCTAAACTTGTATGATCCTGGAAACAATTTTTCCATACCCTTCAATAACCCCAAATATAAACTTATTTAAAGTGATTTTTTTTTTTCCCCCTAACATGAAATCCTGTGCTCTAATAAACCCCTCATTCCATAACTCCGCGCCATACTGGTCTGTCGAATCTGGCTTTTTATGATGGAAAAACTTTCAGTGCAATTCTCGTGGCCCAACCACCCAACCCAGCAGACCTGTATGTCCAGAACGGTGCCGTTTAAATTCAAGTTCCGGCCTCAACGGAGTGGCTGTGTGACTGTGGTGCCAGTTTCCAGTGAAAAGGGTTCAGTGACAAGGTTTAGGATTTGGGAAAGGCTGCTCTGCACGCGGGGTTTCTCCACATTACTCTTACTGGAAGTTGCAGTACAGTTCATCTCTGATTATCCGGAACGTACCGGGGCAGAGGTGTCCGGACACGGCGAAAGTCTGGGGAGTTGAAAGCTGACTTTAAGCGCAAGGCTTTTTTTTTTTTTTTTTTTTTTTTTTTTTTTTTTTAAACAGCGGTGCTGTATACCACGATGGACTGCAGTAACACTTTTATAACCTAATGTGTCTATTGAAGTGAAGATAGTACTGCAGTTGAAATGTAAATACATACAGTGCAGGGAATTATAAGCAGAAACTCCTGATCAGAACATCATTCCAAAGGGACCGGCCCGGCGTTTCATGGCCTTCGTGAAACAGACAATGGAGACAAGTGGATGTTTCTTTTTTGAAACACGTTATCAAAACTGTTTAAACCCTTATTTTACTCAGTAGTGAAGTTTTTTTTTTTCCCCCTACAAAACCCCAACAATTAGTTAAATATTTATTTGTTCTTTTATTATGCTTAAAAATGTTTTCCTCTTTTCCATATTTTTTTTTTTTTTTTTTCTCTTTCCTCTCCTCTCCCCTGGGATATTTATGCAATTGTCCATAAAAATCGAGGTTTCCTGAAATGAGGATTGTTTTGGTACATTTTTACTGCAGCTGGTATACATTTCTTGTTTTCGGTGCTAGTTAGATTCTTTTTTTATTTTTTTGACATCAACTGGATACACAATAACAGGGATATTGTTTTCCCTGTGGAACTGTTTGCATCATAAATGTTGGCTTGTTTGCCATCTGTGCTGTGAGTTTTCATGTTTAGTAGTTTGCCACTCTGAATGGCAGAAAACTTTGTAACATGTACAAATGTCCTATTTTTTTTCACCCCATGAGTTCTCAAAAGCATTACCTCTTGATATTTTGAACAAACTTTCCTAAAGTTTCTTTTATCTTTTATGGAAGAAACTTCTACTTGGCTTTTTTTTTTTTTTTTTTTTTTTTTTTTTTTTTTTTTTTTTTTTTTTTTTTT